>VUYV01000297.1:72366-86240 GCA_008711295.1 Anarhynchus alexandrinus | reverse complement strand
CCACCAAGTTTCTACGATGCCAATGAGATCGTAGTCCTGGAGTCGTGCCCACATCTCTAGTTCCTCCTGCTTGTTTCCCATGCTCCGTGCATTTGTATAGAGGCACTTCAGCCTTGTCTTTGTTGAGGCTGACCTGGTTGGAGCAGCTGTAATTACCTTGCGCTGCTCTCCAGGCGGCATTCCTTTGCCGTGTATTAACAGTGCCTCCCCATTGGCTCCCGTTGGTCCTCGAGCTCCTGGCTCATCTACGCAAGACTGTGATCCTGCTGCAGTGTAGCCAGCACATTTTGGAGCTAAGGGCTGCAGGCCCTCACCACCTTACCTCTGTCTTAAGGTGCCTACTGCTATTAATACTTGTAGTGTTCCTCAGGGTTTTCTAACACCTCCTATCTTTTATGCATCTGTCTCTCAGAAGGTGAAATCTTTTGGCCAGAAATTAACACAGTTTTGTCATATAGGCACATTGATAGAATGAGAAAGAAGGGCACTGCTGAATGTTCCCATCAGAGTTGTTGGCAAATGCATCTGTCAGGAAGGATTTGGTGATAGGTATTAGGATGATGAGCCACAGGGAGGTGGACTATGACTTTTCGCTCCCTCTCACATCTACTTTTCTCCCAATTCACGAGGTCTTTACAAAAAGGAGAAAACTGTTACTACTACTGGCTGCCTGACACGTAGTTCTTGGTCTCTGCAGATGCTGTGTATAATATCTGTGCAGTGGTATTGCTTGGGAAGGGTGAAAGCTGAGAAGGTAGGGGTTTATTGTCTTTTACACAGGGGCATGCTCAGGTCTCAGCGGCTGCAATCTCCAGAATTAGATGGTTTGTGTTCGGAGTTAGGATATCATCAACGGGGTCTGTTGGGGTGAACCAGCTATTTGTGCACCCTAAAAGTACCACTTTGTCTTTCCTCTGCCACAGGGTGAACAGGAGAGGGAACAGGACCGAGTGCGGGGCTCAGGGAGTGGGAGGGAGGGTGGGGGACAAGTTTCAGTGATTGAGTCCAGCAGCTGGAAGGAGTTGGGCCCTGTTTAAAATGGCTGCCGCCACGTTCAAGGGGCCATTTTAAGTGCCTGTTATCCTACTCTCACTTAAGGGTGCAATTTGAATGAATGTGAAGCCAACAAAAATGTTAGATTCCAGTACAAATCTGTTCTGATTTGGGGATTCATCAGAGTCCCAACAATGCACAAAGTACTGCGGGATGAGAGGTGATATATTGTGGAAATGTAAGACGTGAATTTTATATTTATTACTGACTTGGCAGGGTGCTTTTCACATCACCATTCTGGTACAATTTTGATTAGATTTTTATGCTGAGCATCAGAGAAACACTGCTCGTGTGTACGTAATTCTCTCTCCCTTTTGTACTTCTCTTCTCTGATAAGGAGAACTCTGTGCTGATGAAAGAGACAGGGTTGACAGTCCTTGCACTGTAATGATACAGTTTAGACAATGCCAGTAAAAACTTCCTCTGCCAGGGTGGAGGATGTGTGTTGACACAGAGCAGAGTGCCACTAGCAGTGGGAGGACTGGTAAGTTTCTGTGTCTTGCCCAATGCCTGACCTGTGCAAGAGTTCGGAAGGGTGATGGTCGTTTCCGTGATGTTGAGGCATAGGGGAACTTGTTCAGTGGTCCTCAGTCCATGTGTTGCTCTTGTTTGTCACAAATTGTTTTCTCGTAAGGGATTTTGTTTACTCCCAGCATGTGCTGGCTCTGAACTAGCATTGAAAGCAGATAAAATTCATCTGCAGATGGAGTGCTGTCTGTTCTCTCATAGGTACTTGTTTTCATTAAATGGGTAAGCATCAGGAAAATACCCTTCTCTGTAGATTACCTTATAAAGTCAGAGTTCTGGGGCAGTGGTAAATCCATTGTGTATATTTATATTTAGTTATTTATACAACCCTTGTCTTTTGTATAGAGCTTTTTACAAGCATTGATGCATGTATTCCACCTTGCTTTGTGTCAAAACTAGTAGCATCCCCATTTTATAGCCTCATAAAGAAATGCATTGTGTGTTTCAAGATGGTGCAGGAGATCTGCATCAAAACTGGGAACTGAACCCAGACTTTTTGGATTCTCAGTTTGGTGTCCATTACCCAGGAAGAATGAGGGAGAAGGCAGGATTATTTTTGTGCTTATTAAAAGATATATTTACATATGTTTCTGTTGAATCTACTTCTGGAGATGAACCGCTTCAATGTGGCACTTTTCATTAGAATAATTGTTTTGAGAAGGGGCTTAAAAGGATAAAATGTAGTAGTTTTTTGCATCTTCACCACAAACAGCATTGCAATTGTACTGCAGAAATGCATTTGGCTTGTGGCATTTGATGGAACCAAAAGGTTTGACTCAGTCTGATATTGACAGAGCAAAATGTATGAACAGATGATTGCCAGCAAGTTGATTTACCATGATGAGACTATAAGTTGTCATCTGGGCTATAGTAGTTGACTCTGTGATCCTTCTTCATTGCAATAAGAAGTAAAACATTTGCTTAAACCATCAGGAGGTTGGTTGGTTCAGCGTTACTGTGACGCAGTTGGCAAATGGTAACTTGTTAGTCACGGTAACTCAATTGCTTACTTCTGTGTTTGCACCTCTTGGACTGGTTTTGGTGGGTAGCCATTGTCAACGGAAGGCAAATGAAAGGAAAAGCCTGGGAGTTACCTGGTTGTAATCATGCTCCTCACAACTAGCCTGGATAGAAGCAAATCTGCCTGCAGAGCTGCTGGCTGGTTGGAGAAAAGAAATGGAGAAGATTTGTCTGGGTCTAAGTTTCTGGTCTACTAAAGTAAATTTGTCACCCTTATCAGAGCTGTGAATTCTTGTATTTAAAGTTTTGGCAGCAAATGGATAAGGCTTAAGGTGGTGTTATATGGGTTTAGTAGTTTACTCCCTACCCTCCCACAGCTGGAAGACTCGTTCTTTGCAGCAAAGTGGAGAACCTTTCCTTTGGTGAGAGCCAAGCTGGCCTTTTGGGCAGCCCCGCATTAGCCCATACCTTCACGTTATCCAGCAGTGATGTGTGAAGTCAGGTGGTTCCGGCCTATGCAAAATGAACTTGTGGACTGTGCTCAGCCCCTGGGCTGCAGATCTTCTACCCGAGGCCTAAAACCTTAAATAGCCCACGATGAGGGCTGCCTCTCCAGGAGGAAATCTTCCTTGCAGCATAAAACCACTATGCACTTAAGCTTGTTTATGCAGGGAAGTTAGCATGCAGTAAGCTGGGGTGTGAGTTTATGGCTCCCTAGCTGTTCTGGACTATTTTGTGTGGTCATTTTTCATATGTAATTAGGAGCAGAGCTGCTCGCTCCAGTGTCATTGCGTAAGAGTGGCTATGGCATGAGCTGGTGTGCAGTGTCCAGCATGCTGTCCTGGCTTATTGCCCCCTTCCCAGGGTGAACAAGCCCTTGGATAACTTTTGGTTCTTACAGGAGGCCCTGCGGGATTGGAGCAGCAGCAAGGTGATGGGGTGGGACCGAGGAGCTCTGTGGCCAGCAGAGCTGTGCACGCTGCACCAGGCGCAGCTGGGACACGGACAGCTGAAGCGTGCCATGCACAAGGCAGGAACATTGGTAACACAAGTGGAAAGCGCCTGTGTGGGGAAGGGGGCAGCACCCTGGAGACCAGAAGCAAGGGGAGCCCCCGGATCCTGCTGGCTGCACGTCGTGCCAGTGCTTGGCGGAGGAAGGAGGGAAGTGGTTCCTGCGGTGGGGGAGCAGGAGCTGGCATCTGAGCAGCCTCACCTCTGCCCCGCCGGCTCTCGCTGGCCTTTCCTGGCTGCTTGCTGCCTCTCCCTGGCTGCCAGTCCCCTGCCCGCCGGCAGGCACCCCATCCCCTGCCTGGCCTGGGAGCGGGAGGCAAGAGGTAGGCTGCGGAGAGGACCAGCTCCCTCGGGCCCCCAGTCCGCCCCAGCAGAGCAGCTGGCCTCCCCCCGGCTCCCCGTGTCAAGCGCGTGTTTAAGCTTGTGCTAGTCTCCTGGACACCTTCCCGGTGAGTTTTCCAGAGAATGAATACAGATGAAATGCAATTAGACACAGATGGACGGGTGGGGGTGGGAGGTGGGGTGGGAGACAAGCCGAGTTTGAAAATGGGGGGAGGGGAGCGATTAATTGTGAGGCCGTGAGGCAGACCGGTGTGTGCAAGAGAGAGATGTGTGCGAGGATCAGAGATCCCCGCTGGGAGATGCTCGCTGGGCCAGGGCTGGGAACCTGAGGAGGTCTCTCTGCTCTCAATTGCTGCTGCCGCTGCTGTTGTGGTTGTTGGAGGGCCAGAGGGAAGCAGCAGGCGTGTCTCAGGGATGATTAATCATGTATGGCAGCAGTGAGGAAGGAGGACGCAGTGCGCACATGGAGACCAGCACCTCCCCTACCCCTGCGCGCCTTTGGCTTGCTGACAACAAGCTCTTCTGCTCTGAAATCCAGCCCCAGAGGAGGGCAGTCAGAGGGGGACCATGTTTCGCCTGAGCCAAGAGACGGCTCTGTACCCACCCCATCCTCTGGGAGCTTTGAGACTCAAGAAACTTAAATCTCCTGGGTTTGAGGAAGAATGAAAAAAATGTGAAAGCAGGGAGTTGAGCTAGTCCAGGTGGGAGGAGAGGCAGACCTGACTGAAGGTTTAATTAGTGAGGAGCATGGAAAAAATAAAAGTGGCTTTGGCAACAGCAGGCTCTGAGTGCTTCCCAGTTGGAGAGATGGGGACAGGGCACAGAGCAGTCCAGATTGGTGCAGGTGTCTCTTTGCCTCAGGACTTGTCAGTCTCCTTTCCCTTCACACCTTGGCTCTACCTAAAAAAAAAAAAAAAAAAAANGGGGGGGGGGGGGATTCAAACATAAATTGGTTTCTGTTTGGGGAAAGGAGTTTAGTTTTAAGTGTCCAGGATTTGACGTCTTATTGCTTTGAAGGAAAGCTTAAGAACTAGAAAGCTGCTTTTTTTGTGTGTGCGTGCACCATTTTTTGAGAGGTCAAAGTCCTGCACAAGGAGGGAACCAGAAGATGAGACTATCAGAAATTTCCAAAGTAGGACACACGTGGTTAAACCAAGACCGCTGGCAGGCATGCAACTTTTAACCAGACTTTCCAGTCTAATGGCCGTTACCTGCAGTGGTCTGAATGCACATCTTCCCCTTGCAATTTCCCCTCCCAATTTCTCTTGCAAGTAGCTGGAAGTGTCCCCTTTTCTCTGCATCCTCCATTAAAGCTAAGGCAATATTCTTCCCACTGTCACTATAATTTACAGTGGATGATGTCAAAGTGTTCATATTTTTTCCCCTTAACCTCAAAGACTCCCCTTGCACAAACTGGAACAGTTCTTTTGGGGAGCTTTGGACTCAAGGAAGGTGTTTGATTGTATTTTCCTGCCCCTTGATTTTCCTCTGCTCAAGATTTGCTCAGACACCCTTAACTACAGTGCTGTCTTCTGTCACTGAGGTGGGATCTCTGAGCTAATTTTTTGTAGGGTTGCTTGGACATGCTGCCTTCATGTTTGGCTCTGCAAGATTGCTAGAGACTGTTATTTAATGCTTATAAACAGCTCCACTTTTTCCATGTGCCACTTCCTCGTGCAATGCAGAGTAGTAACCAGACTTTGGAATGTACTAATTTCTTTATTTTTCACCCTTTTTTTCCCCTTAATTCTGGTATTTAATGTGTAGCTAAGTAGTATTTCACAAAGCTAAATATTATCACAGAGAAGAGAGGGGTAGGGCATACAAATTGTTCAGAGGCAGGACTGGGGTGGATCTCTTTAGACAGGGTTAGGTTTGTTGTGAAACATGCTGCAGAACTATAGAAGGCTAGGGTACTACCAATGAGCTTGGAGGTACCTTTGCAGAGTTGTTTTGGGATCCCTGGATGAAAAAAAAAAAAGCAATGTAGTTTTCCAAGCAGGATCGAAACACATTGGTGGCATCAGAAGCTGACAAAACCGAGAGCTGGAATAAATACTTAATGTTCCTCCCTGTGAGACCTCTGCTCACAGCCAGTAGTCATGGAAAACAGGACAAAACAGATGTGGATGCCCGAGTGAGTGAATAGTGCTCCTTTATTCGTCGCTATTGTGAAGCGAGGTGTTTTCCTCTCCTCACCAATTTGGCCAGCCTCCTTTGTGGTGTTGGTGGCCTGGGGTGGCAGCAGAAGGAAGGTGCTGGAAGCAACTGGCACATTGCACCATCCCAGTAGCTCTAATTTTGGGATTTGGGCAGCGTAACAAGCTCCTCCACTGAGACTGTGTGGAGGGACGTCTCTGCCTTGCCTGCCGTCTGCCTGTTTTGAACCGAGGGACCGTGAGGGTGCCTGTGCACTTGAGGCTGGTACAACATCGATGTTTTCATTCAGAGCTCTTCCTGAGATGGCTTTCTCTAAGGGCGAGCGGCGAAGGACAGGGCAGCATGTCTTCTGTTGCCTCTCCTGTGTCCACCATGGGGGCGATGTGAGCGGGGGGCTCGCACTAAGGCTTACCTGGTGGCGTACGTGATTTAAGAGAAAGGAAGAAAACCAGGGACAAGGGGAAATAATTTGCTCACTCGGCTGGTGGATGGGCAGTGAGAGGAGTGTGTTGCTAATTAATGTGAACTATTGATCACGTTTGGACAGAGGTGATGCTGTGATGGGGAGTAGCGTCCACCTTTGTGTCATTGGACCATCCGGGGGGTTATTTAGTCCTTTTCCATTCCAGGCATTGTTTTGGTGAGCCTTCCAGCTTTGTGTTGCCCTCCAGCACGATCGCTGGTGGCAGTGGTGGGGTCTCTGGCTCCCTGGGGAACACAGCTTGCCAGACTGAGGGTGGGCAAGACTCCTTCCATCTCAGGTGGCACCTTAGGGGCTGCCTGGCCCCCTCCCCTGCTTGGGGATGCTTTCTGACAGTGTAAAGGGAGCTTTTGGAGGAGCCAGGGGCTGGCTGCCGGGCTGCCTTTAATTCCCCCAGCTGGCAAACAGGAGGCCTGTGTTGGTTGCTGGGGCAATGGCGGGAAGCTGTGTTAGTTTAATGAAGCATTGGGAAGGCTGCAGTTTATTTCAGTGGAGTGGGGGCTCTCTTGCCTGCCAGGATGCTCCCCCGGGGCGGAGGGGCAGCTGCCAAAGGGCTCCTAGGCTGCCACGCTGCACTCTCCCCCTCGACTGCCACACTCAGCCCTTCCAGGGGTGCGGAGGCCGGTGTCAGGACATCCCTCAGCACAACATGTCTGCCTGCTCCCCTTCCACCCAAGCCCAGTGTGTTTGGTNCCCACGCAGGATGCCTCCTTCCCCAGTGCTGGGATGGATGCCCCTTCCCCTTCATCACCCGCCTGGGGTTCGGTGGTTACCTGATTGAGGTGTTGAACCTACTCTTTTGATTTAAGCAAATGACGACTTGAAGCATCAATGTCTTCATAGTAAAGGTGACCTACAAAGGAGGGAGATGGGGGGGGGAGGGAGCCTACCGTTTATGCCCCTTTTCCAGTGTCTCTTTATAATTTAAAAAGGACTGAATGTGGGGCTTGGGCTTTTTTATCCTTCTTTGCTTCTTTTCTTCCCAGCATGTTATTTCAAGTACAAAAGCATTTCTGGTCTTGTTTAACCTCTTGGGGGGAGGGGGGATTCGATGGACAACTCAAGCACTAATAGGCTTATGACTATTCAGATAAAACTTCATTAACCGATTATTTAAAAAAATAAGCCTTATTCAGACCTGTTAAAAATCAAGGGAGTGTAAATGGGTGTGAACAAACAAATATTAGGTGGAGAGCTTGTTTGAAAGTTCAGTAAGCCATGTCCATTTCATTCAAGGCTAAGAAAAAGCCTCTCAGGCCACAGACCCATGAATTTTCAGCAAAAAAGAAAGGCAAAATAAGACTATACTCTTGCAAAGGAAAAAAAAAGCCTTTTTGTATGTGAAAAGATAGATGTATTTGGTAAAGATGTACAAACAGAAATGCACCTGTTGTTTTTTTTTTTTTCCTCTTGCCCCTCCCCCCCTTTTTTCTGTTACCCATGTGAAATGCCGTATAAACAAACGATGTCCTGGATGGTCCTTCCTCAGCTGGTGTAGCAGAGCCTCCCCTTGTCCTGCAGGAGCAGCTTTCCACATCAGCCCTTTGCGGGACCAAATCCCCCCCCTCCCCAAATACAGCGGCACATTACCCACCCCACACCTGCCGGCATGCCTGTGCCCGCTGCCGGGGTGGCAGCATCCCACGGGGGTCTGCAGGTTGCCTGTGCCAGCCCTGCCATGTGGATGGGGGACAAGGAGCCTGTCCCTTGGCGTGAAACCCGACCCCCTGTTGCTAGCCTGCCTCTGCGGCCCGTTTCTCTCCATACGCGGATGGCTGGTAATTAAAAAACCTTGGAGGGGGATATTATTGAGTTAACAGTAGTTATTTGTCAGGCTGCTGGAGGGGGGGGGAAGAGTGCTCTATCCCCAGGGAAGGCTGCACTGGGGAGGGGTGGGGGGGAGCAGGGGGGAGGAGGAAGTGGGGGCGAGATTGGCAGGTGACTGCCAGCTCCGACGAGATGACAGCGGCAGCAGCTCCGCCAGTCCCACTTGAACACTGCACTGCAGGTACTGGGTTAATGGGTGGGAAGTGGTGAAGAAGAATATTAGGGTGGGTGGCTGGAGGGGAGGGTGTTGGCGTGAAGGAGTTGATTTCTGCTAAACGCCAAGATAGAGATGACACTCTCTGTATACCTGTAATCACTAGACTTTTCATTCCCAAGAATATTTTCCTTCGTATAATTTTTTTAAAATGCAGAGAAAGCTTTCCCCAAACCTGACAGTATTCTACCTACAATCACTTCCCCCTTGCCAATATTACCACGCTCTACAAAAATGGTCTGAAATGCTGTACTATTTTTGACCATTTCTTTAGGATATTTGTAGTGAAATTTTAATTTTTAAGGTGCTAGGAATAGGCTCCTCAGTCCCACATCATCTCCATGTAGCAAGGCCTTTTTACTGAACGTGAGACTGCATTACAATCTAAACCTCAGAATTTTGTTGTTTGATGATACTGACTATCCAACTAGAAAATTCATGTATCCTCCTTTTGCAGGACTGGCAGGTTAGACCTAGACTGAAGTCCTGATTGACATCTGCAGACAGCATTCTTGCTCACGCTCTCTCTCTCCCCTCTCCGTGCTCAAGTGCTCTCTCTTTTTTTTCCTCTTTTCCCTTTTGGAGGGCAAAACATCTGTTTGCAAAAGGCTGAGGACATGCGCTGCGCAGAGAGATAAAAGCAAAGAGCCCTCATCCCATGTAATAGTTCATAGATCTGTAACTCAGAGGGCTCGCGACAGGGTTTGGCAAGGGCTGAAATCCTTCGGTCTTTCTCCCTTCTCATATGTGTGAGTTTGAAAAACAAAAACAACCAGGGTTATCTCAGATGTGCAATAGTGAGGATTTAGATGTCAGCTTCTCTATCAGCTTCATTCTTTGTGTACAAAGGGAGAAAGAGGATCACAGATTTGCACCTAAGCTACAGAGAGTGATGCCTCCCTCAGTTTATCGCAGGGAAGGGCGCCCATGCCTCTCCCCTTCCACTACAGCAGAGTTAAGCCTTTAGGGCCTTATGCAGGCAGTGCTCGGGTTGGAGTCCTGTCCTCCCCCTCCCCTGCAGCAGGGGCCAAGTTTAAGGAATCGGCTGAGAGTTCAAGGCCCGTGTGTGTGTGTGGTTGTAGACCTGCATGATCTGTAGCAAACACAGGAAGCTCAAAGAAATGTCTCTGTTCTAATGCGTCTCCCTCCCACCACCAACAGCCCCCTGTAAAGTGTTTAGCCATAAAAATGTCGCCTTTTCTCTTTGACCTGTTGTGAATGCGGAGAGGGACCCTACCTGCACCTGTGCACCCGTGGTGTTACAGGTTTTAGTCCAGAGACTAGGTAAGATGTTCTGAGCTGTGAAAACAGCTGATGGGCTGGTTTATACTGGTGCACTTACCAGAAATGCCTGCAACAAAAGGGGCAAAACTCCCTTTTATTTTCCAGCACTGACATAGGCATGCTGATTTATATTACACGGAGATACATATTTTGACTGCTTGACAAAGAAAATCATACCCATGACAGCTTCTTGTCATGCAAGGAATCCTACTAAATGGAAGCATGACCAGCGCCATCCGTTTTGAGGTATGTTTTGCGTGATGGTTTTCCAGAGTCCTGGTGTTGCTGATTTCAGGGATCAGTGTTTTAACCTGGCAACTACCTGCAGTCTTCGCTGAACCGCACTAGGAGCTTTGGGCATTTAGCAGCTTTGAAAACCACATCATAGGCATCTTAAATGGTACTTTTCAAGTGTGCGTTGGTTTTAAAGTTTAGCAGATGGCCTTTTGGCCATATATATAGATCTCTCACACACTGAACTGCTTACTAGGAATGGCAGTTACTTGAACTCAAAGAAAAATTACACGTTTCTCTCCTGCCTTCCTTCCTCCTCCTTTTTTGTTTTCTGTGGGGAACGAGGATCTTGGGGATGCACCTTCTGGTCCCTGACATGGAGCAAGACCTTGAGCTGGACCGTGAACCTCCTGGCCTGTCAGATTTGCTAGGGGTAGAAGGGGCTGGCTGTGTAAAGCTCTGTCTTTGGATGCATGTACTACAACCTGCTACATTTTCACTGTTACTACCATGTGGCAGCAAGAGTTCAGATGCGTGCAGCCGTGCTTGGGGGTAAAGGGGGCTGGGGGAAGACACCAGGAGAAGACACAAATGAAACCACTAGTTCAGAACTCACAGTTAATAGGACTGAATTTTTGGGCAAGTCTCAGGGCAGGGGGAGTGAGTAACGCAAAGCCAGCATTGGGAGCTCATTTTAATTTCAACCATCTTGTGCGTGTGTAGTTGGCTGTCTTTGTTTAAAGAACTTGGCCTTCAGGTAGATTTTATTTGGACGGCTTGCTTATCCAAAGAAAATTAATGACTTTCCTTGAGGAGTTCCAGCCAGTACCTTTGCACCCCGGTTCTCCTCTAGTCCTGTTTTCTCTTTTCCATAATCTCCCGGTGCCCAGCAGCAAGCCTTTAGGGTACACGCGCAAGCGAAAGGAGCTTGAGTTGGGGAATTAATATTCCTGGAACATAACACCAGCAGCATGCACACGCTGAGGAGAATATTAGAGCTATTAGCGGTGGGAGTTTGGAGTGCATGCAATGTCTAGATGGAGAATTCAGTGTGATTAATCTGCCTCTAAGCAGCAGCCTCTGGGTTCTGGGAATTCTGTGGCACGTTTGAAATCAGAATTTTTTTTAATTACCTTTCTGCATCAACAAAACAATCGCAGTTGTGTGAAAATAAGCCCATTCNCTTTTTTTTTTTTCTTTCTTTTTCTCCTTTTTGGATGAGACTCTCTGCCGAAGCCCTGACTATTCGTGGTCCCAGCAGCACTGACAGCACTTTGCACAAGTGCGGAGGGACTTAGCCTGGGAGCCTTGGCCGGCCTCCAAGTCAGGTAATTGCATCGTGGGCCAAGCTGGAGCAAGCCCATGCTAGTCAGTGTGCGCGTGTGTTAGATTCCTTCCTCTTCCCCGCTTCTTTATTCTGCTTCCCAACAAACCACCCGTGCCTCCCTCTCTCCCCCCTTCACCTCCTCGCCTTGCTGGCATCCTGGCACTCCGGCAGCCATGTCGCCTCGCCACCACAGGCAGATTGAGGGAGATTCCCCGAGAGAGAAGGAGTAGGATAAATGTGGAGCTTTCTCTCATGCATTCAGAAGGGTGGAAAAAAAAATAAAATTAATAAAGATCAAAGGAGATTCAGTCAGTATAAAAATGGTAGCAAAGTTGTGGCTAAACAAGGAGTGAGACTTGCTGAAGGATACAAGATCTGATGGGGACCTCCCTGCTTGCAATTAGTACCTTTTCCCTCCCTCTCACAGGCGGAGGCAGAAGGAGAATTTATTCCTTCCATTGCAGCCTGGTTTATTGCTGTACTGGCACAGAGAAGCCATAAAATGACAGAGGACATCTTCCCTGGTGCCCTGGCTTTGCCAGGGCTGGGGTGATGTCCCGAGGCACTGGGATTCAGAGTCAGTGCGGGAACGGAGGCTTCAGCCATGGAGGAGCTCCTGCCTGGAAGAGCATCTTCTGGCTGCCTGGGTTTTACATTGGAAGCACATAGAGCTGCGGTACAAAAATTTCCGACAACCACCTCTCGCCCCTGCCCGCTGCCGGGCTTCCAGTGCTGCCGTGCATGCTGCCAGCCCTCCAGGGCACCTCGAGCACTCATGGGGTTCTCCCGCCGTCCGGCAGCGGCAAGCCAGGAATGTAACTGACAGCCGGTTGATGGCAGGGATCTGGATCGTTTCCTCCTCACTTCTCGCTCGCTCCACGTACAGATTTCCCTCCTGCTGCCCTGGCAGGTTGCAGGAAGGGCAGGCTGCGATGGCAGTGCTGTTTTCTCCTCCCTTCCAGGTCGGCGTGGTGGTGGTGAATGCTTTGCAGGTCTCGGCGAGGGCAGGGATGGAGACTGGAGAGAGGAGCAGACACACTGTGAGGAGCACAAGCTGTGTCCCCTTTGGCTCTGCAGTTCAAATAACTTTATAATGTTGTCCGCAATTAGCACTGTTTAATTTTTTTTTTTTTTTTTATTTCACTTGGCTGTGGCTGTGCCCTTGGCTTATCCCTCTGAATTCTTGGCCTTCAGGCATGATTAGCACAGTGCAAGTGTTTGAGCTGCCTTGCTTCGAAAGGAGAAAAAAAAATTCCATTTTAAACACAAATAACAGATTTTTTTTTTTTTGCTTATTTACCAACATGTTTGAGGTTGTGTTAAATTTTGAGAAATCGATGTTAAAAAAAAATCCTCCAGCTGAATAAACAAAAAAAAAAACCCAAACCTTTCAACTTTCCAGGTCACGTTAAGCCAATAGCTACTTAATAACCCTTTTTTTTTCTTTTAGGATTTATTTCAGAAATGACCACAGAAGCCTGTATCATCAGCTCTTGCTCCCAGAGCAACATCCAAGCATTGCCTTGTATTGGGAGTACACCAAAGCCTTTCTTTCACCTACCCCAGCCTCATGGCCCCTGCCCAGGACACCTAAAACCTAAAAATACGCTAGGGAGCTGAAAACCTCACTCTTTAACCCCGTTGCCTTGCTTAGGCCTCCCATACAACTCTGTTACCTTAACCCTGACCTTTAATACCTCTTTTACTCCAATTATAGTTTAAAAGTGGTTTCAGATCCTCAGGTGGGGAAAAAAAAAACCCCAAATGCACACTGATTAGCTTTACCTCAGCATGGCCCACGGTTCCCAGACCTCTGCCACCAAGCTGTGGTCGCACTGTGCGGCCCCGCTTGCCTGGTGGGTCTCTGTGCTTGCCACCACAGCTGCCACCCACAGCATCCGCCTCTTTTGGTCCTTTCTCCTCAATCCCCCTCTGCCATCTGTCCCCCCAGACCCTCTTCTGCGCCCCTCGGTTTTCACCCCAGCATCTCATCCCACTCCGTCCCTGGTGGGTGCAGCGTGGCTGGTGGCTCTGTCCCAAAAGGGGCAGCGGGAGCCTGGGCTGTGCTGGAGGATGGTGGCTGCTGCCTGTCCTGCCCAGGCCACTTTTGAAAGGTATTTCCATCGTGGTCACAAACTTTTTTTTTTGGGGGGGGGACACCCCCAAAAAAAAACCACAACAAGAAAAGAGAGCATGTTTTATACAAAAAAAAAAAAAAGCCATTTTCTTGGCCAGCCATTTCCTGAGTTCCCTTTGTTACTACTGCAGATATGTGTTTGAATAAGAGTCTTTTCCCCTCCCCTCTCCTATTCCTCCCTGTTCTACCCTGCAGTGAAGTCACAATCCGGCGTTTGTGGGCTCGGTGTGATGTCAGAGACTCAGCCTTGTGACTTCACCGGCGGGCACAGGCAGAAGGTGCAGACGGGGCTGAGAGCAGAGGAGAAAAAAAAAAA
>VUYV01000297.1:17033-72153 GCA_008711295.1 Anarhynchus alexandrinus | reverse complement strand
GGGGGGGGGGGGGGGGGGGGGGGGGGGGGGGGGGGCGGCGGGGCCGGGCGCGGGGAGCCGCTGGCCGTGTCCCTTTTGAAAGGCCCCAGCTGTTGGCTGCTCGCTGCAGTCTGGCTCCTGCTCCTAGACCGGCATAAATGGGTTATTGGGGCTTATGCATGTGCGTGGGGGGGGGGGGAGCTGTTTCCCCCCCCTTCCTTCCCCCTGCATCCCTCGTTGACTGTGTTGTTTATTTATATATTTATTTTGGTTTGGGTTTGGATGCGTTTTTATTTTTTTTCCACCCTCTGTAGGTTCAGAGGAGCACGGGGGTGGCTGGGGTGGGGGCCTGCCGTTCCACCGTGATGGGTGGGTACATCGGGAGGGAGAAGGGCAGGGCCTCAGGGTCACATTCTCAAGGGCTGCGAGATATGATTCCTCTTCTTTAATATATCTCCATCTTTTTGGGGGGTTTGGTTGTTGTTGTTTTGTTNAAACAAAAAAGAACAAAAAAAAAAAAAAAGGAAAGAAAAAGAAAAAAGGGGGAGGAGGAAAAGGGGGGGGTTAGCTTGCCCCTCCCTTCTTCACCAATTTTTTTTTCCTGTGTCCAATTTATTGTTCACTTGAGATTTTGGACAAAGACGGGGGCAGTGGGTGGGCTGCTTTGAGTTTTGTGATATAATATGACTGGAGTGAGAGAGTAAAGCGCAGACAATTAAGGATCGGTGCTAGGGCTTTGCTCATTCAGTCTGTTGAGGAAGCCATCATTTTGTGTTAGTGTGTGTGTCTGGAGGAAGAAGGATAGTGGAGAGTGACAGTGGAAGGATGCCTAACGTTGTGGTGTATTTATACTTGCTAAACGCCTGCTCCAGGAAAGGGGGGCTTCGAAAGAAAGGGATGAGGGAAAGGAGGTCCTTCTGAATTTGCCCCTGCAGTGAAGCTGCTTCGGACTGGACTCTCGCTGCTGAGAATGTAATGTTTTGTTGCCTCCTTGAAAGGGAAGGGCTGAGGAAGGAAAAGTGCGTGCAGGTGTCAGGCAGGCTTCTTGCTGCCGCTGCTCTGCCTATGCACCTCACCCCACTGACCAGTGGCTTCTCCGCTGCTCTGGTTCACAGAACTCCTGGGCAAAGCAAAGCACCACATCCTGATCGGCAGCAGCGCCAGGCTTCTCTCTGCTCCCGGGTCACTTGGGTCCTGCCACCGCACTTCTCTCCTAACGACCCAGAGTGCATCCTGCTTTTGTAGTTATTTATTTCTTTATTTCAACTATTGGACCCTGGCTGTCCTCTGCCAGTTCGTTTCAAGGCTGATGAATAGCACCCCCTGCAGTTAAAGAGCTGATCTTTTGTAGCACAGACGTATAATTAATCGTGCGGCACTTTTGCAGTCTGAACAGGCAAGTGGATTCTTGGAAGACACCCATGTACTGCCGCCTGCTTCTCAGACCCCCACCTCCACGGCCCTCAGGGAAGGGACCTCCTGGCTGCAGCTTGAGAGCCTCTGTCCTACTGTAACGTCCATAGCAATCCAAAACAGGATTTGAATCCAGGTCTTTGGTGTAAAAGCAAAAAACACCACAAAAAAAAACCCAACTAAACCCAAAGCACTGTTGCACAGCAGCATTCCTCTCCTCTGCCCCTGCTCCGACATGAAAGGACTTTCGGGGTTATTTGCATCTCTGTTCCATCGAGGTGCTGATATTTAGGGATTTTTTTTTTTTCCTTCTTTATTCTCTCTGAGGGGAAGTAAGGATTTGTTAGTTTGTAAAAGCACTTTGAAGATAAAAATCATTGTCTGCGCTGAGTGCTGTCTCTTGGCTTGTCTGAGTCACGACCCCCGCTTGGCTGGGAAGTGAAGCCTGGAATCACTCCGCAGCCCCCTCGGAGGATTAAAGCAAATGACCCGGTGAATGGTGGATGGGTCCTCCTTCAGACCTCTGGCCCCAGGGAGGGCAGAAGTGGGGGTGACCAGGTGGGACTGGACACTGCATGTGAGCCTGGGAGGTGAGGGCGATGACTGAAATGCACCCTGCGAAACTGAGGGTAGAGGACGTTGGGGATGTGATTTAGCTAATACAGAAGAGATTTTAAGCCTCATCATTTTGTCTGGGTACAGCAGGATTGTCCCCTATGGGGTTTTCCTCAGTTCTTTATCTATACCTGCTTTTAAATAACTCCTGAAAGAGCAGAAAACGGTGAAAACCCTTTCCTTTGATTTCTTTTCAGGTAGGGACATCCGTCACCCAGGACTGTAACCATAGGTGTTTGGGGAGGGGGAGGTGTGCATCACTTCAGCCCCATGCTAGGATATGAAAAGATTAAATCTCTTTCCTAAGCAAAGTGGAAGGTCCCCAGGTCTCTCAGGCTCAGAGATTGCAGTGGGAGAAGGAGGCAGGATCCAGCTGGGTAAGAGACCTCATCAAGAGGATAAAAGCATTTAGGGTAAAGGACAGTCTGTCTCCCTGAGTAGGGGAGGTAATCAGTGACGATGTGCAAGGATCTCTCAAAAAGCCCTAGGCAGGCGATACTTATATCAGAGGAGAATTTCCAGGCAGTGGTGATGGGGAATGAGCTGAAAGTGTTAATTGGTGTGTCCCCCCTTCTGTTAAGATATTTCCTTTCTTGTAACTACCACTGTTTTTTTCTTTGTTTTTTTTTTAAACTTCTCTTCAATCTCAAGAGGACTGATAAGGAAACCCCCTACTTATCACCTAAGGCTAGCTGCTGACTTACTGTTTCTTGAGATGAGATAATGCTAGCTGATTATAAATAGGGTGACTACCCTTTTTCATCAATAAGTAAGCAGGCACCTTGATCTTCAGCCCATGGAATGAATCACACTGTAAGAATTTGAAGCATTGCTGGTTTCAGAGAAGAGTAGTCACCCCTGCTCTCACCCCACACTCCTTGCTGTGGAAAGGCTGGTCCCTGATGGGGGGAACCCTGACCTGTGGGCAGGTATCCCAGGGAATGTGAAATTTCACCCCTGGTGAAATGCTTTCTCTCCACCAATGTAAGCAGCATCTCTTCGTTAGATGTGGGTTCTGCCAGGGTTGTTAGGGGACCACCTTGAGGACTGCAGCTCCCCCCAAATGCTGATGCTCCTCCTGAAAGTGTTTGTGTTGGGATAGCTTGTTTTCTTATTCGTGGCTTTGGGCTATTTCTAAAATTTGCTAAAACCAGTGGAGACTTATTGAGTTGGTAGGTCTACATGAATTGTGCTTGCTGAGGCTTCTGTGCTCGCTGGTGGTGTCCTAAGAAGTGCCTATCTTATTTTCAGAGCCGTGATGGAACTGACCATATTCTGTTTAGGTCTAATTACCCTGAGCACGTTTACAGAAAAGTTAAAGGGGGAGCCTTCAGTCCTAATAACCTCTCGGGACAAATGTGAGTGCCAGCAGGATTCCCGGCTGCAGAAGATAATCTGTCCGAGAGGGATGATGAAAGCCCTGATATATAAGCAGAGGTTTTGTTAGTTTGAATCTGAACTTCAGTAGGCAACTGGAACGGTCCCTTGAATCCTGAAATAGAAACAAGCTACTTAAGATTTTACTGCGTGCCTTGGGCTCTCTAAGGATAGGTCTGTCTAGTCTTTGCAAAATTAAATGCTGATTTTCTTAACCCAGGAGGGTTACCTTTATTACCTGATAGCTTTTAAGACATTGTCATCACTTGGGTTAGGTGACTTGAATGAAACTATGCTTCTTTCCCCCACTGCCAAACATGTCTGTAGTGCTCATAAATAGTTGAAAATGTTGTGTTTAAAGTCATAAGTTCTGTATGTTCTCATGTGCCCTATGCTGACTTGCAACTTTAAAAGTAAGGCAGGGCGTTAAAATAAGACATTAATGTCTTTTGAAATGTAGAATTAGAGGGTTTGAGCATTGAATGTACTTTTATGAGTCTCGAGATACAAAGTAATTAAAGTGGTTGCGTTTGAAGTAGGGTTTTTTTTCTCATGTTTTGTTAGCAATAGGAGATATATAAGTAAACTGTGGTGGAACTTTAAAAATATTTTTAATAAACCAGTCTCTCTGATGAATCGGGACCAGAGAGCATCACTATACGTGACAGAAAGTCGGTTTCTGTAACAAGAATTTAATGAGATTTCATGCAACATATATCTTCAGTTGACCCAGTTGCTACTACCCAATATAAATACAGCCTTCTTACCACATGAATGTAGAAGACCTCTTTGTTTTGGTCTAGTCTGATGCCCTCTGCTTTTGCCTCTTGCTACTGCAAGCCCTTCTCATGTGCTGTTTCATGTACCTGAATTCTGGAGCGTGGTAGCAGCAAGGTGACTGGAAGAACTAACGCTCTTCCTTCAGGGACTGGGTTTTTTTTTCCTCCTGTTGGAATAGCTGAGATTCAAAACAGCTATTGTGTGCATCAGGGAGGAAACCAACAGGGAGTGAAGTAAGAATCAAAATCTTAGTTGCCTCTAAAATTTGGGACTATATGTCATGGGGATTTAAGCTTGTTAAGCCTGGAAATTCCCACTTCCCTGCAGGCAGAAAAAAAAAACCCAGCAAATGAAACCTCTGTAAAAGGCCAACAGAAGTAAAAGGGGAAAAAAAAATCCCTTTCTGTAAAACATGTTCAGGCAAGGCAGAGTTGGTTTTATGTAAGACCATTTAAAAAGATGCGTTCTTCTAATATTTGTATTTCTCCTTTTATTTAGATACGTTTAGCAATTCAGATAATGAAGATTTATTGATGGTCTTTTCTGCCTTGTTGGAGACAGTCTTGCTAGGGAATCATATTTGTGTGGCTTTCTATTTTAATTTCTACCTTTATTACTTTGGACATCTGCATGGAAATGCTATCCGCTTTTCCTCAAAAGTCCAGCTTCTGTTGTTTCTCTCTTTTTTTTACTGGACTCAAATTCGTTTGTCTGCAGCATCACGATCACTTCCGCAGCAACTAATTCTGATTCTGCCAGAAGCAGCTTTTTGGCAGGAGGTAAAAGGAATAAGCAGAAGAAGCAGAGTGGGTCTTAAGGTACAAAGATCTTATTTTCATGAATTAGCTTCTTGTAATGGGAAGATGAGAGGACAGAAGTGTAGCAGTATTAAAAGACAGAGCAGAATTGTCTCCCATGTAGGTGATTTAATTTTTCTCCTGTGATTCACGCTACCTACCTTCAGCTGCTTTATCGTTTTCCTTCCTTTGAGATGCTCTAAAGTCTTTCAATCCAGTTGTTGCTCTGTTGCAGGAATTGGGCTGTTGGACTTAACACTATGTCTTAGGGAGACACTTCTTGTGTCTGATGGAGAGCCGCTTCCGAGCAATGCACCCATGACAGGACAGTCAGTATGTTGAGAATCTGTGCTTGTCCAAAATACTTTCCAGCAAGCACACAGATCCTTTGGCTATTTTGAGGGTAAAACTTCAATATTGGTGAATTAATGAGAGGAGAGCCCTCCCTGTCTTTGCTGCAGTTCCTTGGGAGACGTCTGATACTGCTTCTCCCTTGTGTAGGGTCAGATGTACCACTTTTTATCTGAAGTAAGCGTAAGAGAAATAGGAGGAAGGTATGGGAAGTCCTGGGGCTAGATAGGAAGAGAGGTAGGAAATGTTAATGAATGCAGCCATGCTGATGTCTTTCTCAGAGAAACAGGCTAGCTGCCCTTGCTTTACACTTGCTTAAAGATGTCGCTGTCCCACCGTGAATATAAGTTTCAGTCCCTGGTTGTGTGACCTGTAGGTGCCCGATCTTGCTGTCATCTTTTGTATTATCTGTCTTCAACCTAGTCTCTAATGCCCATTCCCATAGCATCTAAGTGCCTCAAGATGAAAGCTGTAAAAGTGCAGTGGCGAGCCTGTGCATGACATGAAATTGCGTAACAGGGGAAAGGATTAGGATAAGGGTAATACTTGGAGGGGACAGGTGCCGTGCCTGTGAAAAATCTGCGTGCCTGACTCTGCAGAGACTTCAGCCTCCTGGTGCTGCTAGTTCAGTGCTTTTCATCAGCGATGAAACCTTTTGTAAAGAAGAAGAAATCTCTCAGAGGACCCCACCAGCTGCATTCAGAAATCATCTTTCCTCTTAACAAACACTGGGGTGCTCGGAGTCTTTTCAGTGTACGTTACCTGCAGACTTGTTCCTGATCCCCCAAGCTGCATCACTTGCTGTCCTTCCCCCTTCCAGGCAGAAGGAGCTCAGAGGGTGTGTGGAGATGAGGGGTGGTTGAGGTCAGTAATGGTGTCATCCTTCCTTTCCCCCCCCCCCAGCCCAAGCTGCTAATGTATGCTTCTGGAGAGCCACACGAACTGAGTAATTACTGAATTATGGCTAGATCAGAAGTGGTGACCTCAAAGACAGAAGGAGACTCTCCATCTCCATTTGTCAGTCCTGTCGGGGTCAGAAGGACCTTTTTTCTCCGGGATCTGTGGGAGAGGGGAAAGGGATATGCATGGTAAGCCTTACATTAAGGCGTAACAGGGAAAAAGCGTTTGCTTTTGCCATTGCAGAGTTCATGTGCAGCAGAAGAGTCACCATTGCACACGTGTGCTGTGACAGCAGCACTGGTAGGAGTAATGGCACTAACCTGGGGGGCTACTTGTGCCCAGAGTCTCCCTTCCATCGTAGAGGAGAGTTCCAAGTCTTGAGGCCATTTTCCTGCATGTCTCTGCCTTGTTTGTGCCTCTATCCTGCAAAACACTTTGATTAGGAGGTGGGGGGAGGGTGTCTGGGAGGAAACGGGTAGGATTTGGAAGGTTTCTGTTGTGGTAGTACCATAGTGGCTCTGTACAACGACGGCTGAGCTGATTTTCTTGCACTAAAAGCAGAGACTTCAGTCTTTCTTATGATTATGGTGTAGCGCATCTGCTGAGTTTATAGCACGTGCTCTCTGATGATGGAATGTATTTGCTGGAAATTTACATGCAAACCTGTTTAGTTTGTTGCATTGATTTTAAAATTGATCCTTTAAGGGTTTATTTTGGTAAGTAACCATTTTTGGCCTTAAATCCCTGGGGTTTTTCTCCTTTTCAGAATTGAAGGTTGATTTGCTTGTAAGTTGCTTTAAGAGTGTATAGATACTACTGATGACTTTATCCTGAACTAGAACTGCTTGCATGGATGTTAGATTCCTGCCCTGACCATGTGTTTGCAGGATCAGAGCCCTAGTAGCATGATGGGGTGACTTTCTTCGTTAGTCCTAACAATGTTTTTATTTATAACAATTTTTTTTGTGTAACTGATGGTGGTCAAGTAGCTGTCACCAAATGGCCAAGTCAGAAGGTTGAATTTCTTTCTTCAGGAAAGAAAGTAAAATGTTCAGTGGCAAAGAAAAACTCGGTGATGTGAACAAGGTGTACTAATGACGGTGGTTTTTCATCCAGAGTCTGCAGACAGCCAAAAATTAGTTTCTGAGAGAATTAAATTCTCCATTAAGTTCAGTTGGGGTTGTACGTTAAAGCCTGATACATCACTTCAAAAGCTGCAAAGGATATGGCATCTCTGCTTGTGTGGTATTTAACTAATACAGTTTTGGTAACTCTTGTTTTCATTCTGCACTTTTAACGACCCTGCATGTTACCAGATGCCTACTGTACTGCAACAGCTGATGATAGTGTGGCATTTGCCTGTATTTATAGCATGAGTTTTTTAAAAACTTCATTTCATCCTTTAAAATCAGCTGTATAGTTTTGAGCTTTAAAATATTTTAAAAATCAACTCCCCTTGTAACATCTATAAGTAGTCATTAGTGGAGATGGGAAATGCTGGTGTGCAGCAGACTAGAGATCCAGGTATTTAAGTATGCAAATCCACTTATTTTTGGTCCTTTGAGAAACGTTTGACTTTTGAATGTTAGCTGTCCTTTTAGTTTTATAGTGCCTTTTTCTATTTATGCTGCAACTTCATTTTGGGTATTAGGTAAAAAGTACCTTGATATACCAAGCTTATATAGATAAGCTATGTTCTCGTGTATTTGTATATACAAAAGGGTTTTACCTTAAGGTAAGTTTAACTTGAGGTAGAGTGCTCTAAGCACTCCTGCCTTATAAATCTACATAAAGGATTGACCTCAATTGACGTTTCACTTCAAAATCAGAAAACAGATAATAGAAAATCAAATTATAAAAACCTTATCGAATTCCCCCACCCCATTACAACTTTTATCACAGTCCTGGATCCCCAGAGGGAATGCTGCTCTAACCAAGCTCTTAGCATGCCACGGCAGTCAACAAGATTAAGGCTGTTTGTGACTAGAGCAACCTCACGGTTTGTCACAGTGAATGTGCTGTCAGAGCCTCTTCTTCCAGCGAAGGAAGCAACGACCTCCACCTCCCGTAAGTGAAGCACCGTGCCTTAAATGCTGCATGCAAGTGGGCAACAAGTGCAGAAGGGAGCAGGGGCATACTGTACTGCGAGAGCACGCAGTAAGACAGCACCTGTGTGATCCAGCTGCAATTCCCAGGTAGCTGATATGGAGCGCATGGCAGTAATCTCATCTGAAGGAGATAAGGCGTAGATCACAGCAGAAGCCTTGCATCTGAAAGGAGCTGTGGCCTATCGAGTCCAAAAAGGAGCTGGAGGAGCAAGCGAGTCGTTCCTGGGTGGGCGCTCCTGCTGCACGATCGCCTGGCTGGCAGCTGGAGAGTCCCTTACACCCGCAAATTGTGAACTTGAAAGACAAATGGTAGGAGCACATGTAATTGTTGTCTGCCTTGGTTGTTTTCCCCAGACTATTGCCATTGTTGCAGTCTTATCTAGATGGAATTTCAGCAAGTCTCCCAATTATTTTTGACAGATAATGCATGGTACAAGATGTGGTGGTTTGTGTTTATTTTTCAAGTCACCTGTGGGGGAGCCATCAATGAAGTTGTCAACTGGCTGTGCTTACAACACAGTCCTTCTAAGCAGTTCATTGCTTTTTGGGATTAGCTGTAAAGGGCCTTCTCTCAGCGTAAGGCTTGCTGAGGATCTGGGGAACAAAGCTTGGGAAACGGGGCAGTTACTGAAACCGTTGTATCCACTCAGTAAAGTTCCTGGCAAAGCAAGTTTTAAATGATGCTCGAGCTTCCTCTGCCCAGCGCTTGGAACCTCCCAGGCTGCTAGCCTCCTGCCTTTTCACGTGAGATGCTCTGAGCCAGCAGAGGATGCTGTAGCATGGTGCAGAGCTTCCTTTGCTGCCATGCAGGCCTTGACCAAGGAGACGACGATCTGACTGGCGCCGTCCCCTCTCCACCAGTGTCCTTACCCCCCTCCCTCTCAAAAATAAACCCCCCCAAAAAACTACCGAATATGCTTTAAAAAAAAAATAATTAAAAAAAAAATCAGCGTTTCTTCAGCACAGAAGTACAATTAGACGTACTTAACTCGCCCATTTAAGGCCTTACAGGGCACTCGGGAGGGCTGGGAATACTCTTTTCCAATTGCCCAAGCGGCACCGAACTCGCCAAGCCTTCGTGTTGTTCCTCGAGCTTCCCCCCTGGCTCCGTGAAGGCACCACCGGTTCGGGGCCCGCCCAGCTCCGGCGTGCNTCCGCCTGCGGGCGCGCGCACGCGTCGCTTCTCCCCCCGCCTCTTTCTCCACCGCCTCCCCGCCTTTCCCCTCACCCGGCCGGGACCCGCTGCCTCGCGCCGTTGCCGCTGCCGCGCGCTGCTTCCCCCGCGCCCGCCGTCATTGGCTGGCGGGGGTCAGCTGACCCTGTGTTATTTCCTCTGTGTGTGTGTGTGCGTGCGTGCGTGCGTGCGTGCGTGCGTGCGTGTGTGTGTGTGTGTGAGGGGAGAATGGAGCAAGACGACCCCCGGTCCCCGCCGTCCCCTTGGCCCGGCAGCCGTCCCGCAGCGGCCACCCGCCGCCCGCGCTGCNGTGGGGCCTGCCAGCCCCTCTTCCCCCCCCTCCTTCTGGCTGGGGAGGCCGAGGCCCCCTCGGTACCGCTGGAGGTTGTGTGGGAGGGGGTTCTCATCTGTGAGTTGGAGGGCGAGTGAAAGGGCTTTTGGGAAGTTCTCTTCCTTAGCACGTTTACCACCCCCTCCACACCCCACCCCCCCTTTTTTTTTAAAAAAAGAAAAAAAAATATTTGTGTTTATGTGTGTTGAAAGAGGCCCTCGTGCTCCGTGGTGAGGTGCCCACCTGTTTTCCTGTCCCAAAAGAATGGTCATTTGCAAGAATTGTGAAGTTTTTATGGGGATTGGTGCTTTCATTGAGGCGTTAAACGATTAAAAATGTCGGAGAAGATGGGTGCACCCCGTTCACAAATTGCTGTAGATGGGCAGGTTGTGTTGTGAACGCTCGAGGTTCGTAGTGCTTTTTTCTTTCTGGAGGGTTAACCTAGTGTGGTTCATTTGCAGAGATAATCACAATACAGTGTGTTTGGGCTGCTGTGAGGATCAGGTTGTCTTTTGTTTATGCTGTTTGCTTTGCTGGAAGTTGTGTTTAGGACTGCAGTTGGAAGTTATTTTTCCTTACCTTCAAGGAAGGAATAAGAGAAAGTTATGTAACCTAGGTGTCTAATGATAGTAGGACTGTGTTATTAAGTTAAAAATAGGAGCTTGTTTGTATGTGAATCAACAAGTGATTGTCTCTGCAGATAGATTTGGCACCATGAGAATCCTTTATTTCTGGTGTATACTGTCTTATCCATAACATTCCCCCCTTCATTAAAAGGGCAGGCAGTTTGATTAAATTGCAGCGTTGTTTCCTGTACCTTTCAGTTGGGGTTTTTTTTAACCCTCCTTTGAAAACAAGAGAAAAAATAGGAGAGATACCTGTGAGGGGATTGAGGATCAGTTTCAGATCAGTTTTGGTTAGCATTTTGAAAGCTATTCATGTCTGTGTCACTTGTTGCCATCTGTTGATTCATCCATGGGTAATTCTTCAGAGTGTTTGATTTTTAGCATCCTTCCTGATCAATAGGTGTGCATGTAAGCAGTTGGCTCACCTTTACCTAGTCTTTGTAGAACAGTGAAGTGCCTGGATGATGGAGATGCAGCAACCTCTGGGTTAGGTTTGTAGCATATTGGCAGAATTCAATTCAAGAAGAGCTGGATTTTTTCCACCTATTTTCTAGACTGCTTTTTTGTTAGGTAACTTTGTTTTCTGAGGTTTATAGATGGGTATTGCATATCATAATTAAGTCAATTTGGTTAAGTGTATGTGGTAAATACTTCTTACTTAGTATTGTTACTTGTGAGTTTTTATTTGGCTGAAATGTTTTGGTCTTTTTTTTTTTCTTAAATCTACATCTTTAAATGGGGTTCTGTATTAGTTCACTTTAACTTGAGTCATTTGAAGCTGTGTTTTTTTCATCTGTTGTCTCTGCATTAGGTTCAGTTGGCATATAAAAAACCAGCTGCGTTAACATACTGCAGAAAGAATTACTATAAAAAAAGGAAAGATAGATTAGTTATCTATGTCTTAAACTTTGTTAATTTTATAAGGAGAGGAGAATAGCGTTTCCTCGTTTCTGTAAATTGCTGGTACATGAAATAGATATTCTTGTGTTTCCTGGTTAAATTAGCAAGCAAACTACTATGTTTTCTGAGTGGGAACATGACAACGCCTTTTATATAAAAAATATGGCTTGCTACTGTACATTTTTCATTGTTTATAGTTTTGGGAATGACCTCAGACACGCTGATAACTTTTGGGCGTTATATTAATAGACAAATGACTAGGGAAGGATTTTGGGACTTCTTGCAAGTTTGGTATTCTTCAGACTCCTTAGCTCTAAATTTGTTAGCATCCTTTCTAGTAGAATAGTATGTGTTTTGACACAATTTGGGCTTTGATCTCCAAATCAGATTTCAGAGGCTTTGGGATTGATGAAACCTGCATTCTGTTGAAATGTGTACTTTAATATGCTTTTGCAGCTTGGGGCAGGTTAAGCATGGTTCCCTGCATGAAAGCACTAGGAGCAGCTTGTTTGGAGTGTCTTTAACAGGAGGTGAGGAATTATGGTTTCTTTTGGTCCTTTTCTTAGTTACTAATGCTTTATAAAGAAGGCTTGAGGTGAATTTTTATTAAAGGAGTAAATCTGTTTCTATGATGTATAAGTAAGATCTGAAGGTTATTCAAATGAAACAGAAAACTTGTTTGTGTGTTAGTTGTAAAGGAGACCTCTTTTTATTGTCAGAAGTTTCATTAACCTTCGACTGAAGAACTGGGGAGATACTAACCTCATCTTTACTACATTTTAAAGCATACTCAGATTAAATTTAAAGGCTTAAAACAGTATAAGTAAAAATGTTCTTAGTACGGTTCTGTCTATAATTGATACGTGTATAAAGTCTGTAGGAAAAAGAGTGAAATGGGGTCCCTCCCTTCCTGTTGTGGGAATGTGTGCAAAGAAGTCCTTTTGGGCTGTTGGTACAATGTTAAAAAGAAAATTATTGCATACCCACTTTCTCCCTTCCTTTTTAGGTCATGTTTAACTAAACCACCCATGAAGTACAGCAGAATGGCAAATAATGCTGCTCTTAGAAGGGTCGCTTCATAGGAATTGTACTGCACAATCCCTGTTGCTATTCTACCAGTTTGGCAGGTTGCTATCTGGAATGAGGGCATAATATGTAATAAACTTGAATGATTTCATGCTGCTTGCTTGGCTTCCCTTTAATTTGAGATAGAGGTATATTTAAGAGTTTATAGCTGGTTTATGCATGTCTTGCCTTTCGACACAGGGTATGCTAGATCTCTGTTTGGGTGGGGTAGCTTCTTAATTAAAACATATATTTATTTTTTCATACCCTGTTCAATTATACTTATGAAGGCTATTAGACTAATGTTTTTGGAACCTGAGTTCTTAAAGATTCAGAAACATTTTTGGCAGTACTAGCTTCTCAGGCTTCAGTGTGTACCTTAACTGGCTGTGTGAGAATTTGTGTTATGTCTTTCCTCTCTCAGAGACCAATTGGAGGATTATTATGTACAGCAGTTTCTGAAGAGCCAACTAATGTGCTGATTTGTTGGTAGAGACTGGACTGAGACCAACCAACTCTTCCCATTCAAGTGATTAATCTGCAGTTGGATAGCAAAAAGTGGTTTTTTTTCTTCACTGTTTTTGGTGTGGACTTCTAAAATAAAAAATAAAGGTAGTTTTAAGTATTTTTAACGACTTCTAATAGTGTTGATATGCTATGTAGATTTTTTTTTTTGTAGAAATCTGTTTAGTACTAATAACAGAGGACACAAACACCATGTAAGCAGATGTTTGTACTTCTCTGAAATCATAGAGGAGAGGCTATTGTATTCTGGTAATGGGACCCTAATGTGCTATTCTTTTTCTATCAAACTCTTACATTAAAAAAAAAAAAAAGTTTGGTACTGTTTATTCTTCTGACCTGGGTCCCCTCGCTTACAGTTCTTGATTGACCGGAAAAATGGAAGATTCTGTCTTGCAGCCATGTACAGCATTGCTGGTGCATCTGTGTCACACTAGTGTCTAGGTACACCGCTTCAGCTGAGCCATACGACTAAGTTATGTATTGGTTTGTTTTGGGACACTTGGAAAAGCATATGATTTTCTTCACTGTGCATGTACATGGGTTTCCTGTCATTTTAAAAAGGGGGGGGGGAGTTGAGGTTGATGTGTAATCAAAAGCGGATTCTGTTTATCCCTGTTGGAGGATAAGATCAGTTCAGGATGTTCTAGAGTCCGTGATATGCTGCCTACTTGCCTTTGAAGAAAAAAAAAAAGTGAAAATTACATTTTACCAATTCTTGAACTTGTTTGTGCTGCATTTGTGAACAACAGCACAAGCAGTCAAACATTCAGTTTTGACCTGGATACAACAAAGCATTCATATTGCAGTAAAACTCCTGGGGTTTTTTCCTGCTTCTTGTCTAATAATTCCTCAAGAACAAAGTTAAGAAGTAACAGAAGAAAGCACAGGCATCCTCTTGTCGACTCAACCTGGTGACCGTGAATATGCATGTGCTTTTGCCAGTGCTCTTTGTCTGTCTTCTTTTTACCACAACGTTTATAACCACTGGTAATATTGGAAGAGTGGAAAAAGTGTTACCAGGTTCTTTGTCTGAACGCCTTGGCTTGAGGCCCTTTGAGTTGTGATCTGTTCTCCATTTGAGAAGCCCATTATTTCTTGCCTTTGTTGTGATACAACAAATACAAAAAAAGCTAGGAAAATGACTTTTTTTTTCTCTTCTTTGTAAGCACGCAGCATGTCTATGTTCATACCAATAACTGCATATGGAATCATTGTGTATTCTGTGCTGGAATATGATGATTTAGTTTGGAGTATTCTACTAGTATGAACTCAGTCATGTAATTGCTAGTAAATTGCAAGTCATAAACAACCCTCCAATGAGTTCTGATAAGAGCTCAGTACTTAGCTAGAAATTGTATGGAGACCTACTATGCTAGAAGCTTTAACACAGTTTATTGGAAGTATTGTTCATATCACTTTTACTGTAAAAAAAAAAAAAAAAAGTGCTGCAACCTCTGTCTTGGTAGTAGCTTTTAACTGAACTGGAGACTTGGTATTAGCAGAGCTGACTATAGATGGCTTGTGTCCATGTACAACATCACTAATGACTATGAAAAACATACCTAAAACTTATTAACTGAAAGAAAAATATATGCTGTCACACCTGCCAGAACTTAAGGGAATAAACCATTGTACACCATAATGAAATGTTGTTAATCAGCTTCCAGTTAAATATCTGCATTTTGCTGTTACCTTTGGTTTAATGCCTGGATACACTTGAATTTCTGTGAGATTTGGTTTGTCCAACAGTGTTTCCTATGAGTAGAAGTTCTGGAATAGTGAGAACACTGTATGTGATACATATTTTTTTTAAATTAACATAAATGGTTATCTGATAAATGTAGTGAATGCTGCGTGATCAGCATTATATTGTCTGCTGGAAATACAATACAGCAGAGAGGAAACAGTCCAGGAGGTTCCTGGAGTGTGTAGAAGATAACTTCCTGACACAGCTGGTGAGTGAGCCAACTAGGGAAGGTGCCTTGCTCGATCTGTTTGTGAGCAGAGAAGGACTTGTGGTTGATGTGATGTTTGGAGGCTGTCTTGGGCATAGCAATCCTTCTCGGAGAAGTAAGGGGGGGGATGGTCAGCAGAAGTCCTACCTTGGACTTCTGGAGGACAGACTTTGGCCTGTTTAGGAGACTGGTTGACAGAGTTCCTTGGGAGGCAGTCCTGAAGGGCAAAGGAGTCCAGGAAGGCTGGACATTCTTCAAGAAAGAAATCTTAAAGGCACAGGAGCAGTCCGACCCCATGTGCTGAAAGACAAGACAGCCCAAGAAGACCAGCCTGGCTGAACAGAGACTTTTGGTTGGAACTCAGGAAAGAAAGGCGAGTTTATGACCTTTGGAAGAAGGGGCAGGCAACTCGGGAGGACTACGAGGATACTGTGAGGTTATGCAGGGAGAAAATTAGAACTTAACTAGAACAACTGGAACTTAATCTGGCTACTGCCATGAAATACAATAAAAAATGTTTCTATAAATACATTAGCAACAAAAGGAGGGCTAAGGAGAATCTCCATCCTTGATTGTGTGCAGGGGGAAAATAGTGACAAGGGATGAGAAAAAGGCTGAGGTACTTAATGCCGCCTTTGCCTCGGTCTTGAAGAGTAAGACCAGTTGTTCTCAGGGTACGCAGCCCTCTGAGCTGGAAGGCAGGGATGGGGAGCAGAATGAAGCCCCCATAATCCAAGAGGAAATGGTTAGTGAACTGCTACATCACTTAGACACACGCAAGTCGATGGGATGGGATGGAATCCACCCAAGGGTACTGAGGGAGCTGGTGGAAGTGCTCACCGAGCCGCTTTCCATCATTTAGCAGCAGTCCTGGCCAACTGGGAAGGTCCCAGTTGACTGGAGGTTACCAAATGTGTGCCTTCCACAAGAAGGGCGGGAAGGAGGATCCTGGGAACTACAGGCCTGTTAGTCTCACCTCAGTACCAGGGAAGGTTATGGAGCAGATCATCTTGAGTGCCATCATGTGGCATGTACAGGACAACCAGGTGATCAGGCCCGGTCAGCACAGGTTTATGAAAGGCAGGTCCTGCTTGACTAACCTGATCTTTTTCTATGACAAGGTGACCCACTTTAAGGGTGAGGGAAGGGCTGTGGATGTTGACTACCTAGGCTTTAGTAATGCCTTTGACAACATTTCCCACAGCAATCTCCAGGAGAAACTAGCTGCTCATGGCTTGGATGGGCATACTCTTCAGTGGGTAAAAAACTGTCTGGATGGCTGAGCCCAAAGAGTTGTGAATGGAGTTAAATCCAGTTGGTGGCCAGTCACAAGTGGTGTTCCTCAGGGCTCAGTATTGGGGCCAGTTCTATTTAATATCTTGATCCCCTCATCCAGATCATTGATAGAGTGAACCCTCGGTAAATTCGCAGATGACACCAAATTGGGCAGGAGTGTCGATCTGCTTGATGGTAGGAAGGCCCTGCAGGGGTTCTGGACAGGCTGGATTGATGGGCTGAGGCCAATGGTACGAGGTTCAACAAGGCCAAGTGCTGAGTCCTGCACATGGGTCACAACAACCCCATGCAGTGCTACAGGCTTGGGGAAGAGTGGTTGGAAAGCTGCCTGGCGGAAAAGGACCTGGGGGTGTTGGTAGGCAGCCAGCTGAATATGAGCCAGCAGTGTGCCCAGGTGGCCAAGAAGGCCAATGGTGTCCTGGCCTGTATCAGGAATAGTGTGTCCAGCAGGACTAAGGAAGTGATCATCCCCCTATAGTCGGCACTGGTGAGGCTGCACCTCAAATACTTTGTTCAGTTTTGGGCCCCTCACTACAGGAAAGACATTGAGGTGCTGGAACGCATCTAAAGAAGAGCAACAAAGCTGGTGAAGGGTCTGTGAGGAGCAGCTGAGGGAACTGGGGTTGTTTACTCTGGAGAAAAGGAGGCTGAGGGGAGACCTTATCGCTCTGTACAACTACCTGAAAGGATAGTGGGTGTGGGTCTCTTTTCCCAAGTAGTAAGTGATAGGACAAGAAGAAACGGCCTCAAGTTGTGTCAGGGGAGGTTTAGATTGGATACTAGGAAAAATTTCTTCACTGAAAGGATTATCAAGCATTGGAACAGGCTGCCCAGGGAAGTGGTCAAGTCACCATCCCTGGAGGTATGTAGCAGACGTAGTTGTGGAACTTAGAGACATAGTTTAGTGGTGGATTTGGCAGTGTTAGGTTAATGGTTGGACTCTATCTTAAAGGTCTTTTCCAACCTAAATGATTCTATATTATCACATCTTTTCCTTTTCTTTCTCATCTTGTCTTCAAGGGAAAAAAAAGAATGAAGTGTTCTGTCATAGGGTGTACATTTTGGTTTGCCACAGTATGTTTTCCCTATCTGTCTCCATGCATGTGGAAGTGGGAAGATTTCCCTTTTCCAACATATTTGCATGAAATGTTGTGCTCATCAGGTTTTCTGATGTTCTTGATCCTGACCATACCTTGTGCATATTGCTACGTAAAAATGGTCTTTTAGATAGGTCATGAAAAGTATGATAGACGCTTAGCAGGTAGTGAATTAAATGAGTTGAGTAAAATCGTTACAGAAGGTGGTAGCAGATTGTCTTTGTATCTGAGGGCATCGCTGAGTGAGTGGCAGATTCTCTTCTGTACCGCTGGAGAGCGGAAGTAGCAGGAGCATGATTGGGAGTTGCTCCAAAGTGATGCTATTTATTTTGCATGAAAAAAAATGAACTGTGCTGTCCTTATCCCCCCTTCCCTCCAAATCACTGCACTGTAATGGGGAAACATCTTTCCTTTGCCTTCCTTAGTCTCCCATTTACTGTGAGGGTGCATAAAGAGAACTTTACTATGCAGAATTGTTTAGTTCCAGCTGTGGTAGGGGATTGGCTTTGGTGATGGCCCAGGGAGGTCCACTGCAGTGTGGTATTCTGCATCTCTGCACTTACGACTTCAGTCCGCGGTATGTTTTCTGCAGTTTGGGGAGCAGGGTGGTGATTCTCGCCTTCTGGTCTTTTTTCCTTTTGTTCTGGGATAGTTTTCTGCATTTGGTATATTCTCATATTCCAGTTATCAGAGACAAAACCGTTCTCTTTCTTGAGAATTCCTCAGTTGACTACATGTTGGGGTTTTTTTTGAATGATGGTAGTATACTATGATTAGGATATAGAAATTTTATTTTTCATATGTTCATTTTGTTTGTTTCCTTGTCTTTTTGCTGTGCAGAAATATAGTTTGCTGTATGTTTGAAAGGTGGGATTTGTGGAAAACCAAAGTGGTGTGTATTATAATACAACTGCTGAAAGTGGCAGGGGGAGGAGAAGGGATTAAATGTGTGTACACTCTACAGCCTAATCAAAAGCCTGTTGAAGTTGGTGGAAAAAGATGACTTGAGTGAATCTGGATCAAGCTTACCAGGGAAAGTACATCTCTTAGTTCAACCAGAAACAGGGTCAGAAAGCTCCTAAATGTGGGCAGGAGGGGGAATTAGGAAATAAACTTCCTTGCTTATCCACAGTACTGTAGTGTTTATAAAGACTTTGTTAGGCTGTGTTTATTCATGAAGTTTTTTATGATTAGCTTCATGTGTACATTGCCCATCTGAAATAAGCTAAGGAGTAAGAACCTTTTGCCCAGTTGGTTAACAAGATGTAAAGAATTAAATCAGGAGCAATTCTCAAGGTAAAAGTTAATGACTTGCTTTTGTTGTCATCTTTATAGCTGAAACAAGGTAGAAAACTTCTCAATTTTTCATTGAATGTTTGGATGTTTTAGAGCAAGGGAGGAAACAGCATCTCATCTTTATGTTTTTGTAATAGAACTCTAGGAATACGTTGGCATTATGGAATGATTAAATATAATCCATCATGTGTGGTTTATGTTAATTGTCCCTCTGTATTTAGCCTCCTCTAGAAGGGAGGCAGGATGGAGAAAGAAACAGTGGAGCCTTCTGGTTTTGTTTTTTCTCCAGTGCACAGGAACTCAAGTTTAACAGAATGATGGGGCTGATTCTCAGAGTAGTGGACCATCTAAAGCTCCCTCTGTCTTCCTTTGGAATCTTAACTAGCATTTTCAAAAATTGTGCTCAGAGTGCAATGTCTGCTGTACTAATCTGTATTTATAGAGGTGTTCATTCTTCTCCGGTGCTGAATTCATCCCTCCTCTTTGCTTTCAACTGTTGACTCTCTTCAGGATGTATGCTGTAGGATACAAGATGGAATACACTCAGTGTATTGCTTCATCCATCAACTTTCCAAGTGTGTCTCCATCAACAACATCAAACGCTGCCCAACACTATCACTGTGGTGACGCTGATATCTGCTGGTGGAGGAGAAGGCTTTAGACCCCAGTTGTGAGAGGATCTGCAGTTGTAGCTTGTTTACTTCTGTGAACTGCTTATTCTCATTAGAGTTAATTTTGTCTGGTGTGGTCTGACTACTGTTGTCATTCACTGTGCCTTTGGCTGGAGCAGCAGAACTTAGAAGCACGAAGTTAAGCATCTGCAGTTTGAAATAGCGGGGTACAGTATCTTGTTTGTTGGTTACGGTGGCCTGAGTTTATACCATATAATTTCAGACACTTAACTGAGGTGTATTAGGAGTTTAATCACCTTATAAAATTGACATGGAAAAGAGATCTTCTGAAAGGCTTTCTTTGACTCCATGGGGAAGCTGTTGAGAGTTGACCAGTTTAAGTGCTTGAGGCTAAGGCTTAGTGATACAGGAATTAAAAAAGTATGAACTTAAAGGAGTTCTTAACTGTTTGCTCTAGCACTGCAGTATGATGCCTCCTCTCTGTCATATATCTGTTGGTTATGCCAGTATAACTACAGTGGGGATGCACAATGGGATTGTTCAAGAAACTAGTCCAATCTGAAAAATCCGAAGAAAAACTGCAGTGCTGGGGTGAGAATGAGTCTTGGGGATGGGAAGGTAGAAAGGGGGAGGAAGTCCTTAAAATGTTGCTGCCACTGAAGTTATCTTTTTGTTATTTGTTACTTAAATATATGGAGTTATTTTGTATTAATTTGAACTGTTTCTTTGTCTCCCTGTAACTATGTCTCTGGTCTTAGTCTCTCCCTGTTAGTGTCTTTTAGGAGACAACACTTAAATTGTAGGAACATATCTGCTTCAACTTTTGGCTCCAGCATGAGGCAGACGCTGTGGAACCCAGAGGGTGGAGGAATGAGCAAAGTGATGTTTAGAGGATATAGGTTGTAAAAGACAAGGAGAGATGTTGGGGAAAGAGAAGTTGTTGGTTTTTTTTTTTAGTGTGAAAACCTTAAAAATGCTTGGAAAAATTGTTTTGAGAGAAGTTCAACCGCTTCTTTCTTATTTTAGAAAGGAACATTATCTTCCCCTAACATTTTATCAGTAAGCATCATATGGCCTTGACTGTATTTTTGTCTTGAGTCTTCCATAGCAGGTGGATTTGCGCCTTCCACACCCAAATTTTTCTTAAATCTGTGTCACTTTAGGGGGATGAAGTGCTAAACTGATAGGAAGAATGATAACCTTGGCTAGTAAAACTTGAAAGTGGTATAGTGCGTAGCTAAGTTTCTTGTGTTATCTTAAAGGAACAAAAATTATCTGTAAAAAGTTTGAAGGACATAAATTGGATTACAGCTTTTCTGCAATCAGATGGTAATTCTTTAATTTGTTAGTTTAAGTAGATCAAGGTTATATTTGTACCTGATTTTAATGTTACTGCATATAATGTGGTGGTATTATCCTCAACAATGATTTTATCCTAATCAATGGATTTAATTCTTGTATACAGTGCGTAACCTCTATTGTGATAATACTTGCACATAACTGATAGAGATTTTGTGTTAATGTACTTCATTTGCCTTGAGGAGTTCCTGGGAGTCTTAGTTACAGGCTCATTGCAGCAGGCATTGTAAAACAGAATAGAAAGGCTTAATTGTATAGACTACACTGAATAGAAAAGAAAGACGTGTATTACAGGTAATATTAAATATGACCTAACTATTCATCTTAGCAACTTGTCATAATTTGAGAGGTAACGCATTTAAGACTTTAAAGGCAGAGGCTAGTTCTTAGTATGAACAATTTATAAAAATTAATTGAAAAGAATGTATTAGATTTCTTTTTTTATTTTTATGGGGTTTTTTACTGCTGTATAGTTCTGAGTATTTGTGGTACCGGATTCATTTCCGCAATGAAAGCGGGAGCTTGGACAGGTAGAACCTAGCAACACTGCTCACTCTTTTCTGCTTTCCTCTTGCAATTAGTAATTGACTTCTTTTCACTGCCTTCAATTTTGTAACTGAAAGGTGAAGGTTTGGTGAGAGTTGTGATGCCTTTGCTGAACCTACTGTCTCACATGTCTGAGGAGGCGAAGAGCAGATCAGGAGCTGTTCTGGAAATGGTTGCTCAGATTTTGCTGTATTGTGGAAACAGACATGATGTTTGACTGTATGGAGACATTGGAGATATGGATACTGGCGAATTTGCAATAAGAGGCATAAAATGAGTTGCCAAACTTTTCGGAGGGATAGTGAATTGGTTAGGATGTGCAATCAGCTGATCTGCAGCTTGGAGAAAAGAAATGAGGAGCTTAGGGTTCAGTATTACTTTCATTTTGATGGTGGGAAGCGTTGTTTGACTGTCATGTAAAGATGAAGAGCCTTTTAAATATGAACTTTTGATTTCAAGTGCACTTCAGTAGCCATGCCACTTAAGCAGTTCCTGCTGTGTCCGTTTTGCTGGCACAGATGTTTGTGTGATGATACAGTGAACAGATCTGTTGGTTCAGAAATGGCTTTTCTGTCTTGCAGAATTGTTTCTCAGCCGTATCAGTTCCCTGATCTGGCTTGCTGCTTGAATGGCTGTGTTAGCACCATGGAGGAGGCAGGATCTCTTAAGCTATTGCATAGCGAACTGACCCTGTATGTGAAAACAAAATTGTTGTTTTAATCTTTGGCATAAAACAGAATCTGACTGATTTGCATAGATTCTTATTAAAATAGGAGTATCTATTAAAAATTTGGATGGATAACTTTCAGCTATCGGTTGGTGGATTTTAAAAAGCTATTTAAGTGCATCTCTGCTATCGATTGAGGCCGAGAACCAATGACATAATAAAATCACAGAAAATTCTGCTGAACTTTGATCATCAGTTATATTTCTAGAAATACATGTTTTCATAGCACCTTAACTTTAATACCAGCTTACAACAAAACTTTGTTCTTGTCAAACTTCTTCTTTCTTCATGTTTAGGAATATGAATTTAACAGTACATTTCACTCAAAGTGGAGAGCTGAACTGGAAATGGTGTTTTAGTTCTGTTCATGTAGTGAGTAAGGAGGACTTGCAGCCGCAAAAAAATTTGGTTGCATATTTTTAATTCGGTGTTATCAAAATATTTTTTGAAAAAAATAATTCAGAAAAAGTATTTCGAGGGTAGGGGAAGAAATCAGCAGTCACATAATATCCACATGCAAAATTCTGATTACTTTTTTGTTATTGTTTGTTTATATAGTCCCTTTTATTGTAGCAGTTGAATACTCTGTTCACGACTCCCCTGTGAGATAGGAAGATGCAATGACTCAGGCTTAGTAAAATTTTCTGTGGCCACTTAAGGAAATATGTATATGAAATAAGAAGTGAATGTAGATCTTATCTAGCACAATAATCCCCAGAGCATTCACCCCTCTCAACTGACAAAGCTCACTGTGTTCCTTCTGCCACGCTCATCTGTTCTTCACCCATTCTGTGAGAAACATTTTCTTAGTTGTTTGGATTTAAGCTCATATATACTGACTTTCTAAAAAGCTGTACAGACATTTTGATAAAGAAGGCACAGTGTCTCTGTGAGATGATGGAAACTAGTTACAATCCACTTGGCCAAGCTTTAACTCATTTGAGGGATCTTTTGATTAAGTTTTTCATTGGCAGGACAAAATTCAAAGACCAATATTAGCACTGATTTGCAAGACATGTTGCTAATATGTATTATTATTAGACACTTAACCATGTGTAACAACTACATATGGTTTTTTTAAGACATGATTATTTTTTTTTTTTAGAGTGTAAAATTCAGTTTTCATTGACATAGTATTTTGATTTTAACTTCAATTTTTATATACTCTCCAAGCTACAATATCTAGTTCAGTTTATCTACTTCAACAGGTTCTGGCACTCTCAGTGAAAAATAATTGTATACTGTTTCAACTTCGAGTGGTGTGGTAAGGCTTCTTTGATACAGTAAATTACGATGTGTTGGTGAGAGATCTGAACACAGTTTTCTCTAGAGATGCGGCAGTGAATAAGACAAGATCAGTTTCCCATGTCTTAGATAATTCTGTTTATTCGTAGTATGCAAAAGTAACTTTTAATGGCGCAGGACCTGAAACAGCTTTATAGAAAGGTATGAAGAAAATCTCTTTGCAGTTCAGGGTAACCACAACTTTTTGAAAGAAGTGAGCAGTGAATATTATTAACATATATAACAATATTAACAATATTATTAAGTATTAAACACCCTGGAGGTGTTTAAGAAAAGGGTAGATGAGGTGCTTAGGGACATGGTTTAGAAGTGGGTGGTTGTGTTTTTTTTTTGTTTTTTTTTTTTTATCAGGGTAGGTTAACGGTTGGACTTGATGATCTTAAAGGTCCCTTCCAACCTCACTAATTCTATGATTCTGTGATTATTGCTTGGACAAACTGGTGACCTCTTGAAGTGCTGGCTCTGTTGGTTTACTCCCATATCCCACCTAAGCTTGAAAACAAACTGTTTTCCAGTTTATTTTAAAAAGGCATCAAATGTAGGAGAAATAAGTTAGGTCTGCTACTTTGTTAAATGCAGTCTTAGGTTTGATCCTTCAGTTCATTTACTTGTGGCATAGCTGATTTGCCTTCTCTTAAAAGCAACAGACAGGGTATTGTTCCCCTGAAACTGAAACAAGATTAGTCTATTCCCAGCCACTTCTCAGGTGTGCAAATAATAACTGTGTTCCTGCAGAAATGAGGATTAGCAGCTTGACCTTGGCAATGGAATGATACTCCGTACATGGAATGCTTTTTTTTTTTTTTCTCTCTTATATTTCAGGCTTATTTCAGATCCTGGGGTTTATTTACTTACAAATTATGCCATTGAGTTGCTCATACTCAAGTTCTGGCTTGGTGGGGTTTTTTTGGTTGTGGGTGTGCTCTGCTACTTCAGGAAGATACAGTGAGGAAGGACAAAAATGGTAATTTTTGCTTTTTCTATGGGTTGTGACTAGAAATGTCTACAGAGATGTATGTATAGCTCTGTTATTTGCACAGCATTTAGCAAATAATCTACTTCAATCAGAAGCCTGTACACTCTATTTAAAAAAAACCCACTTGTTTGTGTACATTTTTTGACTGTGGAAAATGCTATCTTACTGTTTGTCACCTGCCTGTAACTACATTTTCTTTCCTGATAAGCATGCTAGGAAATGAGAGGTCTTTGACAGATCACCGAAATACATTGCATTTGACTGCTGCCTGAGACTTCTCTGCACAGATGGGTCACAGTAGTCAACCCAAATCTAAAGAAAATTTAACGAAGCAGAAGGACCTCGCTTACCTCCTACAGAATTAAGTGATGCTGGTTTCAGTTGCTCCATTCCAGGCTTATAATTAAGAATTAAGCATATCCCCACAGTATTTTGGTTTTTAGCTCACTTTATTTGAGCTATCTGTCTGTAGTGATGCACTACTATGCTAGCATCAGTGTTATGTGGGAAGACCTGGGCGGCTGTCCTGTATTTGCCCAGTCTTTGATAATTGGGACAAAGAAGTTTTAGACTTACATGGGTTTTAAAAAACCTAGCACAGTATGTCGCAGAAGATCATTTCACACAGTAATCTTGGTGTGGGAGGACTTATAAACCCTGTTAATCAGCAATGGTTGGGGGCAGTCTTATATACCTGCGGGAACTGTTGAAAGATGTTGACTACCATTTAATAATCTTGCTCACAGTAGGATCAGAATGCAGTAACTCCATATTTTGAGGAACTGCTATGTTAACAAAGTTGTTCTACAAGGCTGTTTCGGACGATTAAACAAGAAACAGAATCTGTATTGTAGATGTGCTTAAAAATAAGTTCACATGGAGAAGGTAGATTGAAAGACTGCCTTAAATAACTTCAGATGTTTCAAAAATAAGTCAGAGACATGGATAAGAGGACCTACTGCTTCTCTCTATTCATGACTTATGTGCAGTGATTTTGTAAGTGAGGCTGTTTCTTTATCAGCCACACAAGCTGAGGCTGTTTCTTTATCAGCCACACAAGCTGATTCGGGGCAATCCCAAGCACAAATACAGGCTGGGCGGGGAATGGCTGGAGAGCAGCACTGAGGAGAAGGACCTGGGTGTGCTGATCGACGAGAAGCTCAACATGAGCCAGCAATGTGCGATCGCAGCCCAGAAGGCCAACCGCATCCTGGGCTGCATCAAAAGAAGTGTGGCCAGCAGGGCGAGGGAGGTGATTCTGCCCCTCTACTCCACTCTCGTGAGACCCCACCTGGAGTACTGCGTCCAGCTCTGGAGTCCCCAACATAAGAGGGACATGGACCTGTTGGAGCGTGTCCAGAGGAGGGCCACGAGGATGATCCGAGGGCTAGAGCACCTCTCCTATGAGGAGAGGCTGAAAGAGTTGGGGCTGTTCAGCCTGGAGAAGAGAAGGCTCCGGGGAGATCTTATTGCGGCCTTTCAGTACCTAAAGGGGGCCTACAGGAGAGCTGGGGAAGGACTTTTTACTAGGGCATGTAGTGACAGGACAAGGGGGAATGGCTTCAAACTGGAAGAGGGCAGGTTTAGATTGAACATTAGGAAGAAGTTTTTCACTTTGAGGGTGGTGAGGCACTGGAACAGGTTGCCCAGAGAGGTTGTTGAGGCCCCATTCCTGGAGGTGTTCAAGGCCAGGCTGGACGTGGCCTTGGGCAACCTGGTCTAGTGGGAGGTGTCCCTGCCTATGGCAGGGGGGTTGGAACTCGATGATCTTCAAGGTCCTTTCCAACCTAAACCATTCTATGATTCTATGATTCTATAAGCTTGTAATATGCTTCCTTTGTTCCTACCAGGTTGAAGGCAAATTTTGATTACTGGGCTATTGGGTAAGAAACGTGTTGAAGCAGAGTAAAACTGCTTAGCCTAGTGAATATAGTATGTAATCTAGATGGATATGCTTGGATGGCTCTGCAGCTACAGGCTATAAATACTTGAGGAGAATCATGAAGCTTTATCGAGAGAGCTGGATGCACACATAGTGAGAGTGTAGGTGTGATATGAGTAGTGAAAGCTGTGCCAGAATCTTACCTTCCCTTTGAAAAAATGGGGAAGGCTTTGGATGTTTTTGTTGTGTGTGTTGGAAAACACTATAAATGTGTGTAATACGTGGCTGTTAAGGGAGCACTTTTTGGATGTGGAACTTTGTCCCTTCTGCTGAGGATGGGATTACGGATGTGTACCACCATAATGGAGTTTTATGTGATTGTGTTGTGGTCTCGAGTCGGCAGCTGGTGTATTCTCTTGAGTTCCTGCATGTGGAGGAGTATATGCCAGCTGAAAATGTTTTCTTTAAAGGCTTCCAGTAAAAATTTGATCAAATACTTTTTTTTTCTGTGGGTCTAGGTAGACTTTGAAGGCCTCATCTGTCAATGTCAATTCTATTAACAAGACTAGCCCATGGAATTATTCTTGATGGTTTTGCTGAGAACATAGCACTTAGATCTAAGCACTTTACAGCGCTGTTATTATTAAGAAAGATTATTACAATAGTAATTGTAATAGTCCTACATTTATAGTACATTAATTACAGGAAGTGTGCTATATGTCTTTAATTATCAATGATGTAATGTATTGAAGCACCTCCTATCTTTTATTACTTCTGTTATTAATGAAATGCCTTTTTTCTTTCTTTTTTGGCTGCTATTCTACTGGTTGTGTTACCCCAGTTAAGCTCCTTGTGAGATACTCAAAGCAAGTGGTGTTCTGCAGGAGATGTGAAAACACAAAGCATTTGGTTAGGGTACCAGCAATTTAAGTTCTCCTGATGAAAACTTTATTTATTTGTCAGGGTAAAATCCAATATTAAAAAAAAAAAAAATTGAAGGAGAAAAACATGTTCTCCCTGTTTTGAGTTACCCAATATATATTCTGGACTAAATAAGTAGTATGTAATGGCTTGAGATTATTGAGGATATGAATTTGTGCCTTGATTAACCTTTACTGGATCTGTGTTCCTAAAGGTATTTTACAGCATCTTGTGCTGTTTCTGTTCCATTATGTAATTAAAATGATTCTTTTTTTAATAGCGAGGAAGTCTTAGGAACGTTTCCTGGCATTGTTAATGTATGTTAGCAGTTTTCAAGCCTGTTAGTATTATTATAGAAGAATGACTATCATCAGTGATGAAAGTTTTTATATGATGTAATGCAACTGAGACATTGTTCAGACTATGCAAAGTAAGCTTTATTAAAGTCGTATTTAAAAATTAGTCTGAGATTCTGTGGAGAGACTGAGCCTGTGATGAGGATGGAAATGTTGTTTTCATGAGAAGAGGATGCAAAGCATGGGACTGCCAGGGCATGCACGCAGCCTCCATACCACGTGAATGTTGCTGATTGCGGAGGCCCAAACTGCTTATCTGGAGAAGCTGCTTTCTAACATCTGCCAGTTACAGTAGATGTTCTACCTTCAGTTTGAGAACTTCCTTCTATTCCTATGTGTGTTTTCTTTCCTGCTTTTATTTTTTTTCTGTCCCATTTTTCACCTTAGCAGCAAATCATACAAAGAGGGAAAAAGAAGCTTGCATTAGGTATCCCAATTTTGAGGGCAGGAGCTTCAAACTGATGAAACTTCAAAGGGAATAATTCAGAAAAGGGAGGGTTTTATACATAAGAAGCCCAAACTGGACAGATTGGCACAGTGTGGCATTCATAGAAGTGTTATTCATGTGATATATGTAGTCTTTAAAATGCTAGAAAGTGGAAGTTAGCAGAGTAGCAGACGTCTCTTATAGCATGCCACTTAAAGTATTAGAGTATAAGATTAAAACAGCAGTAAAGTTGACTTCCTATAAGGGGAGAGACATAATTGGAAGTATCAAGAATTTGAAAGTTCCCTTCTGATCCTAATAAGTGTTTCAGTAATATGCTTGTGGACATCAAGCTGCATGAATCAGGGCCACAACACAAAGATGCCTGTTAGTTAGCAGAGAGGGTTTGTGGAGACATGCATTCCTGTGGGGTTTTTTTGTGTGTGTTCGTGCCTGCATGCATGAACAGATAGTAGAAACCCAAATATAACTAGGATGACTTTCTGAAAGACTTTAATGGTAGAGTTAGAGCCTCCTGTATGTAATATACATATTAATAAAAAAAAAAAATATCTTGAGAGGCAGATGGGAAAAAAGCATGATGCCAGACATCACCTGCATTTCCACATTTGTGTGCCTGTTTCCTTGGGACTCTGGTGATCTACTTGAACGAAACTTTCAAGTGCAAAACTAGACTTTAATTTTGAGTGGGTTCAGTTGAATGTGGCCAACAAAACATGGCTAAATGAGAAAACATAATGCAGGCAAGTCTTCCAGGAAATCTCCAGTCTGAGGAGTCAGGGTTCTGTTTCCTGGAAAAGTATGAGCATTGTCTTATGATTTATTTAAAGGAAGGAGTCTCTCCAGGTGGCTTTATCCAGTTTGTTTTCAGGAAGAGAAGACCACAAGGTGTTTCAGAAATGAAATGCTTTTATCATCTGTTTTATTGATTTTATTTATTTAAATTAAAAAAAGTGTATATGTATATACTTGTTCATTACCATACTTTTCTTAATGTGTCTAGTGATGTGTCAGGCTTTTACAGAGGGGCTAGCCAGGGTCCTTGAGGATGAGTCATGATTCCACACAGTGAATGATAAATTGAAGTACATAGGAGAGCCTTCCTGAAATGCATTTACTTCGGAGTTGACTAGGTAAATGTAGATGACCGTACATGGTATTCCAAAATATATATTCTGGTTCACAAATGTTTTCAGTTAAGTGTCATTCAAGGTAATATAAAAGTCCTAAGGAATGAAGTTGTAGACCCTTTTGCTCGAATAGAATAGACTTGTTCTGACTTTCCATCTTTTAAAACAAAGCAGATGGGGGGAAGGGGGAGAATACCGTGCGTTGTCTTGCAGTGTCGGTTTTCACCTAAAAAGTGTCACTGGAGTAGTCAGGAATAGAGCATGGAGCAGATGTCTTTGAGCATGCTGGTACCAGTTCTTTCACAAGTTCCCATAGATCCTTCATTGGAATATATTGCTTTGAGCTTTGGTCAATTGTATCTTGAGTGTTTTGTACCAGAAATCTTTCCCAGAGTGAAACGTAGGCCTTAGATACCATTCCTACAGTAGATTCAAGAGTGGTTTCAGAGTGCTACGGCTTCTCATTGGTGCATCTTTTAACACGTGGCAAAATACTTGATTACTCCCAGTATTAGCCATAGAGAAGAGCTGGAGGGTGAGAATTGTTGTCCTTTCCTTTGCAAAATATTGTTGGAAGTTTGTTTCTTCAGGGGCACATAAACAGACCCAGTTAGTAAATGACTGTGGGGAAATACTAATGTCACAAATGTGCTCCAACTGGTAGTAGGCTACCGACTTTTATTTTCTTGGAAGTGAATGATTTCTCTTAATTGCGCTACCTAGAATGTTGGAAGGTTGCAAGGAGAGGGGATACACATTGATGTACCAGAAAGTAGGAGACAAATACTGAATTTTCATTGCTATTAAAACAGTGAAATTGAGCACTGGTATTGATATGACTGGGAGATGTGGATGCTATACCTTTTTTTTTTTTTCTTCCCCCTCTTTCTTTTTCTCACCCTTTAGGAGGGCTTTCGAGCTGCCGCTCTGCTGCTGAACAGCATGCAGTCTTTTCGGGAGCAAAGTAGTTACCACGGAAACCAGCAGAGCTACCCGCAGGAAGTGCACAGTTCATCCCGACTGGAAGAGTTCAGCCCCCGCCAGCAGGCCCAGATGTTCCAGAGCTTTGGAGGAGGTGCTGGCAGTGGACGTCGTGGAGCAACAGGAGCCTCTACAGCAATGCCTGGTGAGGGCTCTGGCCATCAGAGCTACCAAGGTTTCAGAAAAGAAGCAGGAGAGTTTTACTATATGGCTGCCAACAAAGATCCCGTGGCGTCAGGAGGGCAGCAGCCACCTCAGCGCAGGCCTTCTGGACCCGTACAGAGCTATGGGCCCCCTCAAGGGAGTAGCTTTGGGAGTCAGTATGGGAGTGAGGGACATGTGGGCCAGTTTCAAACACAGCACTCGACCCTTGGGGGTGTGTCCCACTATCAACAGGATTATACTGGTCCTTTTTCGCCAGGGAGTGCCCAGTATCAGCAGCAGGCTTCTAGCCAGCAGCAGCAGGTGCAGCAGCTGAGACAGCAGATTTATCAATCTCATCAGCCTTTACCCCAGGCTTCCAGCCAGTCTGCTTCTAGCACCTCGCACTTGCAGCCAATGCAGCGTCCATCCACCCTGCCTTCCTCTGCTTCTGGGTACCAGTTACGAGTGGGTCAGTTCAGCCAACACTATCAGCCACCTTCGTCCTCCTCTTCCTCCTCTTTCCCCTCCCCACAGCGTTTTGGCCAGTCAGGACAGAATTATGATGGAAGCTACAGTGTGAATTCTGGGTCACAGTATGAAGGCCATGCTGTGGGTTCCAATGCACAGGCATATGGGACCCAGTCAAACTACAGTTTTCAGTCTCAACCAATGAAAAGCTTTGAGCAGTCTAAGCTGCCCCAAAGCGGGCAGCAGGGGCAACAGCAACAGCACCCACCTCAGCACATAATGCAGTATTCAAATGCTGCCACCAAGCTCTCTCTTCAAAGTCAAGTGGGGCAGTACAGCCAGACTGAAGTTCCTGTAAGGTCACCGATGCAGTTCCACCAAAACTTCAGTCCAATCTCTAATCCATCTCCTGCTGCATCTGTGGTTCAGTCTCCAAGCTGCAGCTCTACCCCTTCTCCACTCATGCCAGGTGGAGAAAATCTCCAGTGTGGGCAAGGCAACATGTCCATGGGTTCTAGAAACCGAATCCTGCAGATGATGCCTCAGCTTAGTCCTACACCATCTATGATGCCAAGCCCCAATGCTCATGCAGGGGGATTCAAGGGATTTGGGCTGGAAGGACTGCAGGAAAAAAGGCTCACAGATCCAGGGCTGAGTAGCCTGAGTGCTCTAAGTTCTCAAGTAGCCAATCTGCCCAATACAGTGCAGCACATGTTGCTCTCAGACGCCTTGGCACCTCAGAAAAAAAGTTCCAAAAGGTCATCCTCTTCAAAGAAGGCCGACAGCTGCACCAACTCAGACGGCTCCTCCCAGGCAGAGGAGCAACTCAAGTCTCCCCTGGCAGAATCGCTTGATGGTGGCTGTTCCAGTAGTTCAGAGGATCATGGGGAAAGGGTGAGACAGCTGAGTGGCCAGAGCACCAGCTCAGACACCACTTACAAAGGGGGTAACTTAGAGAGATCCAACTCCTCACCAGCACAAGGCTCTCAGAATGAGCCATCAAAACTCAGCAGCAGCCCTGCAGCTAGGGAGGATGTGGCCTCCCCTGATGAAAAGGAAGCTGTGGTGGCTGTGGAAAATGCCCCAAAAGTGAATGAAAAGGCAGTTGGGGTAATTGTCTCCCGGGAAGCCATGACAGGAAGAGTAGAAAAGTCGGGTGGACAAGATAAACCTGCACAAGATGATGCTTCCACAGGCACTCAGGCACCATCTAGTGCTAGTGGAGCGAAAGAAACTGGGCATGTAGGGACACAGCCAGAAACTCAAGGAGGAAGTAAAGGGAGCAAAAGTGGAGATAACACTAACCATAATGGAGAGGGGAACAGCCAGCCTGGTCATGCAGTTATTGGGCCAAATTTTCCTGCAAGAACAGAACCTTCCAAATCTCCTGGCAGTTTAAGATACAGTTACAAGGATAACATAGCAGCTGGTATACAGAGAAATACTGGTGGCTTTCCGCAGTATCCTTCTGGTCAAGAAAAAGGGGATTTTCCAGGGCACAGTGAGCGCAAAGGCCGGAATGAGAAGTTTCCTAGCCTCCTACAGGAGGTCTTACAGGGGTACCACCATCATCCAGACAGAAGGTATTCAAGGAACGCACAGGAGCATTCTGGGATGGCTGGGAGTTTGGAGGGAGCCATGAGGCCCAATATCTTAATTAGTCAGACCAATGAATTGACCAATAGAGGCCTCTTAAATAAAAGCATGGGGTCTCTCCTGGAAGGCCCTCACTGGGGTCCCTGGGATAGGAAATCTAGCAGTGCAGCTCCTGACATGAAGCAGATAAATCTAGCTGATTACCCTATTGCTAGAAAGTTTGATGTGGAGTCTCAGTCTTCTGCCCATGAAGGGGGAGCGCTGTCAGAGAGGAGATCAGTGATCTGTGACATATCTCCATTAAGGCAACTTGTCAGGGATCCTGGCCCTCACCCAATGGGGCACATGGGTCCTGAGGCCAGAAGTGGAAGGAGTGAACGTCTTGCCCCTGGTTTGAGCCAGTCAGTAATACTCCCTGGTGGTTTAGTATCCATGGAAACAAAGATGAAAGCTCACAGTGGGCAAATAAAAGAAGAAGATTTTGAACAGTCTAAGAGCTCAGCTAGCCTCAATAACAAAAAAACAGGAGACCATTGTCATCCTGCTGGCATCAAGCATGAATCTTTCCGAGGCAATGCTAGCCCTGGAGCTGCAGTCTCCGATGCTGCTCCAGACTACATTCCCCAGCAGGACAGCAGATCAACACAGATGAGACGAGGACCTGGGAGAACTGGAAGCATCAGGGGTAAATCACCTTCTCAATTTCAGGATCTTGCTGATAAGCTGAAAATGTCACCAGGCAGAAGCAGAGGCCCAGGGACAGATCTGCATCACATGAACCCACACATGACGCTGTCTGAAAGAGTTAACAGGGGTTCCTTGCATTCTGCTTACCCTCAGAATTCAGAAGGCCCGTCTTTGGCTTCAGCATATCACACAAATGCTAGGCCTCATGCTTTTGGTGACCCTAACCAGAGTTTAAATTCCCAGTATCATTACAAGAGACAGATATACCAGCAACAGCAAGAAGAATACAAAGATTGGGCAAGCAGCACTGCTCAGGGTGTCATTGCTGCAGCTCAGCACAGGCAGGAAGGAGCAAGGAAGAGCCCAAGACAACAGCAGTTTCTGGAAAGAGTAAGGAGTCCCTTAAAAAATGACAAGGATGGAATGATGTACCTTCAAGGCAGCTCTTACCATGATACTGGAATCCAGGAAGCTGGGCGCTGCGTTATGGGGAGTGACAGTACTCAGAGCAAATGCACTGAACTGAAACATAGCAACCAGAAGTTGCAGCATCACGAATCTGGTTGGGACCTCTCTCGGCAAACTTCTCCCGCCAAAAGCAGTGGCCCTCTTGGAGCAGCCAACCAAAAAAGATTTTGCCCTCAAGAAAGCGATGGGCATCGAAGAGATGAATCTACAGATTTGCCTAAGCCTAGTAATGCCATGCTCAGGCTCCCTGGCCAGGAAGACCAGTCTCCTCAAAATCCATTAATTATGAGGAGGAGAGTCCGTTCTTTCATCTCGCCTATCCCTACCAAAAGACAGCCACAGGATATGAAGAACAGTGGCAGTGAAGATAAAGGGCGACTGATGACTTCAGCAAAAGAAGGAGCTGATAAAACATACAACTCCTATGCCCATTCATCTCAAAGCCAAGATGTTGCCAAGTCAGTTGGAAAGGGAGATTCCTTCAAGGACCTGCCGAGTCCTGATAATAGGAATTGCCCTGCTGTTTCCCTCACAAGCCCGGCTAAGACCAAAATATTGCCCCCAAGAAAGGGGCGAGGATTAAAACTGGAAGCTATTGTTCAAAAAATTACATCTCCCAATATTAGGAGAAGCGTTTCTGCCAACAGTGCTGAAACTGGTGCAGATACTGTCACTCTCGATGACATCCTGTCCCTTAAGAGTGGACCTGAGGGAGGAAATATGGCTGGACATGGCCCAGAGGCTGAGAAGAGGAAAGGAGAGATGTTAGATCAAGTTGGGCCTGCAAGCCAGGATGCAACTGGTGAAATAACTCTTCCAAGATCTTCAGAAGAGTGGCAAAGCAGTGAGGATGATAAAACCAAGAAAGAGGTCCCTGAAACTGCCAGTGTTGGTAAAGAAGGAGCAGGATCCAGTGCAGCAGCAGCACCTTCTCAGAAGTCAGGTGGTCAGGGAAGGTCTGATGGATCTGTAAGTGGAGCTGGTACTCTGACCTTTTCTGACTCAAAAACAATTTCTCCTTCCACTGTGTTTACTTCTGAACCAAATCCAAAGTCTGAGGAAAAAGATGGAGATGTGACAAACATTTCACCCAAGCCAGATGGTTTCCCTCCAAAGGGATATTTTCCCTCTGGAAAGAAAAAGGGGAGGCCAATTGGGAGCGTGAACAAGCAGAAGAAGCAGCAGCAACAGCAGCAACTGCCACCGCCCCCGCCACCCCCACCAGTACCTTCACAGTGTTCAGAAGGGGTAGGTGGTGGTGAGCCAAAGCCAAAGAGGCAAAGGAGGGAGAGGCGAAAACCTGCAGCACAGCCACGGAAGCGGAAGCCTAGACGAGCTGCTCCAATTGTGGAGCCTCAAGAACCAGAGATCAAGCTTAAATATGCTACCCAGTCTGTAGATAAAACTGACTCCAAGAATAAGTCCTTTTTCCCTTATATTCATGTGGTAAACAAGTGTGAATTAGGCGCTGTGTGCACAATCATTAATGCAGAGGAAGAGGAGCAGAACAAATTGGTGAGGGGTCGGAAAGGACAGAGGTCTTCAACACCCCCTCCTAGCAATGCGGAGAGCAAAGTGCTGCCGACCTCAACTTTCATGCTGCAGGGCCCTGTAGTAACAGAGTCTTCTGTCTTGGGGCATCTGGTTTGCTGCCTGTGTGGCAAATGGGCCAGCTATCGTAATATGGGTGACCTCTTTGGTCCTTTCTACCCCCAGGATTACGCAGCCACCTTGCCCAAGAACCCACCTCCAAAGAGGGCCACAGAAATGCAGAGCAAGGTCAAGGTACGGCACAAAAGTGCTTCTAATGGTTCCAAGACAGATACAGAAGAGGAGGAGGAACAGCAACAACAGAAGGAACAAAGAAGCCTAGCTGCTCATCCCCGCTTTAAGAGGCGGCACCGCTCTGAGGACTGTAGTGGAGCCTCTCGGTCACTTTCAAGGGGAGCTTCTTGTAAAAAAGCAACCACTGACGGTGGCAGTGGTGGTGAAAAGACTCCTTTGGACTCAAAACCCTCTATGCCCACTTCAGAAGGTGGCACTGAGCTGGAGTTACAAATTCCTGAACTACCTCTTGACAGCAATGAATTTTGGGTCCATGAGGGTTGTATTCTCTGGGCCAATGGGATCTACCTGGTCTGTGGCAGGCTCTATGGGCTGCAGGAAGCTGTGGAGATCGCAAGAGAGATGGTGAGTACCTAACCTTGCTATTGCAAATGAAAACAAATCATTTTGTGTACGTATACCATTTGGAATACCATTTTTCTTTGTTCTTCTTTCATGTCTTAAGCAATCATCTTTCATCTTAAATCTGTAATGATGTCCTTTTGATGGCCTCATTTAGATCTCTGCCCCACCTGATTAGACAGATTTTTCAGGCATCAAAAAGCTGGATGCTCATTACCTACTAAAAGTTTTGGATGTCCAAAGATTTTGTCATGACTACAGTGATCTTTTTTCTCATCTTTATTCTATCCTTTTAGATATTTAATATTCTCTTGGGCTCTTCTTGGAGTCATAAAGTGGAAGGACAAGCAGCAGCAGGAACAAATTGCAACAGAGAAAATTCCTATTCAATATTAGGCAAAAAAATTCACAGTGAGGGTGGTCAAACATTGGATTGAGGGAGGGGTAAACGACAGAGAAACTGTGGAGTATCAGTTCTTGGAGATGCACAAATGTGACTGAGCAAGGCCCTACGCAATCCACTTAACCTCTGAAGTTGGATCTAGCTTCAAAGTTGGCTCTGCTTTGACCCCCCTCAGCAGGGGTCCCTTCCAACCGAAGATACCCTGTGGCTGTAATACATATTACACAACTGTAGGAGAATTTTGAGTCCTTACAAAATAAGGTGGATAGAGGAGAATGGCACAGAGGTCTGTAAGGTTTAAGTGAAACATGGATGGGTTTAATATTGATGGATTCAGTATGAATTATACCATAAGTCATACTGATAACTGACATTCTCCAAAGTGCGGGTATACGAGTGAGAAGACATATGTAAAATTAAAGCACGGACAAAGGGAGAACTTTATTCACAACCACCTGGTTGTGGATGAAGACACTCACTATTCTTAATTTTGAGACATAAGCTGACACTTTAAAACCACAGTTAATGTGGCTTTCTTTGCCATCATCAGTATGCTGCATCCCTTTATTTGTGGTTACCTTTTGCATTGTGCTTTCTGTCCTGGGCCAGACCGTGGAAGAGGCACTAGACTACTTTTTCCTGTTGTCTTCATATTCCTTTTCTAAACAGTGTTGGGATCCAGTTTTTATCTTTTCTTCACTCTGTATTGTTACTTACAGTGTGCTCGTTTCCTCCCCATGGGCCTTCAGGTTTGATTCCTGGCTTGTTCTCCATTTTCACTCACTGTTCTTTGACAGTAATTACATGCTTCTTTGCCCTAACTTGATTTGGCCTGCATTCTTTTTTCTAGCCTCTCATTAAACAAAGTCAGTTAATTTCATTTGGTTTTCATAGAGCCGTGCCTGCATGCTTGTTCTGATGCAACTGCTGAATTTCTTATCTCTGATAATTGCAAGGTTTCTTTCGGGATCTCCACCACCATTTGGATTCTACTTGCAATGTGGCCATGCTTTCATATGTCTTGTAGTTCACTGGTATTTTGAATTTGGATCGCTCCAGCCTGATTTTCCCTTTTTCCTGTTTTCAGGATCTGTCTTTCATTTATGATCCTTGTTCTCCCAATAGTAAATGCCTTCTCTGCATGTTCTTGAACCACTTGAGTTGTCCTCCAGCAGTCCTTTTTGTGTTCCTGTACCTGCAAAGGGGGTATGCACGGCAGAAACTTGCTATGCTAATAGGCTCTGATTAAACTTGACAAATAGTAGCCCATTATCCACAACATTTTTATGTGTTTTGCATGTTTGACATCAAGCTCTTCCTCTGCATGGCATCTTGATGACTTTCTGATGGAATACATTTTGGCTTACCCTTTATCACTTTCCTCCAATGGTTATGATCATCTCCTTGTCACAGATAGAATTTTTTTTTCTCCTCTTCTTAACCCTTTCATCTGCCCTTATGGCACCATACAAGAACATTTCCTTATCTCCCTTGAACCTCGTGTCCTTTCTCTCTACCTCTTTCCTTTAATCACTTGCTCAACTCCAAGCTTTTCTTTTCCCTCATAGTACCTGTAGATGTGAGTGTTTCCCTTTTTTTTTAAAAAAACAAACAAACAAAACAAACCCCCAAAACCAAACCACAACCAAGTGTTCAAAATGCCTGTGGCCTCTCTTGCCTTTGTAACTACCTCTTAATTTCCTTTCCCTTTTTTCATCTCAAAATTCTTTAAGTGTATTGTTCGGGGCTCTTGTCCTCCACTGCAGCTTCAATTGTGCTCTACAACAATTGTAATGAGTGTTTACGATGATCTCTTCCTAGCTAATGTTCAGATCCAGTACTTCATTTTCCTTTCCCTGTCATCTACGTTTGTCACTATCAGCTGTGCTGCTCTTGAAGTGTTTCACTGTTGTTTCCCATCTGTGTCCTCTTTTGATTACTGCCTTTCTTTCCACTATTTTTTGCAGAGGCCGTTGTTCATTACTCCCAGATTTTTTTTTGTGGGGGATTCACTGAAGTTCTGCTTGTGCCTTCCTTCACTTTATCCTGGAATACCATTCCTTGGGGTAGCTTTTGGCAACCTGGTCACTTTTTTTCAGAGTCTTGTAGAGCTTCTTTTTTACTCTAGGTTCATGTTTTTCTGCCACAAACTTAAAAATTGTTCTTGAATTCATGGTGAGTTCTCAGACTCTCACTTCAAGATGTGGCTTTTAATCTACATCATCCTTAACCCATCATCTGCCATCTTGTTCTGGTTTTCTTGTCGCTCAGATTCACGATCTCCTAATTTGATTTTAAATTTTTTTTTCCTAATCCTTCCTATTTAAGGCTGTAAGAAATACTGCTTACTTTTCTGTGTGTGAGAAGTAATACATAGCCTTTCAGTGCTCTCCACTGTTCTGTCTGGGTCCATTTTTAATCTAGTTATAAGACTCTGAACTTTCAGAGGCAGGCACCATTTTCTTGTGTGTGCTTTGTTTTGTTATGTCATGTCTTATACAAACACAGTAACAGGTGTCCTAGTTGAATACTGGGCTCTTCTGCATTACATCAATAAGAGTAATGCATCTTTCTCTTTCACCTCTGTCACAAGTAATGGAATAGGTTTTTTACTAGCATTGGTTTTTCCTCAACCTTTTTATCCTATTGTAGCAAATTGTAGTGCTGTATTCTTCTCTGGAAGCAGCGTATATATATCTTCAGCAGTATATATATCGTCAGTGTAACACAAAGCTGGCGGTCGGGGTATTCAGAGGTGTATCTGCCAGGAGCCATCCCCAGGCAGTGGAAAGGCTCTGTTGAACTAGACTCTTTTGCTGTGCTGCCTGAGGATAGCCTTCTGTCTCAGACAGATGATTTCCTATGCTTGTTGCATATGCTCTTTCTTTCTCTCTTCCTTGCTTTGCAAGTGCATTTTGATTTTGTTCCCGCTGACATGCAGTTCATCAGTGTTAGCGTCCTGAAAAAGCAGATGTGCAAACTATGTAGCTGCTTGCTAGCAGGGGAGAGTAGACAGAGTGTGTGCAAAAGCATGCAGGAATCTAGGTCTTAAATTTGGTCTAGGATAAGGAAAAACATTAGTTTATGGCATATGAAAGGGTTGTGAGTCTGGAAGTGAATAATTCATGTATGTAACACACTCTGTGCAAATGAAATACTGCCATAATTCAAAATCTATGTAAACTGTTTGTAATACCCACAAAGGGCAAATGTGTACCAAATTTAAACTGAATCCATACCATTAAATGAGTTGAAGCATTTTCTTTAGAGATCTGGCTCTATTGTTGTTGCTTACGCAGCATCCTGGTGTAGAAATAAGAAACTTAAACTTCTAGTCCAAGACTGTAACCCATCGAACCATGATGTAGAGATAGTGGCATAATTAACCCACCATACATTTCTTCTTCTCACACAAGCTCACCTGTTTTTTCTCACGTGGAAGCTTTATTATAGATTTTTTTTTTTCCCCCCAAACACCTGTTTCTTGTTTGCCTTCCAGAATCAGGAAAGAATTTGAAGCATTTTTCTTGCTATGTTAAGTTTTCTGTTCCTTACATGAATAAATGTCTTACTGCAATTTTTTGAGAACAGCCCTATAGTCAGTTTCAAGGAAGGCTTAGAGTGTATGTGAGGTTGCTTAAAGATAGACTTGTACCAAATGCTCTAGAAGAATTTGAGATGAGAAGGTATTGTCTTAAAAAGGTTTATCAACCTGTGAAGGGACTCTCCTGAGCTTTGAGCTTTAGGGCTGATTTTGCCCTAGACTGAAAATAGTGTGTATTAACTTCTAAGCAGCAATCCAGCTGTTTTCCAAAGTGCTAGAATCTGCTTTTCTTGAAGGCAAAAAGGTGTTCCTCTTGCTCTGGCCACTCCAGAGGGCTTCTTGGTTCTGAGAATGTGAATAGCTGATCAGGTGAATTGGGCTGCTTCAGATGCAGAATGGCTTAGTCCTTCTCCTTATTTTGATGTTCAAAGTAGATACCCCAGCAGATGGACCTACCTGCCAAGTAGTCTGTCTTTTTCTCTTAAACTGCTTGTTAAACTGTAGTAAAGGTGCTAACTGACCTTCTTGCATTTGGACATTCTTTGTTCCAAGGCTAATGGAATCTTGAACTGAAAAAATGCCCCTAAGTGCTGGATGATCCTGTTGCCTATAGAATGCTTTCTTTCAAATATTGAAGGTCGCCATGTTTTGGACTAGGTAAAGCAGATTATAAGTGATTTGGGATAATATCTTTGCCTTATGATACTAGGAATCTTACAGCAGGTATTCCTGCAGCAGGTTTGAAAATACATCCATATTCTTCCTCTGGAAATTTTTTGGTCTCTCTTCTTACAGTCATGTCAACTATTTCTTTGCCTTTACAGATTTGGAAAACTAACAGTTGCATGCAGTTTGCTGTAAATACCTGTAAGGAAACAGTTTCCTACCTTGTTTATCTTCTCATTGTTTTCCTATTCATGAGAAACTCATTTTCATGCAAGATGAAATCTTGGTTACCTTTGAAACTGGCAAAATTATGAAGTCACTTTGGTAGTTGTCAGCAGATTTAGTGTTCAAAAGAATTGATGGTCTTTATTCTCAGTATTAAATTTAAGAAACTGTAACTGAAGAGATGAACAATGCAGAGAACATTCTTTGTGTTAGGTTGAGTTGCAGAATCTGAGGAGATAGTTCTACTATTGTTTTCTAAAAAGCTGTTCACTAGGAGGTGGTATGTTGTTTCTTGGAAATTTTTTTATAAAACACCTTTTTTAATTTTTTTTTAATTACAAGGCAAAAGCTCTGGCTTAGCCACAGGTATTACTTCTGGGTTTTTTTGGGGGTTGTGTTGTTTTTTTTTTTCTTCCCCCCGGTCAGAATTGACCTTGCTGAAGGTAAATCTAGCTCTTGTTTCTGCTGACAGTGCTCTGTGAAAGGAAAACTTGTTTATCCCCTTTTTTTCTCATCAATCTCTGCTTCATTTCCCGGCTTGAGAAATCTTTTAATCCTTATACATGGAAAGAAGTCCTTGGAACCTGTTTCCTTTGTTACTTCTTATTGAAAGGATCATCTTGGGTTTCAGTCAGAACTTCAGAGTAACAAGCAGTGAAGGGTAATATCTGTCCATCATCTACAGTATAATGAAAGCAGATTCTGGGCTTTCTCTCACCAGTCTGGAATTTTGTCTGTCCAACTCTCAATGGATTATCTTTCAAAGCATACTGCTTACCTGAAGAGGAGAAATCTACCTGCTTTAGGACTGTTAAGAGGCCTGTTTAGAAGGTCAGACTGACTTTGGAGAAAGTTCTTAAAAACTACATAGGGGCTCACAGAAGTTCAGAACCTAAATGCATGTCTCTTTCTTTGCAGATTGATACTTAAATATTTGAATTTTTTCATGACTGTTGAGTGTACCTTTGTTAGTTGGTAGGGCTGGAGACAGGTTTACATATGCTATCCAGATTTCACGGACAACAACTTCTGGTTTCACACAGAAAAGCTATCCTTGACCGCTTTAAGACTCCTGATAGTTGATCTCCCAGAGTATCTTATCTGTGGAAATCCATACCATAGAGGAAATAAGGATTGCCTATTTGTAATGTTTTGCTTATTCTGTTGCTTTCATAGAACCCTTCTCTTCTGTTTACCTCTACTATTCTGGATCCTAGCTTTAAATTGGTTAAAGAAAAATGCCTAGAGGGATCACTAGGAATTAAGCTATTTATGTCCTTAGATTTGGGAAATCAAAGCCTAACAAAAATGCTCCTACACGCTGTAAGTAATTGCTTATAAAAGGTTCCTAACTGTGTGGCTAATCAAATGCCTAAGCTAGGGATTCAGTATGAACTGAGAAAATTGTGGAAGGTTAACTACCTCTCGCAAAACAAAGCAAAACAGTTTCTAGCCCCCGAAATCCGAGTAGTGTAGCACCATAAGTCTGAAGGTGTCAGCTTATTCTGAATGTCTCATTTGGCACAGGTGTGCTTTGTTATCCCTAAGCCAGGCTAGGAGTGAGTTGCTGTCAAGAGGGGTGATCCCACTTTATCCTCTTTGCAAGCTGCTTGCTCCCACTCTTTCCCTTGTGCTGTATCTACCAACTCTGCATTTGCACAGTGGGTTGATTTTTAGTTAGCTAATCCATCAGAAGACTAGCCTGGAGTGGGGGATCTTTGTGCCACATCAGCTATCTGAATCTGCTTACTCTCTGAACCACGTTTGCTGTGTCTGACAGGGAGGGCCCTTTCCAAGGGTAGTTATAACTATTAGGTCAAGTTAGCCATAACACAAAATTGTGCCCAGGTGACACCACCACTTGTAAGTGTTTTAGGCCCACAGTGCTACTGTTTCTAAGCATTGGGAGATGAGTGCTGACCTTTTATTCATTATCATCCTTTTCAGAGAAGAAAAATGTGCAGAACCTGGCATATTTTTTCCTTCTCTCTCTTTTTTTTTTTTTTTTTCTTCCCCCCCAACGCCTCCCCTCCAAAAAGCCCCTCAAATGAAGTTCTGCAGTCAGGTCAGGGTTCAGCTGAAATAATAATCTGCTGCTTCAAAGACCACATGCCTGACAAACACAGGAAGGAAAACCTGTGTTTCTTACACCCAGACCTGTAATAGTAGGGAGAAATTTCCAGAGTAGGAAGAAGCGACACTGGAGCTTGTTAATTTTTCACTGTGAAGAAAGAGAAACCAGTAACAAATTTAAAGCCTGCCTGTTAGCAGTGGTTGAAAAAGGGGTGTATTGAGAACATTGTCTGCTTATTTTTATCTCTGGCAACAGCTTTTAGTATGCTTTAACCCCTCAGTGAGGATTGCCACAGAATCTCGAGGCACCTTCTACAATTACCCTTAAAGTGGTTGAGTTCTTGGTTTTCATTGACAGACTGTGTCCAAACACCTAGTTGCCAGAGCTGGAAATGTGCTCTTTCTTTATTGAAAACAGTACTTAGTACAATCAGTTTAAAATTTCTTTTCATTCCTTAGGAAATGGTAGCATCTTTTGTAACACTGCAGAATATTAAAGTAAGGAAGCATGAAATTTTGGGTGGAGAAGAAATTCTGAAAGAGAGGCTAAATAATGAACTTCAGATTCGGTTTTCTCAGAGAGGCATTGCCATCTGCCGTGCTACTGGAACTCTCTGTGCTGTCATGACTCCTGGTCTGTAAGAGTGTGCTGCCACAGAGATGAGAACATGGTAGGAGCCCCTGTTGTATCTCGGTTCATTGCCTTCCTCTGGTAGGGACCTAGAAGTGTGAGTGACTAGCACTACAGCACTTTGTAGCTCACAGCAGCTCTGTATATTGGTATCACAAACCTCAAACACCGAAAAGGTGAGCAGGCAGAATCCACGTCTGCATTTCCAATGCATATATTTCAATATCTTGAATGATTGGAAACTGTTAATTTACATTTGTGAAATGAAGCTGGCTTTCCTTGGCTTTATTGTGAGTAGAAATCGGGTAAGACTGGTGCAGCTTATTGGTGATCATGGATTGCAGATGACAGAAAATACAGTTTAGTTGAGGTCTCATACATAAAGATGATACTGGCAAAAGAGGAAAGACTTCTCCAGTATTGACCTTTTGTATGGGGACAGAGAGAAGATGAAGCAGAAGTAATTTCTGTGCATCTTTATTAGCAGACTTCTTTGCCATTAGTTTATCCCAAAGTATGAGCATTATGTCTGCACTTGCATGTGGTTTTATATTTTAGTGTTTGTCTAGCATGTGGAGTGAGGAAAGTGGAAAATAGATTTACTGACAATAGAGTGTTCGGAAAGAATAGGATGTTTAACCACTTATGTTAGTTGTAGCCAGGAGCACTGGAAACTTGAGTGTAAAAAGGAGCTTGCTTATTCCACAGTTGAGGCCTTTCTATAAAGCATCAGGAATCCTTGAAATCTATGTACAATTTTCATTAAAAAAATACATTTAAGTAACTTTCAATTTATAAGAAGCTCTTCCAAATGGAAATGGGGCCTTCTCTGTGCAGGAGATTTCTAAACAAAGCTTTAGAGCTTTTTGTCTGGCTATCCACAAGCTCACACAATCCTTTTTGTAAGATTTAAGTTGCTTGTTACTGTAGAGATGCCAAACTCTTGCTAAGTTCTCAATAGCGAGTGAATACAATCCATTTGTGTCATCTTAGCTTGAATCTTTTTAAGCTTTGCTGGCAAAAAGGTTGTTAAGATTCCCAAAAATTTGGGAAGAGGGTGGCTATGCTGTTTGTGTTTTCCTTACTTAAACTGAACTATTTTAACTTCTAATTCCGGATGATAGTCACGAGCTGTATCCCCTTAACTTCATTAGAAGAATGATACTAACAAATAAGTGTTGAAGGACATTCAAGAAATTCAGAAGTTTATTCTGCTCCATGCCTCTGAGTTTAAGATGGCCTATATTTGATTACAACCAGGCGAAAGTGCAAATCTTAAAAAATATTTTCCCTGATTTTGGAAAAATTATCATTTCTTAATATTTCTTTGCTTGTTCAGTTTGATAAGAGGTTAATTTCTGGAGGTAAGAATTCATGATTTTCTGTTATATAATATTAAATGGATTATTAGAATTACATTCTTATCTTTTGTAAGACTCTAAATAAAAAAATGACAGTTTCTCCATTTTATTTTAAAATAAATATTATCCTGAATCCTTTAATCATTGAATAAGCAAAAATAATGCTTCAACTGTACTAATGTTCTACCATTCATAATAAAAGACATCTCTTCAAACGGTGCAATGCAAACCAAGTTCATAAGCATAGTGCTCTCTGCAGTATGTGGACTGGGGTAGGAAAAAACTGAGACACTGATGGTGGTGTGAGGGTTTTTTTTTTAAAAAAATACAATATAGAAAGCAGTTTTTAAACTTTCTTTTGAAAGTAAATTTTCATCTATCTGCCCACTACCTAGTTATCTATCTGCCATAACCTAGTTATATAACCCTGATATCTTTTTTTAATTAGAGAAATATGTTCTGAGAGGTTAGCTTAATTTCCCTAAATTTAGAAAGATGAGTAAAAATAAAACTGAAGTATGATAAGTATTCATGTAATAATTTTAGAAACTACAGCAAAATTAAAACTCAGTTTTTTTGCCTTGAAGAATGTTACTCTGCAGATACAAGAATTGGAGAAAAGAGGTTCAGTCTGTGCTACACACTTTGCCTGAGGTTATGGAAGAAGCTAGGAACAGAGTTTGAGTTCCCTGAGTCTTAAAACCATCATTTTCAGCTAATCTAAACTATGCTATGCTTACTGTGTTGTGCTCCGGGTAGGTTTTCTTTCTTTCTTGACAGAGAAAATGTTTTTCAAACAATTTCATACACTTAGTTGGGCTCTGTGTGAAGTATAGGATGGTCTTCACAGAGCGCTTTGGAAAAAAGTTATTAATGAACCTTCATTGTTATGGATTGGATCTCAGCCAGCTGCTTAGCGATTAAAGTTTAATTGCATGATGATTAGTTTTCATTAGTAAGCAATTAGCATTTAACAGCAGTCATGTATTGCTAAAGCTATGGGCGAGCGTAAGTGGTTTGAGCCATGTTGAGAAGGTATGTAGCTGGAGGTGTGGACACAGAGTTGTTTGGGGAATGTGGGGATGGGAATTCTAATGTTAGTTGCTCTCAGCAGCTCATTCCTGCTGCAGTGGGGAGCCAGAAGGGGAGATAGGAGCGGGAAATGGAGCAAATGGCCAAAACAGCACAGCCTGGACATAGGGCACAGAGAGTGGCTGTGGATGAGCCCTCATGTAGGAAGTTACCAAAAAATAATTGTCTTCCTCAAAGGGCCCTTTGAAGGTTCTGAATTGCTTTCACAGCAATGATGGTTTTCATAGTCTTATCCCACTCCTTGTGACAGCTAAAACACTTTTTTTTCAGAATCCCCCCCTGAACTTGATGAAATTCCTGTTTTTACCATAATAGCAGTCCTTGATTGCTTTGTGCCACAGTGGGGTAAATTAGGGGAAAGATGAGTGCAGGGCGAGGGCTGGGGAAGTGGAATAAGATGAGGGTAGAATGAGGTGGGGATATAGCAAAAGGTCAAGGTTCCTTTGCTGTAAAAGGTACAAAAGAGCAAAGACTGTCCCTTGTAAACCACTTCTGCTCCACTGAGGAGTCTGTTGTGAAGATGAAATACGGTGATAATTTCATCTAGGCTAAGTTAGGGTTGTTAGAAGCTGTTCTCCCCCACACCTCCCCTTCTGCCAGAACTACTGCCGTGTGACTGAACCAAGTCAGGCAGCTGACCTGACCAGGAAGTTCTCCCCGCCCCTTTCATTTTTATCAAGTTAATTTTTTGGCTGGATCAGCTTTCTTGGCTCTTAGTGTCAGTACTGATACAGGGGAAATGCCCCAGCTAGGAATAGGAGCAGGGGCCAGCAGGTTGCACAAGTACAAACTGATATCTTAAAATGGTCTGGAAGTGAGTGGACTGGTCCAAGACCATACCTTCAGATAGAAAGTTTTTCCAGAACAATATTACTAATTACACAAACTAGTAAATTCAATAAAAGGTGCATTTAAAAATTTGTCCAAGGCGGTTCTCAAATGTATCTAGCTCTGCAGCATTCATTACTGATGTCAAGTGCAAGCATCTAGTTGTCTAGACATATGAAAAGGTTGGGATTTTTCTTTATTATTGTTATTCCATGATCTAGAAGCACTAGGGACTGGATGCTTCCTCCCCTGCCCTGGCCTAATTTGCCAACCAGAGTAACCTAAAGCAGGACTAAAATAGCTGCAGTTTGTTTTGAGAAATTCTAGCAGTGCTCAGGGTGTGACTTTAATGGTGTAGATCTACTTAAGTTATCTTCAGACTTGCTGAGCTGTTGGTAAGAGTAGATGTAACAGCATAGGACTTAGTGTAAAATAGCAGCCCTACTCAAGACACAAAGACCGAGGTGAGTGGCAAAGCCCACCCAGGGCTCTGCATGCTGCAGCTGGGCTGTTTGTCAGTACCTGAGCTACCAGTGGTAAAAATAGATTGCATATGTCTTCCTGAGGTCTGGTTGCACAACTGATCGTAACACAGATACACTTAAGTCTTATCTCAGCCATCTAATTGTCTGCATCCTAAGCTTTCCTTCTGTTTGAGAAAAATATTAAAGGTTGTTGTTTAAAAACTGGTTGTGCAATCTTCACTTGCTAATGATATTTTTTTTTTTCTTCCCTGTTTCTAGCTCCTTGCGTGTTTTCTTTTGATTTCTGCTTAGGTCCCTTAGTTCTAACTCAGCTGTATGTTTGTCATTTTTTCATGGCTTATCGTCTCACAAAACATGGTTTTGTTGGTACTTTGCACTATGCTGCTGTTAACTGCAGCTTTTCTTGCACCTCTGACTCCTTTATTCTTGCTGAGAACTCACACTTGCTAAGTTTCAGAAAGTTATTGATGATTAAAGGAGACTGTTCAGCTTCATAAAAGACTTAGTACTAAAGGAGGGGAGAAAGGAGGTGTCCTGGCATGTATCTCTGAAAAGGAGACTTTCTCTAAAGGACACTGTGGCTCAATGTGAAACTTAAAAGGGGCAGAAAAAAAAAGAGGGGGTGTGGATGGGAGGGGAAGGCAACTTCACATACTTGAGTTCAGGTTTGAGAGCTGTGAACTTTTCAGACTTTGTGCCTGCACTGTCAAAAATTCCTTACATGGCCTTTGACAAGTCAGTTAATTATTCTGTAAAGTAGGCTTTAAAACCACTTATTTTGTGACCATTAATATAAATGCGTAGGGTGCTTTGAAAATTGAAAGTACAGTATATGTTTAAATTGTCAGATGTTCTTAATTAAATTGGAAGATTAGGGAGCTGATACAAGGTCCCATGTTTTAGTTGCATAGATGTGATGGGAGAAAACTAAGTTTAAATTTTGTTTGTGTATCATTTAGAGTCAGGTCCACAGAAGATAATAAAAATGTTTTCTTATGTGTTTATCTGATGTTAGCTTTCTCTTTTCTTGTAGAAAGTTAAAATGCTGAAGATCCAAACTTGAATGTATTGGTACCATATGTAAACTCAGTATTATATTTAATTGTTAAGTGTTTTCTGGGGGGAATAACTCTTCAGGTTAAATTTAATCACTAAAATTTCAAGGTTGACACAATGGATAACCAATGCTTTCCAGAAAACCAACAATTTTTTTAGATGCTAATTTTAGGAAGTTGTTTAGGTTAGATTAGAAAAAATCCAATACGCACGCTATAGGTACATAAAACTATTTTACGAGGTTTTAATGCAGCCTTAACTCCTATACTTAAATTTAATTATTCCTCCTTTGAAGTGTCACATATTATCATTGGGGAGAATAAGGATTCTTTAGTGATGCCACATGGTACTGTTTCTCTAAGCAGAAATCTGCAGAGGCGGTTCCTTTGGAAAGGGAGTTTTGAATAGTTACCAATAAATTCAGTTTTCTGGACAAATAGATTCAAGGGTATTGCCAAAAGAAGAATTTTCTGTTCTGAGTCTCTGAAGCTGTCTTAACAAAGAAGACTTTATTGCTTACTTATGCTTCTGCTTTTGGGCTAGAGCCTTCAGAAGATGGAGGAATAAGAAGTGAGAAGAGGGTGTGCCTGTGTAAAATTAATGAAAAACAAACCAGAAATGCCTGTATCCTTCAACTTCTGCCTCAGATAGAAAAAGATTGAAATTTCTCTGTGATCTTGCACAGTGACTTATTTCTAGTATTCTATGTCTCATACCGGTCGCCACGCCTATCTGAAGGCGACACATACCAGTCCTTTTTATCTTAGTATTGATTGATCTAGATTTATAAAAAAATGAAGTTAATAGTTAAGATTAGTTTAAGATAGTTAAGATAATATTATTGCCTTTACCATGATTCAGCAGTGTTCTGAGCCCGAAAGATGTTCATTAGGTTTTTTTCCCCTTCAGATCTGGGGAGAACCACACAGCTTCTTAATCCTTAGACGGAGGAAATTCTTTCCCCAGGAGAACAACATTAAGTCTGTCCTTTAAGGAACTACTGACACTACCTCAGCTGCTTTGTAATATCCAGCTGGAATGCCATCCGACCTTGGACTTCTGCTGCTATTTATATTTGCTGCCACTTCTAACTGCTGCTAGCTCATAGGAAGTTTTCCTGTGTTGTGTGTCTCTGGCAAGCCTACTGACTATAGATATTTGTGAATAAATCCAGTTTAGATTTCGTGAAAAGTAGCTATTATTGTAATGGGCAGTTTAAGCAGCACATATATCATTATGGTTTCTAGTTTTTTTTCCTGATGATTATTGAATAGTGAAGTAACATACGCCTCTTTAAAACCCATTCAGATTTTTGGCCAGTGAACATTATTTTACATATAACACCTGTATCTGAAGTGATTTCATCAATGTGTGTTACTAATTTGTTTAGTTTTCTTCAACTGTGATTGGTTGTTTATTGCTGTAGTTCATGAGTTTGTATTTTCTTTTCAGGGTTTTTTTTTGTTGTTTTTTTTTTTTTTAACACTGATGTGTTACTTCACATCTTTCTAGTGATGAACTGTTCTGACTTGCAGACATTTCTCCTTCCGCAAGCATTGCCTCTTCTCTTGGATTCATTTGACCTGCTGTTGTTGCTCATCTTCAGCTGCTTTTGCTGGGTGGTAGCAGCAGCCACAAATTACCTCAGAATACTCGTGTGCACTTTGCTACTGCTTATTATGGCTCTGCTGCCAACTACTGCTTCAGCGGCGTTGTGGAGGAGCTGTTGTTTTCTTGTCATTCTCTCTTTATTTGCTACCCTTTTTCTACAGAGACAAGTTGTTCATTTTCCAGTAAGATGAGCATTGTAACTTTTTCACCCATCCTTACTTGCAGTGGACTGTATTTTGACTAAATAGTATTTCTAAACTATCATTTTTGCGTACCTGCTTCTTTCACATTCATCTGCCCACTTCCTCTTTTCTTATGCCTCAAACATTAAGTTACTCGTCATTATTTTATCTGCCTTCATCCTGCTTGTTTTTTTCTTTCAGTTTCAAGAACTTATGATCTACTTCCAATCAGTGCATCCTGGCAAATTTTATCATTTCCTAAACGAAGTGCCTTACTTTCAAAACCCTGCACGTTTACCTTTGTTTTCCTTCACGCACGTCTTCAAAGCCCTTCTTGTCTGGGATTTCTGCTGAACAATTGGATATGCTTAGCCTGCTGCTGTGATGGACTCTGCCCAACGCTGCTGGCTCAGTCTCACCATTCCTATTTCATCCCTTTGCATCCACCAACACTTTGTTCTGTATTACCGAAGTGACTTGCACAGTGGGGCTCTATGATGAGGGCTTGCACAGATTATTACAAATAATGACAAATGGTTTATTTCTGTCCAATGTTACAAGTCTCTGAGTTGTTGGCAGGGGTGGATTTGTGGTGGACCCTTCTTCCTGCCAGGTTGCTTAGGTATTTAATATCTTGTCAAAATCTTTTCCGTTTACAGTTTGCCTTGCTCAAAAGCATTTCCTTATTTTTAAGCCTTTACAAAGGCTTTGTTTCTGTTGAATCCACTGCCTTAATAACATAGTGATTGTGTCCTTAATGAACTAGACCTTTTTTCTTTGAGCCTTTAGTAAATACTAAGTATCATATCCTTTTTTTTGACTAGAGAAAAACTGGTTCCATCATGCAGTTTGCTTCTTGAAAACAAATTCCTTGATTTTATTGCATTTTCTTGTTTATGTCATTTTTTTTCCTTTTTTTTATATCCCTTCAGTCATTGATATTCAAAGGTATTGCTTTACAGGGGAGGGATTTTGGTAATTATTTATTTTATCCTAAAACTCTTTCCCTTATGGTGGTGATGTTGTTTTGTTTTAAGGCAAATGCATACTTTTATTTTATACTGGACTCAGTAGACCTTGTGCTAAATAGAAATTCACCATATATTTGGATATTTCCTGTAATCAGTACCCAAGACGGTCGGGAAAGAAATCTAGTACTGGCAGAAAATCCCAACTGGACTAAATGCTCTCTCTTGCTGACTGTGCTGTTCCCACAACTCTGTATGTCCCTATCACATAATCAGCGCTTGAAAATTTGAATTTCTCTTTCCTCTTTTAAGTCTGCTCTTCTATTTTTCAGACCTTTTTGTAACTAAATTGCACTTATTGTTGCACGTTTAATTCCCCAAATGACTAACCAAGATAACATAAATGGTATAATTTTTTCTGCTAGACTTGCATGCTTTAGCAAATTCAAATCCCTATACTTGTAAGTGGTTGTCTGAAATGTTTCTCTCATTCAGGGTGGCTCTTTGTCATCAAAGGAAACAAGACATGCATTTCTTGTCGTCTTAGACTTGGTAGTCTATGCATTATTTTAATATTCCTTTTAAAATATGAAATGGCTACAAAGGCATGTACTTAGCCTGCTTAATTTGAAATTAAACATGCTTTTTCATTGCCATTTAAATTTACTATTTTTTCTCAGTTTTGCTAAATCTGTTTCAGTTAACCATCAGTTTACTCTTGAAGTATCTAACCTCTATTCTGGTTCAGTTATGCTCTGTCCTTATTTCATTTGGGTTTTTTTTCTCCTTCCATTGTTTGAGAGGCGGAGAAGGTTCATCCTTCTCGATGACTTTCTCAGCTTCTCACCAGTCTCGTCTCCTAGAGTATGTTCATGCACATTTAAGCCTTTGATCACTCCACTGAGTTAATGAAACACTTAGGCTTGTTGTGAACATGAATTTATTGCTTAGATCAAATTTCAACCCTTTTATATAGTGTTACAGTTTAGCTTAGCCTTCCTGTTATGGAGGTAAGACTGAAGAGTCTTAAAAACTAGTAATAGTATGATTTCTGGGTGCCTGCATTCTTTTGAATAATCATGGGGTTTTTTTGTTGTTCGTTGTGGAATTTCACAATCAAATAAGTCTCTTGGTCTGCAAAAGAACTGCAATCCCAGGCAGATGCAAAAATGTGTTTTGTTGTGGTGTTCTGTCTCCAGCAATGGCCAGGAGCAGTTATCTTCAGAGGTGTGTAGTAAACCAGACACGTAGAGGGTGCTACTTGCGTATTTTCTCCCTGCTTTCATCAATCACAGCTTTAGAGAAGTGTCTCTTGAATCACTGTGTTCAACAGACAGTGGTCTACCTGTCCTTGATGAATTTGTCTAATCTGTTTTTGAACTCACTTATCTTTTGGCCAGTGCAGCATTCTTTGGCAATGAGTTTAATTATTTGTTGTGTGAAAAAAGTGGATTTATTTTAAATTTAAACTCATTGTCTGCTCCTCCTACTTGGAAATGGTTAAGAATCATCCACTTAGGCACACCATATTTGATTTTGTAGATCTCAATCCCCCTTCAGTTATCTCTTTTCCGAAAGACTTAGTCTTTTCTCATATGGAAGCTCTTTATGTTCTATTTATTTCNGACCTGTTGTATTCCTTTATTGATAGGGTGACCAGAACTACACACAATATTCAAGATGCCAGGATACTACAAGAGTAATACATAACGAAGATTTGGGTTTCATTATCAATTCTTTTCCTTGCTTTTTACATTCTGGCTGTCTTTTTTTGCGGTTGCAGGGACTGTGTGATGTTTCTAAGTCTATTCTACTAATACCTTCCCATGAGTAGTACAAGCTAATCTAGAGTCTGTCATCACGTATATGCATAGGTGAAAATATTTTCCCCATGTGTATGACTTTGTACTTAACAACATTAATTTTCATCTCCATTTTGAGATGAGAGATTGTAAGATCTTTTTGCAGCTCTTTACCACCATCAATTTGAGATCTGACTACCTTGGATAATTTTGCAGACTTTGCAGGTTTTCATACCTTTTTGTTCACCCCCCTTTTTTGAGAGTCTCTGTTAGTACAGTTGAATAGCTTAAGTGTCTGCAATAGGACCTTAGAAATTTTTGCTGGCAAACTATTCCTTGTCAAAACTAATCATTTATTTCTGTTCTTTTTACTTTCTCTTTTCCCTTTGAGTTGAAGGAAATAGAATGCTCTGTTCTTCATTTCAAGTGCTTCTGTTGTACTTTATTGTTTTGTATGTACTGAATAAGATTCCCCTTTTTTAAGACATTTTTCAGTTCTTGTATTTTTTTTCCCCATGCCATCCATTTTGAGCTGCAGCTTCCCTTTGTGCTTCAGCAGCCTGTGCAGCACTGCAGTTCTGACTTTTTACTGTTTCCTAATGCAGCTTTATTAGTATAGCATCTTCCAGATCACTGATTTGTCTGTGTGCTGAAATCTTGGAATCTAAATTTGTCCTTGGTTTCTTGAAGATAGCTGTCCAATTTTACTTCAGTGACTATTTTATTATTTCTTGATTTGCTTGCTACAGGAGTATATCATCATTGGCAAGAGATACTTTTTAATAATGCAAGTTTAAAGGTTTTTTTATCTTTTTAATTGTGGGGTTCATTTTTCTGATATTCCATGCCTGGTTTTTGGAGAGCTTAAATTGTTTGACAGGAAATGAAAACTAATAACCAGTACTTAAGGATACAGAATTATCTCTAGCCTCAGTCACATAAACAAATTATTTCATTAACCGGTATCTGCACATCAGAGTGAAAGTGCTGTTTTCCTCTCTTGTTCCCTAAAAATCTCTGCCCACTCTCTCTTTTTTCATCTCAATCCCTTTTTGCAGCAGTATTCCAAAATCACTTATTTCTTTCTCCTACAGCAAACAGTACAATTTTTTTTTTTTTCGTTTTCCTTGTAGCTCGTTGGAGTAAGTTGTCTCTTTATCCCGCTTTCCAGGAAAGAGAATGTGGCTGCCTGCTGCTTCTGTTGCCCTTTTGCCTGGATATTAAATCTGAGCCTCTGCCTAGCTTGCCAACTGTTTAATCAGAAATAGTCAGAAGGCCCTCCTTTCTAATATTGCAGCTGACTCTGAAATCCTCATTATCTTACATCTGCATTCGTGCAGTGCAATTATACAGAAGCAATTATCTTCCTAAAAGCTTATAACTTAAACAGGCAAAGCAGAGAGTCTGAAAAATGCATATAACGTGTAAAGTGAAGACGTGTACCTGTATAATTAATGCCATATATATTTCTTTTTTTGCTTGCTTTTCTTTTTTAGTAACCTTCAGTTGTTGCTTTCCATTTTATTCCGTTTATGCACATATGCTTGACACTGGTATGCAAGAAGGGGAAAAACAAGGAGATACCTAGAAAGCAAAGCAAAGGAAAAGGGAAGAAAACAGAGAGCAAAGGAAAAACTGGTGCTTGGAAGAGAGGAAGTTAGAATGAGGCCTGAGTGTGGGGTGCAGGTGAGCAAACTGAAAGAAGCAACTGATCAGCGAGAAAAGACTCCAAATTTGGACTATAGACAGTAGAAAATAAAATGCAGTTGCCTCTGTTGCAAGTGTCCTTGCTTAAACTTGTTTGGTAATTGTTCCACAAGAAAGATGGTGGAGGAATCATCTGAAAACATCTTACGTTACTGTTAGGCAGAAGCAATTAATTTCTGCTTCTAAGCAACCATTCCTGCTACTATCCAGAATATGTTGGAAGGGCTAGTCCTGAGCTCTCATCCTCCCACCAGCAAAACCCTGTCCCCTGTGGGATTCCAGTACTCCTAGACAAAGACATTATCTCTGTCAGTGCACAGCCAAAGAGAAAAGTTAAGGTGTGTGTTTTACTTGAGCAGCTTGGGGCACTTCTTTTCACAAGCCTACGAGCTTGTGTTTGGTTGGAAGGAGAAAGGTAGGTAACTCAGGACACGTTTATATTCTAACACCTATGTGGAGTTGGGTACAAATCTGAGTGAGGCAAAAAAAGGTACCGAAAAACCACACCCCTATTTATTACATTTAGAGCAGTGTGCTCTCAGAAGAGTTTACTGTTGTAGTAATGAACGAATACAAATTGCAGAGAAAAAAAAAACAGCGCTTAAAGCAGAAGAAATATAGCTAGTGAATGTTTTAGTATTTTGAATGAATCGGAGCAGCTCTGCTACCACTCTGTGGTAGCTGTCCCCCAACTGTTCATGCTTCCAGGTTGTGTGTTACTTCATTTTGGTAGACAAAGAATGATGGGCTGTAGCCAGGAAGAGATGGGCTGCTAATAGTGTGGAGAGGTAGAGACAATGTATCTGGCTTTAATACTATTGATAATTTAGTTCAAGGGATGGAGTGTCTCTTCTAAATGGCACTTTTCAGTCTCTCCAGCCTATTCTAAGTGAGATATATGTGCCTTGTGGCCAGAGATGAATTGTGGAGATAGGACCTCTGAATCAATCTTCGCTGTGTGGTCTTTTTTTCTTTCTCTTTTCTTCTTTTTTCTTTCTCTTTTCTTCTTTTTTCTTTCTCTTTTCTTTTTTCCTTCTTTTCTTCTTTTTTCCTTCTTTTCTTCTTTTTTCCTTCTTTTCTTCTTTTTT
>VUYV01000297.1:0-15842 GCA_008711295.1 Anarhynchus alexandrinus | reverse complement strand
CTCTTTTCCTTCCTTCTTTTTTTTTTTTTTTTTTGTTTTTAATTTGAGCCAGGTGTTGATTAGATGCCTGGCAATGATTACTATCCATTGGCACCTCCCATTGGGAGCACACTCCAAGTACCAGCCTTCAGCTCTTTCAAGCAGGGGAGGTTAAGCAGGCTGCTTACTGAGCAAAAGGAATTTCTCTTCCCATGAGAGCTTGAGTGCTGTTTCCCTGGCTAAGAATGCTATAATTCCTTTACAAGTGACAAGCAGGCTGCTACCATCTGCTGGTGAATGGCTGCAGGATGGTGGAGTTTGGGTGAAAATTTGCTCATGGACCAAAGAGAGTTATTAGTGGTCATTAAGCCCAATTCACACATTTCCTGTATGAAGTTCTGTTATTTTATTTTGGTTTTAGAATGTTTTCTAGTTGTAGTGTACATCTTTTATTTTCTTTTTGTTTTGAAACATAAATATATAAGGATAAGGGTTCTGACCAAAACCACGAAAAGTCCTGGCAGGAACTATGCATCTTTTTATCTTCTAAGGCACAGCAGTGATGTCTTGCAAAAGAAGACTGAGACCATCCAGAATTTTTTAATCACTTCGTTCTGTCTTTCTAGAAACACCTGGATATATTTGGAAACCATGGCAGTACATGATGATAGTCTCTTTCAAAGATTAAGTGATAGACTAGTAAGTTGTTTTAGAACCATACAGCTTTGTAGGGTGTCTGCTTTGTTCAGTCACTCTGTGGTTTGTCAAGGAGGAGGAGAAAGAAAAGAGTAGTTATTGTGTATGCGGTTCCCCCAGCTTCCCCTCAAAGAAGCAGATGGTGGGGGGTCCCTGGAGGTAGAAGAAATGGGGCCATTAGACTGTCAGTGACTTGTGAAAAGCAGAAGCATCTGCCAGAATGGAGACTTGTTCAGCAGCAGGGGAGCCAACAGCAGCAGATGATCTCTGCCTTGAGCAGTCAATGGTACTGTAGTCCACTGGGGAATTGCTGTTGTGGGCGTAGCTGCAGATAACCTTGGTAATAATCTAGTTGGTCTGGCAGACTAAAAAAAAGGGAAATGAAAGGCTTGGTGCTCATGCTCTGGCATCTTAACTACCCACTTTTCTTGTCTAATCAGTCCTAACTACAACTGATTTGAAAGTATTCCATACCCATTCTCAGCTGAGCACTACAGGCATGCTTAGAATTCGTCAAAATGCCTGTCGTGTTTCTGCTGCAAGTTTCAGAATAGCAAGATGAACCATGCTAGATGCAACAAAGAGTAAGTTCAAAGACTAAATTAACATTTGGAAAAGTATCAAAAATTTTGCTAGGGGTCGTCTTGTTTTCAGTTGTATCGCACAGTACACTCTTTTAAGACATGCCTTTTTAGTGTTAAGAAATATTTTACACAGCTGCAGTTTAATCTCTACTGCTGTAGTTGTTATGCTCTTATTGACTGCTCTGTACAGGACACAGTGTTCCAGGGAAGAATGACCTCTTCTGTTGCAACAGTGTGATGGCACTTCAAAGACGAGATAAAGTGGGGAGGACAGAATGCCTCTGAGGAACAAAACTAGAAATTAATTTCTGTGTTCAAAAAGAATAGTCAATATGGGTTCTGTCCTGTTAGAATAATTACTCTCAGTCAGCCACATCTAAAAGCGAGAATAAAGCATACAGGTAAAGAGCTGTGGTTCAGAACTCCTCAAGCTGTGCTTTGTGAATACTTGGCATAGGTGAATCTGGGACTATTGCCAGTACATAATATTCTTCTAGGCTTGACTTCATAGCCAGGAAAAGACATTTTCTATACATGAAACTTGGTTTTACTCCCATGAGAGAGTGAATTACATTGCAGTTTGGCTAGAGGTCCGTACATTTTGGTGTGCATTTAAATATTGGTTTAGATTTACTTTTTCTTTTTTTTTTTTAACCTTTTTTACCTAGCATTTGTGTTCTGACAGGCAAAAATAAGCTGCTTGGGTGTCTCTAGGCCTCAGGGATGCTTTCCTTACATCATAAATACTACAGTACTTTGTCATGATACACATTCACTGCTTAGAAGATAGACACGATTTAATAGGGAGCACTGAAGATGAGGCTCAGGATGCTTTTGCATAACTGAAAATAGAAGGCAGTATTCAAGACTGCAGTTGTAGATGTCATGAGAACTGATATCTCACAAGCTTTTCTGTTAGTTACATCTGCTTTGATTTGAAGAGGGCCACCTGGTTTATGGCTGGAGCTAGTTTTACTTTCATCCTCATTCAGTCATTTAAATACAAACTATAGTCATCTCTGCATAGCCTAGAATAGTAGGAAGAGCAATGACTGTCACATATTCTTAGTGGTTTTTGAAATATTTTAACCAAAACCCTGTTTACTGTGCCGAGCAAGGAACTTCACTGTGGCTGTTACCATTGACTACATCTATTCTGCAGACCTCTGCTGCCACATGTATGTTTTTCAGGGATGTGAAGAAGTGTGGTCTAGCTGATATGGCCATCTTGGCATATGAGCCTCCCCATACAGTTAAAAAAAACACGTGCTTTTGTCCAGTGCCAGGTGCACTGCTGGTCTGAGCACATCTGTTCTGTGTGCTGTACAGGTGTAGCTTGCTGATAGTGTTAATAGACCGCGTGTAGTTTGACACTAGCTTTTCCAATTGAAAAAGAGGGTTTAGATCATTGTCTTCATCTCTCTGTGTGCACTCAGTGACCAAAGGCAGCTTCTTATAGCCTAAACTCAAGGTGAATTGTACCGGTTATACAAGGCCTTATTGCAGTGTTGGTTGTGTTTATCAGCAAAATCAAAATTCTGGTGTTTTCTTAAGTAGGACTCCCTGTAGTTGACCTACTTATTGTAGGTAATCTTTTCTTTTTCTGTTAAAGTCTATTTGTGATTTAATTTTTAAATAGTAGTGGTCTCTTAGCCTTTGGTTTCTGCCATATGTGCCTTGTTTACTTTTTAGAAGGGAAAAATGTCAACCTGTCAGAAATTGGCTTTCGTCAGAATGTTAGATTAGTTAATGAAAATCACTTACTGTGTACATTCAATAAATAAAGTTGCTGTCTGAATGAGATGCACGATAGGCCTCCTTTCTGAGGTCATTCCTTAAGTCATTCAGGATGAAGTAAATGGATGAGTGGCATTCATTCTGCTGCATTCACATCTGTCTGATAATATGGTTAAATACATCATTGACCAGTCAAGATAATAGGATTAAAAAACTGGAAATTGAATGTGGTCATCAGATGAGTCTTACTACTTTGAAGACAAATGTATGAGCATCTTTACAGCACTGCAGGCGTTTCTTTCACAGATACACCATTTCTGTGATGGTGAGGTATGTTCCCTGGATGGCATCTTCTCCTGCTCCCTGTTAGCCTATTTTGATCACCTGTGAAAAAAACTTGGCTTGATCTCTTGGACTGCTAGTGATAATGAGAATGATGTAACCAAATTACTTTTACGCTAATGGTATCTTCTAAATAATTCTTTGTCATTCTAATTCTCATTTTAAAGCTGATGTAGATTCAAAAAAGCTCTTTTCCTCCAATTTTAACACTGATGTCATTGTCGTGTACTGAAACATAGGCCAGTGCAACAGATTGGAGAAGTGTTTAAAATTCTTTCGAATGGTTGGTTTGAACATTTGGTATCACTTGCCTGGTTAGCACAGCTGAAAAGTTAGTTATTTGAAAGTTCTTATGTTGTTGCCTAGTCAAAAAGCCTTTCTTTGTGTGGCATGGAAAGATACAGTCTAACATTGTAATACTTGAGAAATTTGTGCAGGAATGTGGTTGATAAAATTCCCAGGAAAATACAGATATTTGGAAAGGTGATTGCAGTCTTCATTGCTGTTTCTTGGTTTGCCTTTCAGAAATGTTCCCATTGCCAGGAACCAGGAGCCACCTTAGGCTGCTACAACAAAGGCTGCTCCTTCCGATACCATTACCCATGTGCCATCGATGCAGGTAAGAACAAATAACCTGCTAACTGTATTTCATGTTTATTCAAAACATACGGTACTAAATAACTCTAAGGTACTTTACAGATTTATTCCCTCTCGGCTTCTCACCTACTATGAAGATACAGTAATATAAATGGTGAGAAATGGCATCAGATAAACAGTGTACAATAACGCATAGGGACAAGATGGAACTTGTAATGAAAAAGAATCTACTTGACAGTGCATAAAGAGCCTGGTTTTGGGGAATGCAGCTACAGTGACGGAAATTTGGCTGCATTATGAGAACTGACCACTCTTTTCTTGGAAAAATAGAAATCCTTTGTTAAAAGGGTGCAAGTGACCAGAAAGGTGTTTCCTCTTTCAGGGTTGCACTCCTATGGATAGTCATAATAATGATTTCAAGAGCAAAGTATTTATAGAATCATCAGTTCCACTTGCAGCACAACCTTCCTTCTCCTTCCTTAGAAGTATTTCAGCCAGTCTCTTGGGTAGGTCCCTTTTTCATCATTGGACAGGCTGGTAGTTTGGATTATATTATCTCCAGCTATAAGCCTGGGGTTGTGAGTTGGCATTCTGTGTACAATAGTGAAGGTTTTCATGGAAATAAACTTTATTCTTGGGTAAAAAATCCCAGCTCAGAATGAATAATGTCCCACTATTTCAGTCCTCTGTAACTCTCTTCTATCATACAAAACTTAGTCTTATAACAAGCAGGTAAGGATTCAAGATTACAACTCTTGACTGGCAAATAATTGCAAGCTTACTGTTTGTTATCCCATTTCCACAGCAGTCCACTTGTTTCACCAAGTATTTTATGCTGTTTTTCAAATGTTAGAGTATTTGAAGTAGGTATGCTCATTTCTTAATGACTGCATTGCACCTCTCACTGTGAAATCCCACCTTATTGGAGCACCGCCTTTTATTCTAATAGAAATGTTTTTAATGAAATTAATATTGTAGTGGAATACTACTAGTACCACAGTATAGATGGAGAATCCTTGATTTTACGTGAAATAAGGTGCTAAAGAAATATTAATCAGGTTGTGAAAATTGCACACTCAAAAAAATTGCCAGAAATAAGGGTGTCATGGAAGTTTAATTTTCGTTTCTTATGAATGTATCTTATAAGATAGTGATTGCCTTACTAATGACTGACATCTTTTTCTGTAAGGCCCTACCTTAGGGTACCCGTAGGATGAAAGGGTACTCATTCGTGAGCATATGTTGTCCTCACTGATTCTGTATTTTATTTACTGCATATGATCCCATCTCAGTTCTGAAAGTGGAACTGTGGAATTTTCTGTGATGTTCATGCCTAAGAATTTCATTAACATCAACAAACTTTTCATTTACAGTACATTTGAGGGGCAGACTCATCAGATTTGTGTTCATATTGTGTTTAGTAATTTGTTTCTGTTTTGTGACTGCCCTTTTCAATACCATGAAAAAACAAAATAAATTATAGTGAATGTTCAAAATAGTTTGGGGTGCTTAATTTGAATTCTTGTGTTACTAGGTACAGTATGTAGCATTTTCTATGTTCTAAATACAGGTATGAAAATTAAGATATTGCCTTTTTTCTTCAGATATACCTTCCTCATTAACTCTACTCCACTTCAGCAAATGCGGTAGGATCTTCCAGATGACAAAATTTACTGAACAATCATGACTGATTCCCAAGAGCAGTTCTGTGTTATGCATGGAAGAGGCGGTGTCCTGTACAAAAACTATTATATAATAGTACTATTTAGTCCATATTAAATGTAATATAATAGGTCTACCATATAACATGTAGAAGTGGGCTACATTAAATTTGTTTTTTCCTTGCATTTGTCTTGACTTTGTGACCTTTAAGGGTTTTTTAGAGTAGCTTTTTGTGTTCAAGTTGCAAGGCTATGCTTACTTCATTTTATTTTAATTTTTTATGAGACATCACATTGTCATTTGGCCATCTGTCAGAGTGTACCATTCCAAGCTAATTTCCCTCCTTTGAGTAATATGGCATTAATAAATTGCAAGCTATTCAGTGGGCTAGAGCTGCATGGAGATGGGATGCGTTGTGAGTTTCACAAACATATTTAAGTAATAGCAGAGTAGTGGTATAACTGGTGAATCTCTGGTTTCACTCCAGGAAGAGTACCACTTAGCGAGAACAAAGACTTTTCTTTGTTTCTTTATACATTTCCCTTTATGTTTCTTCCTCTTCAATCTGTATGTGTCTGATATGTTCTCCACTCCGGCTCTTCATACCAGCCACAGGCTCTTTATCTAGTTGGTCCAAGTTTCCCCTTCTCAAATTTCTTACCCCAGTCTCTTTGTAAGAACCAGTTCTCCCTACTCCTTTCCAACTTTTCCTTTGCCCAGTTTTCTAGCTGACATTCTGGCTTCCTCCTCTCTCCTCTTGCATCACCTCCTCCTCTCCTTTCTTGCTCCTAGCTCTATTTCTCATCTTTAGGCTTCTTACTCCCGTTTGGTTTTCCTAGCTTATCTCCTTGTCACACTTAACCCCGCTTGTCCCCGTTTGTTCTTGTTTATTGCCCTTGATCTTCACCTTTCTGTGCCTTATCCTTCTAGTTCTTAGTCTCCAACCTTCTGGTTGAATCAATCCTGATTCAGTCTTGGCCTCCTTCTGCTGGCACTCATCCTTAATTCCCTGCTCCTAACTTCTACTAGCAGTAGTCTTGAAATGGTCACCTTCTTCCTGCAGGTTGCCCAAGTCTTAGAAATGTCCCCTGACAGCTTCAGTGCTTTTGGGTCTGGTGCTTAAATCTGAGGCCAGAGGTTTGTTTATATGAAAGACCTGTTCACCACCAAACAAAAGTATTTTTGGTGGAATTTTCAAAGGACCTAGCAACTAAAATCAAAGAAGGCTCTCTTGAGGATGTGCAGATTAAAATCCCCATTCCTCCTTTCAAAGAGTAGTATTTGCTGATTTTCTGGTAAGCTGGCAAGGCTAAAATTCAGGTCCTAGTGGAGCTTTTCAGAGAAAATTTGCTGGGGTGTTTAACATGGGCAGAATAACCTTTTTCCAAGAAAGAGTTTTAAGGAAATTGTTAGGCTGCTTTAGCTTAAGTTTTCAACCAAAACAAGTAAAAGAGCCCAGCTTGAAGTAGAATCTCAGCATTCAAAATTTCAGCCTGATGGTATGACAGTAAAAGACCTTGTTTGCAGTTGTTTTTATCTATGGGTGTAATCAAGCTGTCTTAATCTATAGCCACTCTTCCAATAAATCTGTATAAAAGAAATAAGCAAGCTACATGGAATAGGACTTGATTTTCATTTATGCCCAAGCAGAAAATGTAGGTAGGCTTCCTTGAAGCAAATAAGCATTCTTTTCTCTTTCCTCAGCTTGCTGTCTGCCTGTAAACCCTTTTTATTGGTTATGCAGTGCTGCTGTCTTTCCTGTAGTGAATTGGATGTGGATATTTCTCAAGTTCCTTGAGCTCTGTGGTAGTTTAATTTGAAGATGACCATTCTGCTTTGAAGGATGGTGCCACTTTGTTTTATTGAGGATCTGGGACAGGTCCGTTCTGAATCCTCAGAAGTTTGTGCTGGTGTTTAGAAGGGCTCAGAGGCTTTTGGAATATGTATGATTGGTATTGTATCCTAAAAAAAATAATCAGAAAACACTTGCTGGAGTGTTTTTTAGGGTATGTGAGGCATAAACACTTGGTGTTTGAGTTCTGTAGCATCCCTGGAGTGACCATGCCTTAGCTGAGATGCACACCATACTCCTAGGCAATTGCACTGTGAGCATGTTTTACCTTTGCATTGGTGTGGATTAGAAGTTAGTACCCTATCAGTGACTGTGCTTCATTTGAAAGGCAGTACATTTTTTGCAAAGGTCTGGAGGGTGAAATATCTCAAAATGACTTCAGTTACTTGCAGCACTGAAGTCTGGCCCTGCGGTGCAACCAGGGCTCTGGCTTCTGTGCCGATGGTCGGCTTCCAATCCCACCCTGGTGAGGAGCCAGGTTTTGCACCGCTGTTGCTAATTGGCTGCTATGCAAGGCACGTGGCTTCATAAGCTGCCAGTTCGTACATATGGATGCTTTTATATAGCCTAATTCAGCCTTCCTTTTAATCTCTTCATACAAAGTAATCTTTGGCAATATAGAATGCAAGAGAGCTGAACTCCTCCTAGCTATTTGCATAAAAATCAAGATCAGTAGTGCCACTTAAGTAATTTTTATATGGAAATTGTCTGTGTTTGGCTTTCGTCTGTCCAAATTTATGAAGAGCCTCTGATGTCTCAAGATAACTTAGTCCTAGGGACGTCTCCATGGAAACAGGATCTTTGTTTTCTGAAATTTTGTATCCTCTCCCTCTGCTTGTTCCTCCCCACCTGGAGTCAGATCCTGATTGTTGCAGCACACTTGTCCCCACAACATGTCGTAGTCAGTTTCACATACAAAAGATTTTGACTGTAAATTAGAAAAAGACTAGCAGCAAAATAAAACGAATTTTGAGAGAACAGAAATCCCGTGTCTTCACAAGAATCGTTAAAGATGAGTAACAAGCAGAACACAGAGGGTGAGACAAAGTGTGAAGCTTACAGAAGAATAATTGCTTCTATTAAAAATGTTTTAGGTTTTCCCTGACTACTTTATGGAGAGAAATCTGCACAAACAAGGATGAGGCTCGGTTCTTTTTCCATTTCTGCCACAATGAACTGATCATAGCTATGTGTCTGGTGACTTCATGATGAATTGTAATCTGTGATATAAAATACTTGGACCTGCTAACTGAAATCCAGGCCAGCTTTGTAATAATGAACAAGTTTTGCCTTATTGGTATTCAGCTGATTTTTCTACAGCGAGCTGACGAAATTTTCATAGTTGTCCCTTAAGAGAAACAAAAAAATTGCTGTTAATTGGATCTGCTATTAGTACTTGCAACAAAAATGCCAACCCTAGTAAGAAATTGAGCTCCGTGTGCAGATCAGGCATGAGGTACGAGGTTTCTGACAGTTCTTCCTAATCCTTGTACAATCTTCCTTTCTGATGTACTAGCTAGAGAAGTGCATTCATTACCGATGTTGGGTTTCCAAGAAGGAAGAAAACTCCATCCTGTTCTAACATACTGTGTATGTTTTTGATGATTGCTCTGTATATTTTTGATGATTGCTGTATTATGCAGTGCTAATTCATGCTGTAGTCTAAATGTACAATTCCTGCTCTTATAGTGAGACAACATTTTATTTATTTCCTGCTATTTGCTAATACCGCATTTGAAATTGTTATCTGTGGCAGGATTAAGGGTTTTACTCCCCTTTGCTAAAATCTCTCAAGTAACTTAGCCTATTGCATGCTGTTTCCCTTTGATTCAGGCCAGAGGCATTCATGTTGAAACATAAGCGTTTCATAGCAGAGGAATGCTCTGCCAAAGCTTGGGTGTCTAGAAAGCGTTTCCCTCAAGCTTTAGTTGCAGTCTCCTGCTGTCTGCTAAACTCTTCCAGCAGATTGAAACAGCAGGTAGCGCTGGTTATGCTGCATACTTAAGAGCGTTTTAAATTAGCACATTTTATTTACCATTGTGCTTCTTTACTTGCTAGCTATTTAGGTAGGTTGGAGCAGACAGGAGGTCATAAGCACCTTGCTGAATTCCCATGCTGTCAGTCACATTGAGGGTGGTGATGGTGCTGAAGGTGCTCGATCAGCCTGCCTTCAGTGCATGAGGCAGGAAAGAACAAAGTCAGAAGTTCGGGCAGGCTGAGAGGTGGCCCTGCAGTTCAGGGTAACCAGGGAAGGCAGCTGATTTCTCTCAGGAGAGTGCTGCTTTTTCACTTGGCTGTGAGGGTGAAATACAGGGTATCTGGAAAACACAGAGCTGGCTGGTGGTGCTTCTGGTGTGGGCATAGAGCTGAAGTTCCTTGAGCTGCTGACTTGGCATCCTTTGGAGGCATCGTCTGGGAGGGAGGGTGAGAGGGGAAGCAACACTTACACTGGCAGTGCTGCTACAGAAATGCTCTTCAAACGGCAGTATTGCTTAATTTGTTCCTACATACGCACTTCTACATAGGTGCCCCACTTTCCGTAATAGGTTTAAATCATTAATTAAACTATTTCTTAGATCATAGAAGCTTCACATATATGAGTCATGGAAGCAGATCCAAGAGCAGCATGAGTGACCTGACTACCATAGTGTCAAAGTGTAAACTGATCACCAGGATTTGGGATTGCAAATAAACTGTCACATACACCCATACCTAGAGATACACACCCCTTCTCCCCCTGATGTTGGCAGGGCCTTGGGGTAAGGATGAAAAGCATCAATTTTCCTATGAAGCATAAAGCAGGGATCATCTGTTCAGATTGGATGAATGCATTCGTCTTCCTTGTGCTGTAGCAAGGAAGGCTGGAATAGCTGAAGGGGGTTGGGATGCAGGATTTGTAGACTTGCTTTTGTGATTCTTACTCTATAGAGAGGATTGGGGAGACTGGGGATGCTTGGACTTGGCTTGGTAATCCAGGCAACATTGTCACTTGGGGTGTTCAGTAATTTTATTTGCTAACACTTTGGGGGTGGAAGGGATGAACCTGCTAATAAGATAGTATTCCTAGAAGAGATCTTTGAATGGAAAATATACCTGTAAGGCAAGATTAACACATGTGATGTATTATTCAAGGTGGTTTTTAGTAAAAAAGTAATAAATTGCTGTCTTCTCCTTCTCTAGATTGTTTACTAAACGAAGAGAATTTCTCAGTGAGGTGCCCCAAGCACAAGGTAAGAATCCTCTCTTGGATTAGACCTGTTTTTTGCTGCCCTCTTCTGGTATCTAAATTTGGATGAGTAATTTTATACCTGGATAACATCTGTAGTCAGAGATGCTTTTAGATGAATTCTTCTGTGGTGTGTGCTTGTGGTATATTCTGGGGGCAAACATCAACTTGAGAAGAATACAGAGAGTTTAAGCAGATAAATTAAGTTTTTGCCCTATCTGTTCAGGTGTTCTTTAGATCCGTGATGACTCTTTAGAAAGCCCAGCTTCATTTCCTGTCTTCGGTGATAGAATCACTACACTGCTCACTGTCTCTGTTTGAGTGCTACATTGAAACTGTCTGTGGTTTTTCTCCTTGGATTTACTGAGGATGCAAGAAGGAATTAAAATGGCTCCTGGAAAAGTTTCAACCAGTTTCTGGAAACATTTAGACTACCTCATGAACCAGTGTAGTTATAAACTAGTGATAGTAACTAGACTGATTCCTGCCACTCAGCCTTCAATAAATATGTCTGTTTAGTTGTTCTGTAGATCTTTGACTCTTCAGAAGACCCATGATAATTTTCAGTTTTTGGGTGTGGATTCAGCATGCTGCTTCTGCCTAGGGTTTGGGCATCCTTAACGGAGTGTCCCTGGAGCCTGCAAACACAGTGGTGCTAAGAGCTGGACTGCTGTTGCTCTGTCCATATGGAAAGCAGAGACAAGGCAGAAAATACATACTGTTTTGTATGTATAAGCAAACAGTGCTGGGAATACACCTCCCAGCCCATAAGGGAGGATACATCTCTGGGAGGCTGCGGATGCCAGTCCACCAGTTTTAAATGCTCAGAAGTATCCAGAAAAATGGCTATTCTTGTGGCCAGTTGGATACACCAGGAATTGTGCAAGGGTGTGGGTGGCATATGCTGGAAAGTAAATGTTAATAGGGAAGAATTGTGTTGCTTTCTAGCAGGGATTAGTCTCCCATTTAGTCCTTGTCTGCATATCTCTTCTCTGCCTAGAATTAGACTGACATCTGGTGGTCTTTTGTCTTCACAGATTATCTTTAATCTGTCTTTTGTAAACACAGAAGAATTAGTCTCATGTTCCTTTCTGGGTGTTCTACCACAATATGATGTATTTATACACATGTATTTAAAATGCACTGGAAGATTCTGGGGGCATTCAGGCTGTTATCCAAAACTGGCCTACTTTTCATCATAAAAGAAAATAAATTATTCTGCACAATTGTGGAATAGTGTTGAAAATGTACAGCAAGCTCAAATTGATGTATTAATGCTACATGAACGCCAAACAAAAATGGGAAGGATGAGCTCCCGTTACTGTGGAATGCAACTACCTAAGTGCCACCCTCTGCCCAACTTTGGATAGTTGACTAAAGAGAATAGGAAGGTTGCATCTTTGAAGCCTGTTTATTTTTCGCTGCCCGCTGCCTGACATATTACAGGAAACATAGTGTCAAAGCTTTTCATATCTGGCTTGGGTCACTGCTGCTGTGTATGAGTACTTGCAGTGATGGTGCTCAAACTGTGAAAGGAAACAACCATTTTACAGAATCCAGCCTCCTGGAGAAGATACTGAGCAGGCACATTAGTTTCTACAGTAATCTCGGGGGGTGGGAGGAGGAAAACCGCCAATTAAGTTGATAAAGGTACTTCATGAGGCAATAAAATTTTGAATTTTATTCAAAACTATCCCACTGCAGATCGTTTTCTGTGTTGCGTCGAAAATGGATATTCAACACCAGCAGCTGTTCTTTGACACTGAAGTTTGTTAGCTTTTGCTTAGTAAAGACGTGAATCGTTCATTTGAAGTCAAGCAGAGTTTTATTTGTTTAGCTGTGACTCTGCCCTCACCCTGTTGTTCAGTGATCATTACTGGTTTGTTCCAAATCCTTCTGCAGGGCAGAATATAGGATCACCCTCTTCCTTCCATTGTAGTGGCTGGAAAGGAGAGTTCCAGCCAGCTGAGAGGCAGGAACAGGAAGGTTGAAAACCATTGCTTTAGAATGACTGGAGAATAAAGTGCATCAATTTTTTGCATGATATGAACGTGAGCGGTTGAGAGGAAGAAAGACTTTCAATTAGACCATTTAAAACTATGCTTTTACGTAACACCAGTCTAACATTAGTAGCTAATTAGTAGCTGTCTAATACCTCATTCTTCTGTTCTGTAGTTAATGGGTGGAAGAACTAACTTTATAAATCTGCTAGCACTGCATAGGTCCCCCAGTATAGTGCCTCTTATCCTTTTCAGTCCATGCCTCACATCGGTAAATACACCTCATCATAATAAGTGGCTCCTGGAGAGCAAAGGTGCTTCTTGCCTCATTAACTGCACTTGACACTTCAGGCATAAGCAAGCGAAGTCCAGAGGGACTGGTCCTGCCTTTCCCTGTGCTCCACAGTGAGCTTTCCCATTTCCTTCTGTCAGCATTGATGCTTCAACCATCCATGTCCTGAATGTGCTACTTCTGCAAAATAGCAGCTTTTATCACAGGGAGAACGCTGTCTGAAAACTAATCATCTTTTGAAGGGTTAGCTTCCTCTCGCAAATCCAACTAGCTGTGTGTCTGCATCACAGCAAGTGCTGTTGCAACAGAACTGATGAGGATGCTGAGGCACTGAGGAGGATATAAAGGGGATGGGATACCGCACCTTTTGGGTGGCACTGCGGTCTTGGATTGGCTTAAGCCATCTGTGGGGCAATTCCAAGCAATGTTTCTCAGCTTGTTCTACCTTTTTGTGTTAAAGTCTGCGTTTCTTAAAATTAACTAGGCTCTCATATCCCGAACTCTTTACTTTTGTGGAATTGCCTGCTTTTATCATAGGGAAAACTCTGTCTGAAAAATCTGTCTCTGGTTCCAATACTGACTCCTTTTTCTCTCTCTCATTTTCTGTATGTTCACTTTCCCTACCCCTGTCTTCCTTTTCTCCCTCATTTTCTTTTTCCTCCTCCTTTTGGCTTGCTGGTTCGTCAGCCCCTCCTTCCTTGCTCTCTTCCCTCCTTGCAGAACAAGATGGTGAAAGGCAGCCTCAGCACAGAGCAGTCGGAGCGGGGGTGAGGGGGGAAGTGTACTCCTGGGAATGGAAATAAAAGCAAGCACAGGTGAGTTGGGGAGAGTTACCAGTTTTCACCAGCCGCCTTCTGTGGCTCCTTACCGCTGGTGCCTTCCCCATTTCTGTGAGAAATCAAGGTGCTCTGGTGTACATTCAGAAAATTTGCAATAACTGTTTCTTTTTTTATTTTTCCCTGCTACCATTGTGTTCAGGCTAGTGACTGCACTTTGTATTTCCGCAGCAGTTCCTTCTGTTTGGCGGTGAGAGGCAAAGCTTGTTAGCTGTTACAACTGCCTGATTACTCTTCCAGCTAAACCAGTAGCAACAATCTCCTTTCATATTGCCATCATCATGTCCATAAGGATATGAAAGGTTTTTTTCCATAAGACTCAGAGTAGTAGTATAAGCTTCTGTATAAATAAGAGACTATGATGAATTTATTTGAATTTTGTATGTAAGGAAGAATTACTAATACTGATGAGTTCAAGATTATTGTAATCTTGATTCCCCTTTTTTCTGGAAATGTAAATACAGGGATAAGTAAATTAGTCGTAGCAGGAGCCCATTACATTCCTTTCAGACTAGCATTTTCCTCTATTTTGCAAACAGACATGGGTGATAGAAGGTGGAACTATATCCACAAGTGGCCACAATTTCATAAGTTTATAATGTTTACTCTGGCCCCTTACCTCCCCTCGCTCTGAATCCAGGGTGAGCCGTAGTTGCCTTAAGACAGCGTAAGTGAGCAGTGCTGCAGAAAGCAGTGGTTGTGCTCTTGTACCCCAACTCCCCCGCTGCTCTTCCTGCCTCCTCCTTTGTCTAGTCCCAGCATTCATACAGCCATGTGTGAACTTGGGGAATTCAATTTGTTTGAAACTACATTTTGTCCTGTTAGCATCCAAGTTGGGTCATTTTCCTAATCTGGGTCACTGTGTGGCTGGGCAGATATCCTGGCACAAGGAGGGAGCAGCACAGAGGTGGGAGTTAGCACCCAGGGAATGTGATGAGGTTGGGATTTCTTGTTTCATTTCCACCAAGTGCATTGCCATTCAATGGCAATGGGGACATCTACGTGTTTGGTTTCAAATTAATACTTATTGGCACCCTTTCCCATAAACTGCAGCCCAAGAAGGTCTCTTGCCTTCATTTTGCTGCTCAGTTGCATTTCTTACTCGAGCTAGTTGCTTCTCTGTCTTGCAATCACGCAGGTGAAATTGCTTTTTCATGTCTGTTCTCTGAGCTGATTGTAACAATCCCCTCGTTGTCGTTCCCTTGCTTCCCAGGCACCTCCCTTACCTTAAAATCTTACCTGTTTATCAAATTAAGTAATTGTGAAGTGCTTTTAATAGTGTTTTCTGTGAAGGATGAGAGATTAATCAAACAATTCTGTTTTTTAGTGCAGTAGCAGAAGACAGGTAGTGTTTCATATAATACTTTGTAAACTGACTGCTGACTTGGTTTAGCTTTGCTGTGTTCTGTGATTTTTCATTTTTAACAGCATTCTTTTTTGGCTTTGGAGTGGTGTTAAAATGGTTACCATGCAAACAGTATTTAAAGTTCATTATTTGAGTAACTTTTTCCTTCCATGGTAAAGGTCATTGGGATTCTTTTAAGCTTTTCTCTTTTCCTTAAAGTGCAAAAGGCAATATAATTCATAATGTCAAAACAGGATGATAGTCTCACAGACAGGGCATCTGTTACAACTGTTTAATACTAGAGAAGTCTTCTCAGTGGTGATTTTTTTGGGCCATTTCTTTAAGGCGCTGGTGAACATTACTATGTCCCAGAGACCTTTACACAGCTTTGTTTCCTGCATTATTGTCCAGTGCTAACTCTTTTTTTTATATATCGTAGGAACGTATTGGTTTAAGACCTTGCAAGCTGTGGAATCTCTGCACCATGTTCACTATGTGCACTAGGCATCTCTCTAAGGCATCATGTCTTTCCAAATCCACTTTTGCATCAAGTAGTTCTTATCTGAAGGTCCTATTTAGCCTCCCCCTTTTGTTTCTGAGAATGTCTTAAACATGAAGTTCTCCAACCTGACCTTGAATCCCAAAATAAAACCCATGCAAATCTAAAAGATCCAATTATTTAAAAAAAAAAAAA
>VUYV01000296.1:890411-965082 GCA_008711295.1 Anarhynchus alexandrinus | reverse complement strand
GACAGGGAACTGCTGGAGAGAGTCCAGCGAAGGGCAACCAAGATGATTGAGGGATTGGAGCATCTCCCTTATGAGGAAAGGCTGAGAGAGCTGGGACTCTTTAGCCTAGAGAAGAGAAGGCTGAGGGGAGACCTTATTACTGCTTATAAATATCTAAAGGGTGGGTTGAAGGAGTATGGAGCCAGACTCTTTTCAGTGGTTCCCAATGACAGGACGAGGGGCAATGGGCATAAGTTGGAACATAGGAAGTTCCGTTCCAACACACGGAAAAACTTCTTTACAGTTAGGGTGACAGAGCACTGGAACAGGCTGCCCAGGGAGGTTGTGGAGTCCCCTTCTCTGGAGATTTTCAAGACCTGCCTGGATGCAGTCCTGAGTAATGTGCTCTAGGCAATCCTGCTTTAGCAGGGGAGTTGGACTAGATGATCTCTAGAGCTCCCTTCCAACTCTGAAAATTCTGTGATTCTGTGATTCTGTGATTCTGTAAGTGAGCTGTGGGAGCTACAGGCCTGGAGGCGTTCAACTGGGAAGTACCACAGGCAGCTCTGGGCTGGATCTTCAGCTGTCGTAGTGACAGGGCAGCAACCCAAAGTGCTCCACAACCCCTGCCCGTCACTTGCTGCAGCTCCCAAGGGCCACATGTTCCATTGGCAGTGAAGATGTGATGGACTCAAGTATTATCTGGCAGTTTTGAGCTGAAGTCCGAATGCAAACACAGCTCCTCCAGCAGCAGTCCCACTCATGGGGATCTGCTGTGTGGTCCCTTTACAATGATCCCACTGGTGGAAGGGGTAGTTTCTGAGAAGCAGGGCAACTTGGCATCACTATTTCTAAATGAAATGCAATGAAAGCTCTCCAAGAACATAAACCAGACATGCTCATTGGGGTGAATTAGTTGCCTTTTGATTTAAGTGTTTCCAAACAGTACCGTTTGGGCCTGACACGAGTCATAGGCATCCTGACGTCTGTCGCCTTGTCCGCATCGCGTTGGAAGGCGCCTCCTCCCAGGATGCCGTTTGGGGATGCAGCTCTGTAAAGAGATTATGTCCACAGAGAGGGATCTCTCCTGACCTTATCAGTTACACAGCCAGCCGCAGTTCCAGCACCCACACAAGCCAATGCCGAGGCGAGCCCCAAAGATCACACCAGCCCTCGACCAGCGTACGTGCTGACTGGGGGAGCAGCTAAGTGTCTGGGAGACAGGCTTGTGACATTTACCTTGAAAAGGTCTCTGTTGTTTTTGTAACTCCAGACTCCTTCCATGAGATTTTACAGTTCTCTGAAGTGATGAGGACCTCATTTTGTTTTGAAGGTCATTTTAAATAACGTTGAAGTCTGTTTGGGGTTTGCTTGTTTTATCCTATATTATAAAAACATAGACATTACCATCTGCCACCACCTGCCCTAAAGGTGTATCTACGCCTCTCTTTGTGCTTCCTTTTTGGAGAGCTCTTGTAGATTCATAGCGTACTATTATTTTATTTCAATTACACCCCAAGCAGAAAAGCTGTGGAGAGTGGCAGTGGTCTCCTAGAGGGCTCGTTCCCCAAGAAACTGTAGCAGCACCGACAAGCCACAGGATTTCCTGCAGCAAATCTGGACAAAATCGACCACTCTTTAAAACAGTGCTTCCTGGCAAATGATGTTCAGTCAAATGGAAGACCTCCTGCAGTGTTTCACTGCCCACACTGGGCTGCTGCTACAAAGAGCAACGACTGTGCCTGCTGAGATGAGTCCCAGAAACTCACAGCTAATGCATCCAGAAATCCTCTTGAGTACCAGCTGATACTTTAGACTCCCTTACCCAAACAGTGTGTTATTTAAGGGGAGTTGCACATGTAACTTTATTTCAGGCACCAAAGAGAATGTTGTTTTCATGTTTACAGCATTAAATGTCCTAGCTTTTATACGACAAAAGCTTTATATGATTCTCTTTGTTTATTAAGGGGACAGCTTTACTGACTGTAGATCAGAGACGATGGGAAGATCTGAAAAGCAGACTGAAGATAGCACAACCTCTTCATCTCCCACCTCGTCCGGGTATCAAAGATATTTTTATTTTATTCATGTTGAGCCCTAGTGTTCGTAATTCCCCAGGAGTCTGCGATTCAAATTAAAATTGTAATCGTGAGGCCACTAGGAGGTTGTGCATAAGTTAATGTGGAAACAGGCTCCAACTACAGATCTCTGCATAAGGCTATTAAAATCAACCCAAAAAAGGTTGTGCTTCGATGGTTTTAGGATAAGCCTTAATGAAAAAAATGAATTTCTAAATGAAAAATATTTGGAGTTGGCTGTTAATGATATGAATGGAATGTATTAACCTGACAGCAGTTGAATGATGCACTTGCCCTACAAGTACCAAAGCCTTCATGCAACACTGGTGTTCAGTATTTGAAATTATATGTTCAGAAGCTCTATTTGATATGGAAAATTGTAGCAGAAAATTAGAAATGTATTTTGAAACTGGTAAAGGATTATTTTGCCACTAATGAGCATGGAAAATATGTCAAGAAATAGGGGAAAAATGCTGTGTATTTTAACTCTCCTCCTCGAACTCTTTCTTTTTCAGATAACGATGGCTTTAGAGCTAAGATGTATGATATAACTCAGCATCCATTTTTTAAAAGAACTATTGCTGTACTTGTTCTGGCCCAGTCTGTGTTGTTATCAGTTAAGGTAATTGTGTTTCTTCTAAGTGTTTCATTATAGTAGTACAGCATGTGTTGCGCATTTCCGAACACCAATTAACGGTCAGTTGAGCCATTACTGTGATGAATGTAGGGAAACATTATTTCTAGATAAAGCAATCTTAGTTGGCACAGATCATTGTAGATTAATTGTAACTTGTGGGGCTGAGTCGATTTCTGCCTTTTTGTAGACTGGTCCACTATTTTTATTTCCAGTTAAGTTGTAACTCTGTGACAGAAGAATACACCAAGATGCCATTCCTGTCTGAATATATTTTAAATTGAAAGCTATTCATTAACAAAACCTGCAAGAAAAGTTAAGGCAATGAATAGACATTTAGTTCTGTTTAACAGCTATGAGCAGATTTTGTTTGCATTTCAGTGGGATGCTGCAGATCCAGTGACTGTGCCTTTAGCAACAATGTCTGTTGTTTTCACCTTCATTTTTGTCCTTGAGGTAAAGTAATATATTTTATGACTTCTTGAGATTAAGACTAGTATGTATATATTTCATTTTGGCTTTAGGGATGTTGTCTCATTCTTCACTACAGCTTTTATTTCTGAACATGTACGTTTGGGGTTCTCCGTGTCACTTATCTTTAAACATGTATTGTAGAAATAAACTTTTAATTTGTGATAGTCATACTTCACCACCACCTTCAGCTTTGTGTCCTTTTATATATATTCAACTCTGAGCATTTCAACTTGTGTTTTGGTGAACCCAGTGAACGCTTTTCCTGCAGAACATCTCAGGTTATATTCACTCTCTACAACACAAGGTCTGTGTTGTAACACTGATGTTCTGCTCGATCCATTTCTATTTTGCCTGGTTCTTTGGAACAGGGTGCGTTAATCCCCACCATTCTGTAGCTGTGACATCATCAAACCTCGCTCAGCTTTCTTTTGCTTTTTTTAAATTATCATACTTCATTTTAACACCTTTTAATAAGCTATGTCAAATTCCAGTATTATCTATCTGTTGTTGTACAGATCTGGATCCCGTGTGGTAATGTTCTCTGTCAATGAGAAAATTGTCACTGCAATCAGCTGTGCAAAGTGTAATTAGCCTGTTTTCATGAGATCGAAACCTAAGGACTTAAACACATTTGAAAAAGTCTTTTTTTTATGTATAAGGATATCCATAGTGTACGAAAGCACACATTTATGGTTAAAGAAGATGCTTCCTCTGTGGTTAGGTTAGTACATAATTCTTTTATAAGTTTGTGGTGGAGTATTTTCTTTTCAGTCCCCTCTGAATAGCTGATACTGACCACTATCAGAAACAAGATAGTAGACTACGTTTCCCACTGCTCTAATCCGATATGACAGTTCCTATGTTCCAGTGATATGTTTTGCCAGCGGTGATGAATAAACAATGAAGTGAATACCTTGTAGCAGCTGTAGCTAGAGTATGTCCGTGTTGTTGCTTCTTTTTTCCCTACCCAGGAGAAATCAGTATCTCTTGAGAGACTGAGCAAACACAGAAAAGTTTGATTTCTATCATACGCAGACAGGTTTTAATTTACCTAGTAACTATGTCCTTAGAAATACTTTTTTCTCTTATGCTGCCAGGGGAAACAAATACACTTCTAGAATTTCAAAGGAACTTCGTCAGAGCCAAGAAAAATTTGTTGACTGTCTCAACAGGCAAGCTATCACACTGGGAGTGCACAGGATTTATGGACAGAGGAAGCAGCTTTCTGCCCAGGATCTTCCCTAATGCAACACAGTCTGGTTAGAGTCTGCTATGTACAGGGTCTGCTACCACTAGCAGACGTGGTCCGTGAGGAAGGCCAAAGCTTTCCGCATGGCTAATGGCCCTGTGTCCTGTCTAAGGACTCCTGGTTCAGTCTTAAACCTCTACTGCTCACCTTAGTATATGTGGTATAGAAGAACAGGAAGAATTTGGAGATCTCACTTTTGTTGCCACACTGATGATCACAGAATGAAGTGAGATGTGTTATTTGCACGCTGTGGTGTTCAGTTCAAGATTATAGACATCTGAACTTAGGTGCTTAAATTCGACGTGTGAGGTAGGTGTTTAAGCTGTCACAGTGATCAAGGGAGATGTAGGGTGAGATTCAGTTACCTAAATAACTGAAGGCATCAAGAGCTTTTATGGGTACCCTAGCTGATCTCCCCTTACTTCCGCTAGCCGCTACAGAAGGGCAGGGATGTTTGCAGGTCTTGTGTCATCCCTGCCAGCCCCGTGCATCTATCTGCAGTATTCTAGGGCACCTCAGCTGACTGGATAGAGGTGAGGCAAGATACCTTCAGGTACCTCAGATGAGATTTAGAGATTCAGAGACCGTGTTCTTCGTTTGGTAGTCAGGCTTCAGAAAACATTGTATGGCAAAAAAACTAATCAGAAAATCAGACTTGTGCCTCAAAGTAATGTCTCTTTATATACAGTTTAGGTTTCAGAAATGTAAAGAATACTACTAAATGGCAGTGTGGCAAGGTGGGGTTGAAAAAATCATATAATGAATGCCTGACATATATAGCCTTTATATAGTAACACTTGACTTGCTTTGAGGGATAATAGGAATTGTGTATAAGAAACTCTCAGGTGTTCCCTCTACATGCATCACCCTACCTTGATATCTGGTAGCTTTTGTGACTATTTCTTATCAGTATCTATTCTTAAGCTTCCAGCCTGCACTCCTATTGCCTGTATTGGAAATGTCAAAAACTTTGGCTGTTATTTTTTTACCAGGAACACTGTAAGACATACTGCCTTTACTGTTCTTAGCTTTCCTCACTTATATGCTGCTAAGTACAGATCGTGCTGAGTACAGATTATTCGTTAAAGCAAGAAACACTTGCAATATAGGAATGTTTTTTAATTAATTTGAAGTATGGGAGCTACAGAACACGATTATATTTTTGAGTTCGAATGTGTTTATGTGATTTTAGCCTGCTTATGGACAGCTGTATAGTTAGGATACTACTACCTCTTTTAGCTACATATTATTGATATAATAATTTTTTAACTTAATAACTTGCTTAACTATTAGAAATCTTAAGCCCACATTCACCTCAGCAGTCTATACATTAAGCACAAGGTCTATACATTAAGTCTATACATTAATCATGAGGTGGTTGTCTGCACTGCTTCAATACTTGATGGAGAGAGACACTTCCAGAATACTGTTCATCTCCTCATCTCAAGTCATCTGTGGTCTTCCATCTTTCCTCCATCTAAGGGAAGCTTATGTGATCCACCTAGTCTAGCAACCTAACTTGTCCACATGGAAACAGTTAGCTGACAAGAAAACTGCCCTTGGTTGTTTGAAAACAGTCATAAGGTCAACTCAATCAAATATTTTAGAGGTTCTTATAGTAAGAAATAACCATTTGTTCGGTACAGCTGAGAAAATGGTTTTATCCATAGGTCACAATGAAGATTATTGCCATGTCACCTTCTGGCTTCTGGCAAAGCAGAAGAAATCGGTATGATCTCTTGGTGACGTCTCTTGGAGTAATATGGGTGATACTTCATTTTGCCTTACTGGTAAGATTTACAAAACAATTTCAATGATTAAGCTTGATTTTATCTGCTAAGCACCAGCAGTAGGATCACTGCTATACATCCAGATAAACTCTTGGGAGTTTAATAAGGCTGAAATATGGCTGAAACAAATTAAGCTTGATGCTAAGAAGGAATCCTTGTCTTGGGCAATAATGAATTACGAAGTTGTCTGATATGAGACAGAGTTTGTAAATGTGGTAAAAAAATGAAGTCTTTGGAAATGATGTGAGTGAGGAAAGGAAGGAACCTGAAGAGACTGAGAGCTCTTGCCAACAGCAGTCTCATGAGCAGCAAGGAAGAAAGATGTAATGCACAAAATCCAGATAGGAAAGAGGACTGGAAGAAGACATAGATTCAAAATTGCTGAACAATACAATCTGTCCCAAACCCAGCAGTGATTCTGGACCACTGGTTTTGATGAAGAGGCTATGTTTAATCCTAGAAGGCATAGAGGAGAGGGGATGAAATCAGCTCTCCTTCCATCTCATCCCTGTTTTTTAATGGTGGCTACAGCCCTGGTTCCCTTACTTATGAGGGGAGGAGAAGGGATGGCTGATGCTTGTTGCCAATCACAAGTTGTGGAAGTCACCACCCTAAAATGGCTCTTGTCTGCCCCAGGCACTGTTTGGAGGAAAACGTGTCTTGTGTGGCTAGTCATTTTGCCCTGACATTCACAGCTTGCTCCCTGCTGCTGAGCAGCTTGGAAAGCCTGGGGAGTTTCTGTAAGCCAGCAGCTGCCTAGACAAGTAGATCGGGGTGGCTGGGCATAATCACAGCCCAGCTAATAGATGACTGCAGGGTTTTTTGGCTTGAGGTATGGGGAGGTTGGGTTCGTGTTTTTGAAGTGGTAGAGCATCTTCTGTTCATTCCTTACTGCTCTACTGTTAATGAAATATTTGTGCTACTGGTTTAGGATTTATCTTATATCAAATGGCAACTGCCCTACATTATTAAAAGACCGATTATCCCGATCTTTCCATGAGATCCCTGGGGGACAATGTATTAAGTCTTCTGTGTTTCTGTTCCAGAATGCGTACACATACATGATGGGGGCATGCGTAATTGTCTTCAGGTTTTTCTCAATTTGTGGGAAGCACGTAAGTATAAATGGGGACCTACAACCATTGCAGTGCTCATGTATAGATTAAAAGACTAGTTGCTATGCATCTCCAGCGCACATTCTGTAAGGCTCCATTTTATATGCCAAAAAAAAAGCAGACTTCAAGCAGCAGTCTCCAATTTTACATGCTGTCTTTAAAATGTCAGGATTTTAGGCACATGGTATAATCGGTCTGTATTATGATTACTGGAAAAGCTGCATTTTTTGCCAAAAAAAAAAAAGTACAACTGCAATACCACACAGTTTTTAAAAAATGCTTTCTAAAATTCTGAACATATATTGTGCTACTCTCAGTCCTTGCCAGTGTGGTGTGATGTGCATGCTATTTATTTATTTTCTCTGCAAGACTAGTGGAGTGGTGGTTGATGCACTCATCTTGTTACGACAGTGCTCTCTTATAGAAGCTTCCTCCTCCAGAGCGCAAGTCTGTGTCATAGAATCATAGAATCATAGAATGGTTTAGGTTAGAAAGGACCTTGAAGATCATCGAGTTCCAACCCCCCTGCCATAGGCAGGGACACCTCCCACTAGACCAGGTTGCCCAAGGCCACATCCAGCCTGGCCTTGAACACCTCCAGGGATGGGGACTCAACAACTTCTCTGGACAACCTGTTCCAGTGCCTTACCACCCTTAAAGTGAAAAACTTCTTCCTAATGTTCAATCTAAACCTGCCCTCTTCCAGTTTGAAGCCATTCCCCGTCATCCTGTCACTACATGCCCTAGTAAAAAGTCCTTCCCCAGCTCTCCTGTAGGCCCCTTTTGGGTACTGGAAGGCCGCAATAAGATCTCCCCGGAGCCTTCTCTTCTCCAGGCTGAGTCCTGTGTCTCCACAATGTATGTCCTATCACAGTAAAGGATTTCTGTTCAGTTTAAAAAAAATATTGGGCCAAGGTGTTCCTCTGGAACCACTGAGAAGGCAACAAAGCAAGTCACTTCTAAAGTTTACATTTATTTTGTGTTTCGATTTGTTCTGGTGTAATTGAGAGCAGGCTGGCAGAATAAACATAGGCAGAGAACAAACACATTTGTTTAACAAGTGGTGACACTCTGCATTCTCTTGCTGTAGAACTTTTTAGACTATCCAAACATTTTCTGTGAAGTATGACATATTAAAGTAAATGTGATAAAAAGACTGCTATACTGGGCTGCTGGGGTTAAGAACAGTAAGTCAGAGGGTTTGTTCAGTAAAGATAAAAAGTTTTCCTTCAATCAAACTACACAGAGCCTGTAGATCCTTAGAAGTCAAATGAAAAATCCTTGCTTCTCCTATGCAAACAGGCCAAGTGATTCCCTTCAAAGCTTTCTGATTGATTCCAAAGGGTTTTTTTAAGGTTTTAACCTACTCATTTGTGCTTTCATGTTAGGAGCTGCATCAGTTTCACTAATTTATCTGTTGTTATGCGATGTGATGTCTAAAAGTCAGCATGAGTTATCAGTTTGGCATGATTCGAAAGCAAACTGCTACCTTCAGTGCCATTAAAGAGAATATTCCATGGTATCCAAAGTGGTTAAGGGTGTTAGGAGAATCTAGGGCAATAACTTTATCAAGGGTAGAGTGTATGCATGCATTTACTCTATCAAGAGTAAAATATGTATGCATGGGAAAGTAGTATCTATTACTTAGGCCTACTGCCTGTGTGATTTCCAAAATTATGCTCTCATCATAAGCTTTTTGGCCAGCTTGTGTGAGAAGTTAACTAGTTTAATCAAGCTGTGATGATCTTAAGGAAATCCCCTTCTCTATACATCAACCCATTTCTTTAGGTAGGCTGCAGTACCTGTGATTTCTAGCTAATAGTTAGCATCACTTTTACATAAGCCCAAAATAGTTTACTACGCCACTGCAATGCTGTTTTTGATACTTCTGGAGTTTACTGATCCTAGAATATTATAGTTAAGTTTATGCTGTATTATTGCTGTATTATCCTATATATACTCTTTGAGGAGCAAGATCTTGACCTTGTAAATTAGGCGGATATGCTGAGCTCTTCAACAAGTAAAAAGCACACTGTATTTCAGAGGAAGACACAAAATGTTCTGTTCCAATCAGATTCATAACGTACCATTTCACTGGGCTCACCCATTAACGTATATGTGTAAAGAATTCGTTGTCAAAATGGCAAGTGCAATCAGTCTCTTTTCCCTTTTATCTCTGCTTTCCTGAATGGCGTCATGGATTCCTTTTTCTCTGTCCTTCCAGGTGACACTAAAAATGCTACTCCTTACTGTGGTTGTCAGCATGTACAAGAGTTTCTTCATCATAGTGGGCATGTTCTTACTGCTTCTTTGTTATGCTTTTGCTGGAGTGGTTTTATTTGGTACAGTGAAATATGGAGAGAACATTAACAGGTACAGTGTGTCCTACCTCATGGGGATGTTCTTTAAACCATCCAAAAAAAACCCCACGTTCTGCTAGAGAGAAGTTTATGTGTAGTAAAAACTTGTCTAGTCTCCAGGTCTAGCTGAGGAACTCTAAGCAGAATTTCTGATAGCAGACACTGAGCCATCTTTCCAGTCCTTGTGCATCGGACCAAATGACACCCGATCTAGCTCACTGCAGACTGAGAGCTGTTCTTCATTATGCCAGCTGGAATAGACTTCAAAGCAGCGCTGCACCAGCCACAAGCTGCTAAAACACAGTGTACCTACTACATCTTATCAGCATCACCCAGGAACAGGATCCGTATGCCAGGCTGATACAGAGAGGGGACAGTTCTGTGAACTGGTTGTTAACTGGAGATTTCACAATAAATAACATCATCAGCCTTCAGGAAGAGAATGGAGACAGGAGATAGGGTCTGGCCCTGAGTCTGCTTTTGCTCTTTGATAAAATGAGCCAAAATACTCAGACCTGTGTCTGAGCTAACTTTCAGTTATTATATCTTAAATCATGGAATAAATAATTCAATGAGCTCATTCAAATAATACTGTAACTATTTCCAGTTTAAAATAGTAGAGCAGTAGAAAATGGAAATGATTTGCATTTTTTCTTGCTGACATTTTAATTCTGGGACATGAAATGATCTCTCTCTCTCTTATTCTTTAAAACAGACATGCAAATTTTTCATCAGCTGGCAAGGCCATTACTGTACTCTTCAGAATAGTTACTGGAGAAGACTGGAACAAAATTATGCACGACTGCATGGTAAATACAGTACTGCCAGAGATAAAGTAGGCGAGAAACAGGAGACACCCTTACATCTCAAAGTGTTTCCAGTATCTTAGCTTTGTACGAGGAATGTTGTGATTGCCTTTGCCTCTTCAAGAGATGTAATGTTCGCTAAACCTCAGAACATGACACACAAATTGTAGTTCCAGTCACACACTCACAATGTAGAATTTCGTGGACCTAGTTATTACATGATTTAAAAACAAAAAAGGAAAAGATGTTTTCAAAATTGGAAGTGCAATAACTCGCTTTTCCACTGCTTTGACTGTGGCAAGGTGACTTTTCAGGTTAACTTTGTCTTTAATGCCTGCACTTCGGCTCATTCTCTGTGAATGGTAGGCCTAATGACCTCAGAATTTGTCCTGCAACCATTTTCTTTTGCCCACATAACTTTCTGTCTGTGGTTTCAATTGTGATGAAAATCATATTCCTTTCCTTTTTAAGATTAACGGGCAGGGAAGCGTTTTGAAAACCACCACGTTTCAGAGCACCAAGTTGTTTCTTTACAGTGGCATAATGCACAATGTGCCTTGTGTGTGGTAGGGAGATCCAGGCCTAGGCCTTTTTTGACATACCTCTCTCTGTTTTCTGATTTCTGACTGCTAAAGGAAAAACAAAAAACTGCCCACAGTAATGCCCACAGCATTATTCCCTAATTGTGAAGCTTTAAAAAAAAACCTATAGTCATAAGTATTGTATTGATTGCAGAGAAATTAAGAATCTCTTTATGATTGATTGACTTTGTTTTCTTTTGTTTTGAAGGTTCAGCCTCCATTTTGTACACCAGATAACAGCACCTACTGGAAAACAGACTGCGGAAATTATGCTGGTGCTCTTATGTATTTCTGTTCATTTTATGTCATCATTGCATACATCATGCTAAATTTGCTTGTTGGTGAGTGAAAATATACAACAATAACAAAAATGTCCATCTTGGCATGTAGTATGTTAGATTTGAGTCTGTTGTGTTATTCAGGTATGTACCTTTGCTGTTACCTTATATGCATATGACGGTTTTGATACTTCTCTGGCATGGTGTATGCTAAAACTCAGGAAGTTTGGGAATGAAAGTTTTTTGAACAAAGAGATGTGTTGTATTTGTAGAGTATAGTTACCCTTAGAAATATTATTTTCTGAGCTTTTCCTTCCTCCAGTTAACATTTTTCCAACATCATTGGAATTCTTCTAATTGATTTTAGAAGATGTTAGATTAGGCATCTCACCAGCATTTAAGATACAGCTTTTAAAAAGTGAGCACAGTGAATATTGCTGTAGCGTGACAGTATGTTACCAATTCAAAATCCTGGTCTGCACATACAGCTAAAGGCATTTATTAGTGTGAAGTTTGCACAACAGAATTCATATTCTGTTGAAATTCGTTGTTGCTTGTAGAGATTAACCAGTTAGAATGCAACTACAGGCTTTATTTATAGCGTATTTTGGTTTTGTGGTTTTCAGCTATCATTGTGGAGAATTTCTCGTTATTTTATTCAACCGAAGAAGACCAACTTTTAAGTTATAATGATCTCAGGCATTTTCAAATTATATGGAACATGGTCGATGACAAAAGAGAGGTAAGAAACTTGATAATGAGCGCAGAAATCCAGTAAGTATACATTTTTCCTTGAAAAAACATGGGGAAAACAAAATGTGCTGACAAAACTCACTGAACAGTTATTGTTCAGGTTGTGAAAGTTCAGTGAGCATGATCTAACATTGTTCATGGCCCTTCAAATACTAAACCATATTCTTTACTACTGTGAAGTACTTATAATAGCAGATTTTAAAACAAATGTAAATATTCATAGGATCAATACAACAGCATCTTTCCTCCTAGCTCCCTGAGACTTGTTCCCTTGGAAGTGTACAGACTCACATCTGTTTATATGCCTGATCTTCAGAAGGGCTTTGCTGAGATTTTGGAACTGTCTCCTGTAAGATCCTCATAGAAAAGCTTATAAGTATGAGCTGGATGACAAGATGATGAGGTGGACTGAACACTGGCTGAATGGCCAGGCCCAGAGGGTGATGATCAGTGGCACAGAGTCTAGTTGGGGGCTAGTAACTAGTGGTGTACCCCAGGGGTCAATACTGGGCCAAATCCTGTTCAACATCTTCATTAATGATCTGGATGATGGGGCAGAGTGCATTCTCAGCAAGTTTGCAGATGACACCAAACTGGGAGGAGTGGCTGATGCAGCAGAGGATTATGCTGCCATCCAGAGGGACTTAAACAGGGTGGAGAAATGGGATGACAGGAACCTCATGCGATTTAGGGAGGAGAAGTGCAAAGTCCTAAACCTGGGGAGTGCAGGACAACCCCAGGCACCAGTACATGTTGGGGGCTGACTGGCTGTAAAGCAGCTTGGCAGGAAAGGACCTGGGAGCCCTGAAGGAGACCAAGTTGAACATGAGCCAGCAATGTGCCCTTGCGGCAAAGGGGGTTAATGGTATCCTGGGCTGCATTAGGCAAAGCATTGCCAGCAGGCCAAGGGAGAGGATCCTTCCCCTCTACTCAGCATTGGTGACACCACACCTGGAGTCCTGGGTCCAGTTCTGGCTCCTCTGTACCACAGAGAAGTAGACATACTGGAGAAAGTCCAGCAAAGGGACACAAAGATGATGAAGGGCCTGGAGCATGTATCCTATGAGGAGAGGCTGAGAGAGGTGAGACTGTTCAGCCTGGACAAGAGAAGACTTGGGGGAATCTCATCAATTTATATAAGTACCTGAAAGGAGGGTGCAAAGAGGATAGCACCAGGCTGTTTTCAGTGGTGCCCAGTGACAGAACCGGAGGCAATGGGAACACCCTGAAACACAGGAGGTTCCCTCTGAGCATCAGGAAACACTTTTTCACAGTTTGGATGACCGAGCACTGGGACAGGTACCAAGGGAGGTTGTGGAGCCTCCATCCTTGGAGATATTCAAAAGCCATCCGGACATGGTTCTGGGTAACTGGTTTTAGGAGGCCCTGGTTGATCAGAGGGGGTCAGAGAAGGTGACCTCCAGAGGTCACTTCCAACCTCAACCATTCTGTGATTCTGGGATGAGAAGAGCACCTAGGAGGCTGAGCAGTTCAAATGCCTACACAAGTAAAATCATCATCTGAATGATTCATGACATCACTAAGATTTGAATATGAACGACATTATGGTGAAAGAAGTTGGTTGCTTGTAGTTGGCACATGGCTGTGCTGGAGATGGAAGCCACAGTCTGTTCTGATGGAAGTGGAGAGTTCTGCATCCATTGTGCCCAGCACTGACCATATGTCTCTCCGATGTGGAACAACACATTACAGCAAAAATAGTTCCGGTCAGGCTCATTTAGCACAACAAAATATTTAAAGAGTATGGATACCACAGTTTCAGAGGGAGATACTTTCAGTCCTAATTTTTTAACAGCAGATCAAAATTGTTGTCACAAGAAGTGCAACATGCTCTAGGTTGACTCTTAGAGCAGAAGACCTTTGAAAAGCCAGTAAACTCCCAACATTCTCCTGTACAAAGATGCACACAGATGGGGAGAGGTTGACAGCCAGGTATAGGCCTGGCTGTGAATGTTTAAATTATAGTTTAATTTCAGTTTTTCAAAGGCAGCTCTTTGGATATAATTCTCATTACAGATTAATGCAAATGGGGAGACTAAATCCCTAAGCAATTTTGAACATTTCTGACAAAATTACCAGTACAGATTCTCATTGTGCATCAGTCAAATAACAGCAAAGCCTTCCATGAATGTGCTGAAGAGCTGGCTGCATCCGTATATTCTTCAGTAATGTATTCACAGTGACTTAAATAGGCCAAGATTTGACATGGAGTCTTTGGAGAAATAGTGTTTCTCTCACTGATCAAGTTGAATGTCTGAGTTGGTTGTTAGGTCACAGTAATAATTTATCATCTATTATGCAATTTTACCCAGGGAGTAATCCCTACCTTCCGAGTGAAATTTCTGCTGAGGCTTCTGCGGGGCAGGCTGGAGGTCGATCTTGACAAGGACAAGCTGCTGTTCAAGCACATGTGCTACGAAATGGAACGGCTCCATAATGGTGGTGATGTCACTTTCCACGATGTGCTCAGGTACCTTGAGATTTTCTCGAAATGTGTAGAAGGGGTATAACGGCCTGTATTTCTCTCCAGGCTAACAGGTATTCATTAGGCTTGGGAAAAGGCCACAAAGGTGCTGCCATTTTAAATGTAATACAAAAACTAGTTTTCCCTTTTTATCCTGAAAAAATATTAGTGATGGAAAATACAGGTCCTAGGGAATCAGCTCTAAGTAGTTTTAACATTTTAATTGGAGACAGTTTGTCATAAACAGTAGTCATATGTTGTTCTCGTATCCCAAGCAATGAATTGTTGTCCCCACTCGTGTAGCAACATGACAGTGAATCTGACTAGAAATAAAATAGAAATGGGAATATTATCCAAGCGTAAACACTTAGGGGGAATAAAACCCCACAAATGCCCTAGTTGCTCCACAAATGACTTAGTTGCTTACAGTTCAGCAGCTCACCTGTATTGGATAGCTAGATGTAGGTGATAAGGTCTTCATCTGTTTTGAGCACCAAAGTCTCTTCTGAAATCATGTCGGAATTTTGTAGCTTCAAATGTGAATTTGTTGCACATACCTGAATTATGTATTTTTGCACTAAGGTCTTAAGGATGAGCTTTGATTTTCTAAATTAAAATGTAAGGTCACCAGCATTTAAAAAAAAAAAAAACCCAAAACTGTTTTTCTTCCAGCATGCTTTCATATAGGTCTGTTGATATCAGAAAAAGTCTTCAACTGGAAGAGCTGCTCGCTAGGGAACAACTGGAATATACCATAGAAGAGGAGGTGGCCAAACAGACCATACGCATGTGGCTGAAGAAGTGCTTAAAGCGAATCAGAGCAGTAAGTCAAGCTAAACCAGGATCTAAATGGTTGCAGAAATTGTCCTGCTCAACAATGCCAGAATTTGCTGTCACTATGCTTCATTTACTCTAGAGTAACGATAATATTTATGTGAAGAAGTATGTAGCAGTTGCTAACTCAGCAAAAAAAAAGTATGTTACAGCTCAACTGAAAGCGCTACAAAAATAAGCATCTTTTGAAGGCAAAAACTGTCTTCCTGCCAAAAATTTATATCTTTTCAATACAGCAGGAAGATGCATGTGCAGAGACCAAAGTCAAAGGAACAAAGGAAAAACAATGTAATTTGATGAAACCTCATAGACTAATCCTTCCTCACAGAATGAAATTGTATAATTTCCTTGCCTCTGCTGGCAGAAGATACCATGATCAGTCACCAGCAGATATGGATTCCGTATTAAGATACATCATTGGAATGAGCCATTACAGTAACTCTGTGTGTGCAAATTAGCAATGTGTACATGCAAATCAGGTATATGAACTGTGGCACACAGTAGCTGTGTCTGTGCTAGTAAATTAAGCAGGGCCAAGGCATGGGCTCAGGACTGGGATGGGGTCATCCATAGTTATTAGCCTGTTCTTCAGCACAGTTTTGGCCTGTGCATACTCATACTCTCCCAGACCACTGCCATATGATCTCCCGGACCACTGCTGTAGGAGCATCACTGCCCTCCAAGCATGGGTCAGGGTGGAGACTGCTCCCAGTACGTAGTGGTTGAAGCTGTCTTGTGTAGCAGCAGAGACATTAGCCAGATCATGCAAGTCCTGGACCATCACTTGGCTTCAGCACTCCAGGAAATCCCAATCTGTGTAATTTACAAGTATAGACCTAGACAGCACTTCTGTGTTCTGTTTACGCAGTGCTTCTGATCGTCAGAAACATTTTCCCCTTTTCTCAGGATACCTACAATATATGCTGATCAAAGTTTGCCTTGGATGATATTTCTATTAAAAATTTTCAGGAAATTTGAATTGGGTTTCACAGTTATTCTCTTTTCTTCCAAAACCAACTCTTGTTTTATATAAAAAGTCACAGCCTGGTTGCCTTGATGACTGATTTTTCAGTTACTGTAAGGCTGGGTCCTTTTGATGCATATATTGACAAGCATATTTTGATTTATATATTTTGATGCATATATGGACAAGCTTGAGAACTGGGCCCATGTGAATCTCCTGAGGTTCAACAAGGCCAAGTGCAGGGTCCTGCACCTCGGTTGGGGCAATCCCCAGTATCAATACAGTCTGGGGGATGAAGGGATTGAGAGCAGCCCTGCTGAGAAGGACTTGGGAGTGTTGGTGGATTAAAAGCTGGACATGAGCTGAAAATGTGTGCTCGCAGCCCAGAAAGCCAACTGTGTCCTGGGCTGCATCAAAAGAAGTGTGGCCAGCAGGTCAGCAGAGGTGATTCTGCCCCTCTACTCCGCTCTGGTGAGACCCCACATGGAGTACTGCATCCAGCTCTGGAGCCCTCAGCACAGAAAAGACATGGACCTGTTCAAGCAGGTCCAGAGGAGGGCCACAAAGATGATCCAAGAGCTGGAGCACCTCTCCTGTGAAGATAGGCCAAGAGAGATGGGAGTTGTTCAGACTGTAGAAGAAAAGGCTTCAGGATACCTTATTGCAGCCTTTCAATACTTAAAGGGGGCATACACGAAAGATGGGTACAAACTATTTAGCAGGGCCTGTTGCAATAGGACAAGGGGTAATGGTTTTAAACTAAAAGAGGGTAGATTCAGACTAGGTAGAAGGAAGAATTTATTTTTTTTTACAGTGAGGGTGGTAAAACACGGGAACAGGCTGTCCAGCGAGGTGGTAGATGCCCCATCCCTGGAAACATTCAAAATCAGGTTGGATGGGGCTCTGGGCAACCCGATCTAGTTGAAGATGTTGCAGAAGATGTTGCTCCTCATTGCAGGAGGTGTTGGACTAGGCGACCTTTAAAAGTCCCTTCCAACCCAAACTATTCCATGATTCTATGATTTTTTATTTTTATAAAAGCTTACTTTGTGTGTGGAGGTTTTCCATAGAGACCTGTGATCATGGGATCTGGCTTTTTCTGTTTGTAAATTTATTAAAAAACATAACTGGACAATTTGAATGTAACGTACATTCCAGCTGAAATGTCAATGTTCAAGGCATATTCAGATAGTTTCATTTTGATCTCATCTCTGTAATAATAATGACAGTAAATTTAATCTCAGCTCTCAATTCTGGGTTTGTTCAACTCTGTTGTTCATTTCATTATGATATTGAATTACACTATGTTAAAGTAAATATGCTATTCATTTCACTCTAATAATATGGTTCAGATCATTTCACATTATATGAACCTTTTATAAACTGAATGTAATTATGGAAGTTAATATATATTTTCAAATTCTTTTGTTAGTCTCTAAGCCTCTCTAGAGGGAGCATGTGAAAACTACCCAGGAAAGTGAAACCCTTCCTAAGGGCTGTTTATTTTAATTTAAAAGCAAATTAGATTGTAAGTTCATAATGGTAGTGGTTTTGTTTTTCTATTTGTACAGTAAATCTATACTCAGTCCCAAGGTTTCCACTACTGTTTTATTCAGTCCTATTGACAGCCTGTTCTAAAGTCCATGAAAGAAATCAAATTTTTTTCATTGTCTTCACATAATTCCTAGTGAATCTCTACCAATTTCTGTGTTTCATTTTCTTTGCAACAACTTTTAACTCATAAATGCAAAAATGTATATGCTTTTAATCTCTAGGTTTAAACTAACAGTTGATCAACTTGGCTTCCACTTAATATAGTTTATGTGTTTCATCCTCTATTTTCTACATAAAGGTTAGACATATGCTGGAAGTCACTTTAAATAGTGGCCATCCGATACACGTAGGTTTATCGATGCACCTGGTATCCACATCTGGCACTCACTGTTTGGTTAAATATTTAGAAGGCTTTTAAAAAAAATCTAACACTGTGACACACCAATAAGAACATTTTTGTTGTCGCATATTGTACCTTGATAGAAACAACAGCAGTCATGCAGCATTATCCATAGTCTACGAGAGAGTCAACAGCAGGAATTGAGCCGATTTCTGAATCCTCCCAGCATTGAGACAACACAGCCAAGTGAAGATATGAATGCTATTAATCAGGAGAACAGTGCACAGCCAGAGGTATGTTAAGCAGAAGACTATCAGCTACTCAAAACAAATTCAGAAAACTTCCATGTTTCTTATTTGTTCTTTTTTAAACATCATTTCAACTGGAAAAGTTGAAAGCAGTATCTTGTTTTGCTTCATTCTTTGCCTTTGGATGTAAAGGCAAGATGGTCTAAGGCAGTAATTCCCCAGCTTAGTTAGGAGTCCTGCTAGGACCATAAAGGACAAACTGAGCTGTACGACTCTGGCAGCACCAACTTTCAGCTTTAGTATGAGCTGTGTACAGGCTCAGGGGCTCGAAGTTTTCCTGTTCAAGCATTCTGAACTAGTTTTTACACTGAGAGTGATAACATTGGGCATGATGGGTCCTGGCTCTTCCAGGGTGGGGAATGAAGAAGGTACAACATAAGGACTCCACTGTAGAAGGCTAAGAACAATTTTGTACCCTTCAGTGGGACTGTATAACAGAATTGAGCCCAAATGGTCTTTTTATTTCCTATTAGTAGTAGTTAGTAGTGGGGCAGTAAAGATTAGAAACCATGCTGCCTTAGCAAACGACAATATATTTTGTATGCATTCATGTATAAAGCTTGGAAGTAGAATAGAAAGATAACCTTAGGATTATCCCCATGCAATGGGGAACGATGACTGAGATTCTTTTTTCTCTGTTCAGACAAGTAGCCAGCAGCAGCTCCTTAGCCCAACACTTTCTGACAGAGGTGGCTATCGACAAGACTCTGCAGATGCTGGGAAACCTCAGCGGAAATTTGGGCAATGGCGTTTGCCATCAGGTAAGTGAAAAATATGTATCAGAATGGTCCTCACACGCCAAATCACTGCTGTACAATAACAAGGCCATGAGAGGCTTCATGATCCACCTCCTGCCTGCTCCTTGCACCCACATCAGGTTTTTTCTACCCTCGTGCATGCTGAAATACAGCAATCTCTCCCCTTCCTCCCAGTTCTGAAAGTTTGGAAGATGGGCTCAAGCGCTGCCATGTGCAGGTTGTTGGGTTTTTTTTACTTTTTCATACATTTACTCATGATCTCTGGATTGGGGGCTGTACCGTTTCATGTGTTTGGGTATCATCTTGTGCATTTAGAGTTCTCCTTTATCATATAAAGCACAGTGAAAATTTATGTTTTTCTTGACAACAGTAATAACTTCCAAGTACCTTGTCTTGCCTAAGCATACCAGGTGTATGATTTATGATTTACACCATAGTAATACATTTTTATATCTTCACTTCAGCCAGGAATTGGCCAGGTACACAATCAGTTTCCTGTTTATTTTCTCACAAACAGGAAACATCCTCAATTACTCCAGTAACTACAGTCCACGAGAAAAGGCAGGCTGGCCTATGCCTTATAGGAGGGTGGGAGAGGTGCATAGGTACAGTCTGAGGGCTTATTAAGTCTTTATCTCAAGAGCACTCTCCACCACCTGAAATATTCTCTCTTAAAGTGCATATTGACCTCTGCTGCCTGCCACAATCATGACCAACAGGTGTGTCAACCTGCTTTCAGCTGTCCTCAGTCAGTCCTATTCGGAGTCGGAGGGCTGCCTTTGAAGGCTGCCACTGTTCAGGCCCTAATCATATCTAGGTGGAAGTAGAAGAGATGGTCGTGCTATGAGTACCATTAACCCTACTTTTGTGACCAGAGTACTTGTCCAAGAAACAGGACAGCTTAATAGAGAGCTTTCAGTCCATGCTTTCCACTTAAATGTCACTGAGCAGCAAAGATAAACCTTTTGTTGGAACAGAGAGAAAGAGTAAAAGGGGGAGCATGCTAAGGAGGAATTGTACTATTGTAGCTAACTGGATAGGTTTTTCAAGTAAGAATGAGGAGTTCAGGGTTTCCTTTCTTCGCACTGACCTTGGCCATGTCGCTTTTGAATGTTCCTCGGTGGACCATCTCAGAAAAGGAGGGTCACCTCCATGCACAGTACAGTCTGGCAGGTGATAAGTACTCTGGCCCCAGTCCAACAGACATGTATTTAAGATCATGAATAGCATCATTAAGATCAATTGTGGTTTACATGTATTTACACATGTGTTTTAGTGCTTTCCTAAAGCCATACCAGCACCTTGTACTGGCTTCCACCCTTAGGCCATAGTTAAATATCACTTTCTAGGTGTAGCTGCCAACTCTCAGTGCACTTTTCCCTCCATTTTTCTGGCACTTACCGCTTCCACCATTTTGCTAGCAGGTCAGCTCACTTAAGTACTGCCTAAACCATTTAGATTGCAATTAGCCAGGTAAGAAGAGACCTATTGCCTCAGCTATCACAGCAGAAGGAAATGAGGCACTGCTCAGTTAAACTGCTGTACCAGCAGATTAGTGAGAGCGGGGTGAACAGCTGGACCTGGAAATAAAACATTGGAACAGAGCTTTATTCTTTCTGCACTTAATCAGTTTAAAGCTGCCCCAGCCCAGCTAGTTCTGTATACCTCAATTCTACACAAAAATGTTCAAGAAGCACATCTACTCTAATACAGAATTTTCTGTTTAATTTCATAGCCCCTAAACCAATAAGCCATTCAGTGTCTTCAGTCAACCTCCGCTTTGGTGGACGTTCAACTATGAAATCTGTTGTATGCAAAATGAATCCCATGTCTGATGCTGCTTCTTGTGGATCAGAAGTCAAGAAATGGTGGACAAGACAATTAACTGTGGAGAGTGATGAGAGTGGAGAGGACCTTCTGGATATCTGAGAAAAAGTCATACGGCAACACCAACCGCATCAAGTACAATCTAATTTTCTATGTTTAGAATTTAAGATGCTGTGTGATGTACAATTTCTTTAAAATCAACAATGTCGTAATTTTTTTCAAATGCTTATCCTTCTGCCATATGAAGCATAACACACACTTATATGTTAGAATTCACTGCTATAGGTACTAACTGTACTTTAAGAAACCTGTATACAATAGTAGTACTAACAAAGCCAGAGAGACTATCTTGCCTTTAGCAGACAGAGCGTTGAAAGATTTCATATGTTCTGTAGCTATATAATGATAATGTATTTTGATATACGCAACTCTGTGTTTTTCTTCAACCTATACCGTACTTTAAAGTGGCAACACTTTACAATACAGGGGTAATGTATTTCTTCTTTTTGTGTTTTCCCTCAGTTCTTATATAGTAACATTTCTTTAGAAAGATTTTATTATTCACAAATGACCTGAAGAGGTCAGCACTGACTTCATGTTCAAGGGAAGTATTTTTACAAAGTACAGATTCTGAATTACAAATCTAAGCTTTTTCTGGACCTTTTTTTAAAATATGCAAGATACAGTATAACTTATTTTAAAATCAGAAGGTGAAGGATTGGCTTTTAAAATGTAAATATATTTGGGTTTTGGTTAATTATGCAAAGAGCTTGATTTTCATAGAGAAAACAGAAAAAAAAAGAAAAAAAAAGACATGAAAACTGTGCATTTAAGCATCTAGCAAAAGACCTTCATGTGAAAAACATGGTTAATGCTTCATTTTCAGAATATACTGGTTACATATATGTATGGTGTCATTATTCTCCTGTTAACTGGGTCCCATTTCCTTGTGTAGTTATAAGATAACTTTCTTCTTGTCTGTGTGATAAAAATCAGCATGTCGGGGGGTTCTAATTACAGAGTAGTATTGTATGGCTTTTAAAATACAGTTCAGTTTGGCCTGTACAGGTAGAAGTGAATTTTACTTACCCACGTTACTACTCATGCTACAGCCCTGCAGAGCTAAGGCATGGCACTGTACTGTGGGTAAGTACCTTTGCCCCTTTTATCCCAATGCATCATATTTTGACGTGTTAGCCTTATTTTGTTTTACGAAGCACCAACAGTGCTACATTATCGCTGGTGAAAAAGCAGCTATCCCTTTCATAAAAGTTTTTCCAGTGAAAGGCCAATGCTAAACAGAGACGGAAGTGGAAAAGAAAAGCCACAAAACACAGCAGTTAGTTAATTTCAGAATTTAAGGCTGTCTAAAAATGGGGGGGCAAAATTGTGCCCTTCCCTCAAGGAAGAACTAAGAGGTGGCAAATTTTGTTGCTCGGCCCTCAGCTGGGTTTTTTAGCATAGCTGGGACCTTTCCGTTACCATTGTTTCCTATGGAAATGATAGGTTGCTCTAACCTGGCCTGATGTGAGACCTTGTAAGAGGCTCACAGTTAATGTACATCACCACTTAAAAAATATATCCTTTAAAAAGCAGACAAAAGCCAGTGCTTTGCAATGTTTTCTGGCCAAAATATTAATGTAGAGTGGTCAGAATACAGCATTATTTTCACAGATGCCTTGACCATAAATGCAAAATTAGTTTTGGCCATAAAATAAAGTTTTCTTGGCATCTATCAATGTTTTGTTCCCTGTGTATGGTTGAATATGGTTTAGATTTTTTTTTTTAAATAGTCATATTAAACACATCTGTGTTTTTTGGTTTCTTTATATGTTTTGGGGTATATTTAAGTTTAAATCTAGTCAACTGTAACTCTATAGTAACAGGATGTGTGCATTCTCTTGTTTACTAGATTATGAACCATCAACAGAACTTCATATGCAAACCCATTATTTTGTGTTCCGTTTTGTGCTTAAGTTGAGCTTTTGTATATATGACAAAAAGATAAATATTGGATTTATAAAAGATAGTATCTTTGAAAGTTCAATAATATATTGAACTGCAGGTCTTTCTGAATCATTCTTGCTGCAAATCTTCTTTTTAAAAATCTGGCAAACATTTTTTCCTTGCCTTACAGTACTCTGTCAATAAAAGTGAGTTGCTTTAAGCAATATTCCTCCCTCTGGTTTTCATTCTAACTGCATTCGCTATGTCTGGCTTATCTGTGATAATGCTGCATAGCAGCTAGGTGTGTGGTCTGTACCAGATTATTTAAAGAGATGCTTTCAAACTCTTCTAATTGGAGGAACTTTGGTTTTGTGGTGAGAAGTCCAGCAGCTGACCTCATCAGTACTGCCATGAGGGGTCTTACTCAAAAAATGGGACTAAATAGGACTGTTCATTATTTATTTTTATCTAACCCAGTTTCTTTATTTGCTTTCGAGCCTAGATTTGAATATGCTCCTGCACCTGGGGTGGGGGGGCAGGGGTAAATCTGTGATGGAAACACCATCAATGGTTTCATAGACTGCCTTCCAATATCTTCCAAAACACTGGAGATCCGTGGACCATCTACTTTAACTGGCAAGCTGGCTCTGAGAAAGCAGTGCTCACCTGTTTACTTTTTCCCCCAGTTTACTTTTGCAGGTATAGGAAGTGAAATGGAGTTACAAAGATATGAAAATAATATATAGTAGAGCACCCAGGCGACCAGGTTAAGGTGAAAACCTCCTTAGTATGGCACCCTCAACATAACTAAAGAAAGTGATAACCTTCTACCCTGCAGCAATCCACATTTGCACATGAAGGTGAAGAAGCAAAGGGGAGAGTTGAAGAATGACTGAAGTTCGAGCAGCCTGCACAAACAACGGAGAGACACAAAGAGGAAATAGTGCATCAGGAAATCAGAGTCAGCCCAGACAGCCTGAGAGAAAAGTTCAAACAAGAACAGACCCTAGACAAAGGTAAACAAAAAATTGCCAGGGGAATATTACTACCTAGAGTGCTCTTGGCTCCTGGAATTAAATACAGAGTTATCCCATACAAATGAAAAGAAGAAAGTGTTTAGATTCCTTTTCATCAACTAAGAGAGCACTGTTGCATAGGAAGCAAGTTATAAAAGTCTTCATGGCTTGGGTGGGCCAAAAGCATAGCGCATGTTGTCAGTGTTCAATAAAAACCAGCTTGTGGGAAGTCTGAGAACATGCAGCAAAGATGTATCTCAATATCATTCCAAAGTCAGGTCAGATTTCAGACAATCACTTTTGTAATGAAGAAATTAATAACCTGAAACCATTTGTTACTGGAAGATATCCAACTGAATTAAGAGCTAAAAACATAAAATACACTTTTATCTGGCAAGCTGAAAATACCATCATTGTTTTAACTAATGAGGACCAATTGGGCTTAAACATCTTCAAAACAACATTACATTCGGTATTGTCTGCATTCGAAGACCAGTATCACAGCTTCTGAGAAGCCAAAGAAGATTTAGATGCCAAAAGCAAGTGAATGACTTTGTGAGAATAATCTTTTTTGTTCTCTTCTTTTATTCACAACGTGCCCACAGTTCTTGTTATTGTGCAGATAAGGATGTCTGTGAATAACTGATGCAGGAGAAGAGTTCGCGCTGTTGTAACAGCACATTTGGAGCCCCAGCAAGCAAGATGTGTGCTAAACCTGCCATCCAAGAATGCACGCTCCTTCTCCTGCAACATTTTCACAAGTTAAAACAAACACTGTCCTGGGTTGTCAGTCAAAATTACCAATAGGATTATCTCGGTCTCCCCGAATTTAGCTTTAGGAGGCTAAATTCATTCCTTCTATTGAAGGCAGTTTAGTCACACTGCAGATGAACTTACTGTGATGCATAGGCTGATGTTGGGAACTTGGCTGCCCTGGTTTGTTCAATTGCTCTGCAAAACAAAGGGAGCCTCACTAGAATTCAATTAGCCTTCGTCTTCATCCCAAGGGGCTGGTGTCGGACCCCATTCGCAGCTGTTGCCCATTGTTCTCAATGAAGAACCTCTAAGCACCAAGTTATTAACCCATCAGTGGGCTAAGTGTACAGGCAGTGACATTTTATCCCCCTTCCACAGGTTCCTGTCTCAGATACTTATTCTGGTACCCTTACTGGTTTCATACTTTTACCTGACTTGCATACCTGCACTGGGGAATTTGGGTAAATTACTTGGGCACCTACAAAAATGTGTTTCATAAAAGGGTAGCTTACTGGAAGGCAAGAAATATCTAAGTACAGATAGAAAAGGAAAAAAACAGTCCGTCAGCCTGAAGAGCTGTTGACATTAGCCTTGTCTTCTTTCTGAATTCAAGCGGCAGCAACCAGTGGCACAAGCCTCCAGTGTCCATTGCTTTGTTTCAGGAAAACTTTTGCTAAGGTTGGAAACAACCTGTTTGATACCAGATCAACATCAATGGTCCCAGAGACTTGGGCAGTCAAGTTCTAGCTGGATCATCCACATGATGGAAATCAGTGCAGTGGGATTACTGTTTGTGAGTAAGTTTACCCCTAAAGGTAAGAGAAGAGGGTTTGTCCCTGAGTTCACTGGTAGAGAAGCTGGATGCCACATCCTCTCTCATATCCTGTATTCTGATTTTCTGAAATTGATTCAGCCAAAACATTGGTTTGCTGACATCACTGCGGGTCTTTTTCCCAAACACTTCAAATATTTCACAAAGCAAGGAAAAAAACAAATCACTTTTCCCAGTTCCTCCTCAGCTGCCTGTAAAGTCCTTCAGTGCTACCAGACACGTGGTGGTGAGTTTTGTGGTGCCCCTGTAGGCACTGCTGGCCCCAGCTGCCCCACTGCTGGAGACAATCACCTCCTCATCAAAGCTGGTAGATGCAAATAGGTGCCTGTGCCTCTCTCCTCCATGGCAAAACCTGTGTTTTCAGCTGCACCTGCTGTGGAGGGGAGTTAAAACTCTACCGAGGTTGGTGGAGGCTGAGCAGATGCAGGGCCCCTCTGGCCACTCTGCCAGGAGAAGGGTACCTCCAGCACTGCAGCACTTGGGCAACAAGAGCGGCCAATGGGCGCAGCAAGGCTCGCCTAAGCTTTTCTGCAAAAGCTTTAAAGTCAGTGATGTTAAGTGTGCGATTTATCCACTCTGTGCTGTGGACACTCCTGAGGACATGATCTGGTGCACTGTTTTAGCTGCTGTGAGTAAGAAGGTCTCAAACATGGTTGCTCAAGCTCCTAGCCAGCTCCAGCTCTTCTCCCACCGGTAAGTATGATGCTCTGAGCTTGTCCAGTTTAACTCTTCACCCAATTTCTTCTTTTCCTGAGGTCTGTAAAATATTCCAAGTTTTAAAATCCAGGTATTAAAACCTTCATCTTAATTGGATCAGCAACAACAAGAACATTTCTCTGACCTTGGCCTATAGATGTATTTCAGCTTTATATGCATACGTCAATTCAGCATGTATCTGTAAGGGCTTATCTCCATGAGGAAGTTGCACCAGCTTAAATTCAACCTGTTGTTGCAAATTGATTTCTCTAAATCAGTTTGAATACCTGTGGAAATGCTTATTTCAGTTTAAAGATTTTTTTCTATTGATCTGTGTTAAAACCCAAATAACCTTGGTTTTATTCTAATAGCAACAGTGCTCCCACAGGTCTACACATCAACCATCTTAAACGGTTTTAAAACTGCCCCTTTAATTATACGGTTGTAACTCCTTTGCATAGAGGAGGCCTTTCTTACGATCTCTGGGAGTGGCTGAGATGCCAAATAAAAGCCATCTGAGGAGCGGCTTGCACCCCGTGCCCTGAGTGGCTGCACCACCCAGTGCTAACATGGCCCCAGTTCTGCCATGGGCCACTCCAACCATGCTGCCCCAAGACATTGCTGGGCAGTTTGGGGTAATTTACACCAGGAATCTCCCCCTAGGAGACATTTCAGATGAGACTGTGCTGGCTATGGCTCCCTGCACCTTGTGCACACCTCAGATACGATGTGAGCAGCTTTGTAGCCCCGAGTATCCCCCCAAGCCCCCATGCCATGCCACAGAGCATGCAGAACATCCTCTTAGTTTCACACTATGGGCGGTGCAACACAACCCTTGCCTTATTCCAGATGACTGAGCTGAACAAAACACAGAAAGAATATGATGATTATTCACTAAGCCCATATAAACACCAGATAGGGCCCAGGGTATGTCCTGTGGATGTGACGGGGCTTCTGTAGAGGGTCTCGCCTCATGCAGTGTCACCATGCAGCTCCTGCCATGTGCCCGTGGAGCAAGGGACACCCATCTCTCTCTTACTTCACTTTTAGACACAAATAGTCAGCTTGAGCTTGGATTGCTTTAACAAAGCCTTTCTTCTTTCAAGTAAATCAGTGTTTTTCAGTAGGAAAAGGTCTTAGTGCAATCCTGATTTCTTGAGCCGATATAGCTACAGCGTTCTATTTTAATATATGTTCAGTCATCCACAGTTGTAATCAAACATTATATTCCCCCTGAGCCGGACAGTCAGAGATGCCAAAGACAGACCATTTCAACAATTTCACTAGTTGAGCCTTGTACTAAGGTATTACAGAACTATGTCAAATTTAAACTCTTTGTTAACACTAGAGGGCTAGCGTTACTTTAGATCAGCTGGCTGCACACACACAAGATTAGCAGGTTTATCATCTTTGTGGTAGGAATTTAATAATTTTTTTGCTTTGTAGAGTATTTAGATACCACAGTGAGAAGACATTTCCAGCATCATTATATGACAAGGGACATTTCATTAACCTGGTAGTACTTACTGAAAAACTGCTTTATTTTTTTTTGTGGAAGCATGACTTTTTGCAAAACTAATGACATTTGCATTCCCACTTGTATATGATGTGCATAGAAGTTGTAATAGAAGATTGAGTTAGCAAAAACATTTCATTTTCTCTGTCTCCAATGATTGTGGTATTTGCATGTCAGCTGGAATGCAGCTTGTATTTGCATTTCAATTCCCAGGAAAATTCAGGAGTTATATCATTTTCAAAATCCAGCATCTACAGTTGAAGAAACAAATAGCTAAGGATGTCAGAAATCTTATGCCACAAAATAAATGCACATTTCATTTCTTGGACACAGAAATTATGCTCAATAATTTGAACTGTGACACCTGCTTTTTATGATGCCTGCTTTTCATTTCTGGATTTTCTTTGCCTGACTGTAAGCATCTGCATACATTCACTTACAAGCTATGGTTAGATGAGGAATACCATTGCAGATTATATTAGTTGATGGATAGTTAATCATTTTGAGAACTATTTGAAAGTGCAGCTTGCTTTCTGTGCTTTAGCATGAAAAGCAGGGAGTGCTTGGGGTTATTTTTTTCATAAAAATTTTTACAGTGAGAGGGAGAGGGGAAAAAAGCACAGGATGGGGCACGACCTCCATTGAAAGCAGCATGGTTTCCCTTTGGCTGCAGTGAGCCCATGGTGTCCCTCCTTAATGGGCACTTGAAGCTAATGTGGTTTATTTCAATTTCAGACTGGCTGCACACATGCGTACCATACCCAGCTGTGTGCAGTGACTTGGCCAGTTGTAGTTCACCCACGTGCCCACATCTTTGCTTAACATTACTGGTTACGCTATTTATTTTGGGCTTTCCCCTCAAGTGTTCATCTGACACGACCCACAAGATTTTATGCCATATTGAAATATTTGCTGGGTAAGCTGTCTCACCAAGGGATTAGTTGGCTTGAATTGCATATGAATTTCATTTAAAATCCTCAGTGCACATCTGCATCTGAAATTTGCTGCAAGCGTACTGCTAAGCGGTGTCCGGGAACTGACACACAACCTGTGAGCACGCGAGGTGTTGCTGCTCACGCAACTGCTGTCATGACTGCCTATTGTGTTTAGCGTTATGGTTAAACACCTCCTGCATTGCTCAGCTTCTGCGTGCTAAGAAAAAGGGTGAGAGATTTTCTTTGCTGTGTGCAGTGGGGTACCTACCAGCAGAAAATGTAATCTGGAGCCCAAATCAGAGTAAAAACCTCCCTTTTCCATTTTTCCCCAAACATTTATCTGGGGGGGAGTGGGGAGCAGATGTGGAGGAGATACTGGCAACTTCTGTGATCATCCTGTTGGTAAATATAAGCAAGCTGCTGCGAAGTTAGAGTCATGCCGTGGGTAGAGCATAGGGGCAACAAGGGCACGTGGGAAGGAGGGAGGAGAGAAGGCTGCAGTCTCGGAGGGTCTGGATGTGTTTTCCCGGGCATCGCTCCTTGGGAGAGCCCTGCAAAGCTTGCTAAAGCTGCTCAACGGCCAGCAGCGAAGGCAGAGTGTAAAATGCATAAAATAATTTTTCAGGAAACCTTTACAGAGCTTCCCCGCAGACATTAGTTTTCTTTTCATCCGAGGAAGTGAGCAGGCAGAGCCCTGCAGGAGTTTGCTGTCCCACCTGCAGTCACCACTGACCGCTAGCTAGCTGGCGTGGGGCTAGGCTGCAAGATGGCGGGGAGGTCACGGTAGTGGTCTGTGCAGCCATGAAGAGTGTGCCTAATGCAAGGGGCGTTATGGTAGCAAGGAGCGGGGGTTGTTTGTAAAGGACATGGGACCACACTGGGGCCACCGTCACATGCGGTAGAAAGGGTTCACCACACCAGCTGGGTAATCAGGGACAACGGTTGTCTCAGGTGTGTCTCCGGTAGCTTCTGTTTAAAATGATATGGAGCAGCTCAGGAAGACAGGTCGTGCCACTGTTTAGCACGGTGCTGTCCCCAAAGCTGAGGTGCGGAAATCGGAGCGAAACATATGTTCTCCAGGCAGGAGAAAAGCAACTTGCAAAGCTATATGAACTCTGTGCCAAGTCAGAGCTTTAATTGGCACAAAAATAATCTTTACTAGCACCTGCGACAGAGTGTATAGTACACTGCAAAATTAATAGTCAGAGGGAGAATTAATTCCTTAGAGCACAAAGTAAAAACGTTTCCTCTTGTAGATGATGGTGTAGCACGGTATCTTAGGCTGCTTCAAAGCCAAGGGCATTAGTGAAACCAAGAGCCAGAACCATGACACCCTGCTTTATTTCAGGTGTGAACCTAGTCAGTAGAAGTGCTCTCCCTCAAACAAAGAAACCTGACTGAAGCTGTACAGGCTTGTCAGCATGGAGGTTAGTCAGGTGAGAAGGAGCAATATGCAAGCACCACTGGAAAAAAGTCTGGGAACTGGGGTTGTTTAGTCTGGAGAAAAGGAGGCTGAGGGGAGGCCTTGTCACTCTCTACAACTACCTGAAAGGAGGTTGTAGACAGGTAGGGGTCGATCTCTTCTCCCAAGTAACAAGCGATACAACAAGAGGAAATGGCCTCAAGTTACACCAGGGGAGGTGTAGATTGGATACTAGGAAAAATTTCTACACAGAAATGCTTGTCAAGCATTGGAACAGGCTGCCCAGGGAAGTGGTGGAATCGCCATCACCGGAGGTGACAGGTAGACATGGTGCTGAGGGACATGGTTTACTTTGGTGGTGTTAGGTTAACAGGTCAACAGTTGGACTAGATGGTCTTCAAGGCCCCTTCCAACCTAGACAATTGTATTCAACATGTTGAGATAGTGGAAAAGAGAGTGAGGATGGTCTCTAATGAGGTTTTTCTGTTATGGAGCAATGGGTGGAAGGAGATGTTAAAAGCATAAGCAGATGTTTGCTAACATGACAGCCCCCTAATTGAAGGTGCTTACTGCTTTCTTTTGTAGGGGTCATACGTGCTTCCTCCCATGCTTTTCCCTGCTCAGCCCTGACAGCCAAAAAAGGATCTTTCAAATCCTTAGCTTTTCCATAATCTGCCTTTTTGCGAGGGTTCATGGATGATGCTGAGCACACGCCTGCAGGAAAATCAAGTTTCTCAATGCTCTGCTCTTCAGATCCTGGATAATCCTCCAGGCTGTTTCGCTTCTGTGGCAAACCAGCATCCAGCAGAGTAACTCACCCAGGGTGGCTGACACATCTCGTACATCACCCGACCCTTCCCCAAAGTGGTCCCCATTGTAGTTTGAATGCTATGGACATCTCCTTTAGGCTGACCCAGCCAGTTGTTTGAGACCTGGGACGTGAAGAACCAATAGGATCTCAACAGCTATGCCTGTCTTGAAGCAGACAGATTGTTTTGTTCTTAAACTTGGATCAATTAGACATTCCCAAAAATGCAGTGTATAAGGACTGGGCCCATCAGTGATTATATGGATCTATTTTGCACTGTAACACAGCACCCTAAGGCCTCTAACTCCCTAATAGCTGAGCTTTGGTTTGGTCGGAAGGAGGAAAAATTCAGCATAAAAAAGCACATCTCGGTAATAGGCAGCCTCAGGGGAGCCCTGATGCAGGACCTGGAAGGAAGCTGAGCCCAGCAGTGCTTTTTCAGAGGTTTGACCGCGGGCTGTTTAGGTGAAGTACAGCTTGTCCATGGCTCCAGAATAAAAAGATCTGTAAATTGTTTGTGTTTTTTATTTTTTTCACTGCCTTTTAGGGCCCTTTTGCCTCCTGGGGACCAGGACAGGTGCATAGTCCGAGCACACTCAGCCTGAAGCCTGATCCTGTTTCAATCAGAGCTGCCCCACGCCCTGTGTGGGTACCTGGTGCTTGTGTGGTTACATAGACCTGTAACACACCCAAAGGCATAGCGAGGCCTCTCACATGGGGGTATAGGGAGGATGTTAGCAGGTCTGAGCACAAAGGAAGAGAAGAAAAACACTTGGACTTATCAAAATTGGATGTATCGAATGTATTCTAGAACGTAATGTCTTAGACTTAAGGGAAGAAGCAGTCATTCAGTCACTTACATTCATGAAGAAGGATGCTCAGTTCCTGGAAAACTATTTCAGTAAACCGTAGGGAAGTGTGTATAGACTTTACCTCTTTTTCCTGAAATACATGCAAAATTACAGCTTTCCAGCAGTAAAAGTTACTGGGAGGGCTCCTGGAAGTGCTTGTGGTTTATATTTCTTTTTTGTTTTTGTTTTTTTTTTTCAATTGTCACTTCAACTCGAGGAACAACATCACAGATGAGAGCACCTGTGCCAGGGCAGGTTTGAGGGCAGCCGTGCCAGTGGCTGGGGACTCGGCACAGAGCCACCTGCTGCGTGGGGAGCAGATGAGTGGCAGGTCCACCTTTCGCAAGAGGGTGCCAGGCGGGAGGTCTGCCCCCGGGACTGTGCCTCGGAGCCCTTTTTGGGAGCTGTCTGGACTCTGCCCAGCTCCAGCTGGCGCAAAATTACTCAGGACCTAATTACAACAACCTGGTGACAGCCCAGCGAGAGGAGTCCCTCATTAAACGTGATGGTCTGGATGCCACGGCTGGCGCTGGAAACTCTTAAACTGTTATTGCTGGAAACGGCGAGTGCATACCAGGGGAAAGATCACTCTATAAATGCACTATTTCTTACATTCTTCCTCTGAGCATCTGTTATTGCTCTCTGCCAAAGACAGGATATTGGATCCTTAGCTCGGCGCAGTGCAGCCAATCTTCTGGTTTTATGGTTAGGTCTGTAACAGCAGCTACAAGAAAAACTTTAAAATTCTTGAGTGGAAAAAAATCCTTTAATAGTATTCGTGACTTTTTGTTTGGCTCCTGGAGTATTAAGCAATACAAGGAAGATGCATCAGTATTGATCAGCACGGTCCCACTGGCAGTATTTGCTTTCTATTTCCATTATATTATAATAATGTTTAATATAACTAAAATTTATATGTATTGAAATATTACATAAAGTGGAAGACAAGACTTTTCTGATACTGTTAGTTGTACTGTGGTGAACAATAGCTCTCACATTGTGTGGCACATAGAGGGAAGGCTCTTTGCCTTTTTACTTTGATGAGATGGAATAAAAAACGTAGAAAGAAGTAGAGATCTGTCTGATCTAAAAATAAAGCAAATAATAGCCTAAAAGAACTGCACCGCGCCCAGGGACCTTTGACAAGGCCTATTCAGGGACTGAATGTGTGGCCTCCTGATTGCAGAAACATGCTTTTCCTTCCCTTTCTTCACCTTGCTTTGCAAGTTTTAGAAGGCAGTTGCCATGAAGCCATGATTTGGGGCACCAATGGCTCATCATTGGCAAAATAAAGGAGCAGTAACAATCTCTCTTTGCATTTGGTTGGGCTATGAAGGTCTCGCATGTTTCCTGTCCATTAGATGCAGCATCTCCCTCCAGGTTATCGCCAACACAAATGGGCCCTCACTGATCCTTCCCAAACATCTTTGTACCTTCTGTGGCCTAGGGCTTATCCAAGCACGTGTGGTTGGTTCCCTCTGGTTGGAATTCTTCCTCTAGCTTTAGTGTCCCAGTCCTCCCCTCCTCTGACGTGTGTCCTCGTCTGAGGCACCCCTTCAATGATTACGTCCCCTGGGGTCCCCCAGAAGCAGCAAAGTATGTGATCTCAGTGATAATATGGCTGGAGCTTCTGTGGCAGGAGTTCCTGCAGTAGTAGTAAGCCTTCACTGTATTGACTTGTAATTAGCATTTCATTCCTAGTGTCAGAAATAATTAAAAATTACCTGAAGTCACTCCAGCAGTTTTTTAATTGCTGCTCTTCTCCCATGAATCTGTTAGTAACAACAGACAAAACAACAATACAGCATAAAAACAGATCTTTATTTATTTTTTATTATTTTACAGTGCTGTTTCCTACTGATGTGGGGCACTGCAGGACATGTAAGCATAAATGCAATATGAGCCGTCAAACATGAAAGCCCTGACCACCTGTTCTTTTGCTGAGACAAACGATGAAAAAATCCAGTTAAACTTTAAAGTAGGTTTACTTTAAAATTACTCTGACTTTCCAAAGTCAAGCATTTCAGGCTCCAAATAATAATAATTTTAGCATTTCCTTGTTTTCAGAGAAAGCCCAGCTTGCCAAGAATGGTCCTTTTTTTCTATATTTACCTGGGAGCCACACAAAAGCAATGCTTTCTTTTTGATGGCTCCTGCTACGCTCAGATCTCCTTGATGCTTTAAAAGTATGCAGAAAGAGGCAATCTTTGCCTGAAGGACTTTAAGACCCAGAATCTTTAAAGTCTTGTGGAGAAAAACCTCGGGCAACCCCATTGTGGACATGGAGAGCCTTGACTCCAGCAGGTACTGAGTATTTTTGAAAATCTGTTGTAGGGACGTGCCTGGCCCATGGCACATAGCCGTCGTGCACCCAGGCATTGGAGAAAAGTGCTTGCCAATACTCCCTGCATAAGGCAGCACTGTAGATCTCATGTGCCCGTAACCGAGATCCCCAGCATCACCTGTGCTTTGTTTGCATGTGCCAGACACTGAGACTTCTGTGGCTGCCTCTCGGCACCCTGTGACCCGGGACCTCCCCAGGAACTGGGTTTTAGGCTACTGTAAGAGAACTTGCCTGTTCTTCCCAAATCCCAGAAGTGCTCCTGCCCTGTGAAAATGTTTGGTGACACTCCCTGCTCCGCACGTGCCTTGCTCCTGTCTACTCCAACAGAAGACCCGCTATTCCTACTTTCAACTGCAATGATGGTTTACCGAAATTGACTTCTTCTGAAGCACTAAAAGACATCTCAGCACTGGCTTCTGAGTTACGGAAAGTGGCAAGACTGGGAAAACTTTTCACTTGCAGTAGTCTGGAGATATCTGGCTATGGCTGTATAGTGGCTGAGGATTGTCCCTTTGTAGACTGCAGTTTATGGAGCTAAATGTGACACAGCTCGGTGGGGTGGGCTTCTCTTCTTACTAGACGATGCCACTGTCAAGTGGGACATATCCAGGTGCTTCCTACTCCACACACCTCTGCCGCTAAGGCTCTGCCTCCTGTGTCATCCCACACACAGAAATATCTGGGGTCTTTGGCACAACCCCACGTTGAAAAGGAGCTCAGCTTGGACCCAAATTCTCTCAACAGTCAACTACCATGTTGCCTTCCCCATTAAGAAACAGCCCAAGGGCATACCCTCATCATAGTGTCATCCCACATGGAAGTATGATTCTACTGTGCAAGTCCAGTCATGGGCTCTGTCTGACATGTAAAATATACGTCAACAACATGAGTCATCTTGTAAGATGTCCACCAGTGATATGCAGCAACCTGAAACATGACAGCTTAATCAGCTCCTGAACTCCAGAAAGATAACTGCCTTACATCTATGCACAAAATCTGTCCTGTACTGAAAACTAGACTTTCAGTCTCAAGCGGTCCATTCCTCAAAGATGAAGTCCTGGTATTACATGTCCTGCCATATGAATCCAAAATGGTAGGATTCAGCCTTCAGCAGGAACATCTCCTAATTTTGCTGTATGCACTTAAGTAAAACTATTTATCAGCCAGCTCATTTACTTACCTTGCCCAAGCTGATAAATGACCCACACACATAAATCTGTTTCCAGAGTTCTGCTTGTTCTTCTTGATCTGGTTTCACATCCACAGACAATTATTTTCATCCACATTTGAAAAGCAGAACTTAAAGTATAAAGGTTATTAATTTCCAGAACCTCCTGTCCCTGGGCAGTCTTATAAGCTCCCTGACTACCAACTGCAGCTTGTTGTTTGTTCTCGTTATGCTGACATGTAAGTTTATTCAAAGACCCCTGAAGAACTGGAGACTTGTTGCACTCATAAATTTCCCAGGATATCTGCCAGAGGCATAACATGTTCCCAGCTATCTGAAAGTCATCAGTGAACTCTGAGAAGGCAATATTTAAAATCAAAGCTAACAGTGAATGTTTGCACTTTATACAAATAAAGTAAAAAAAAAATAATCCTCAAAATAGTTTCTTGATGTGGTTTGGAAAGCTGGTGATATGAAAACTATGAAAACAATTTTCTCGTCCTCAGAGAGAGCAAGCTGACTCACTAGCTTTAGGTAGGAAAACTGTTGAAGAGTGCCTGCTTGTTAGGCAAACAAAGGCAAAACTGGGTGCTGTAGGCAGAAATCCAGGACACTTAAAAACTAGAAGTGCATCCAATATGGAGAGGGCATGTCTGTGGAGGCACCTCCAGGCTTATGTCAGTTTGGAAGGAGCAGCAGCAGCTCCAGAACTTCTCTAGGAGTGGCAATAAGAAATTGTGACTTTGACATATTGCACTAAATTTAGGGGATACCTGGACAAGGTAATATCCTTAGTCTGGGGCAATCAAATCAGAGCTCATTTCTGCTATTAGCTTCAACGTTGTCTGTGCCGGGGAAGCCTTTAATGATTTGATTTAGCCACACATCATGAAATGGAAGAAAATATCCCAACAGAAGCTGAGAATTGTATTCTGGCCATGCACAGAAAAGAGATCTTTTCATCAGCTGAGAAACAATGAGCATACTGAGAAAAAAGACCTGGTGACCTGCCTGCATGGGAGTTTTGTTGACCATCTTGAGCTTCTTGAAGCTGAAAGCTTCTCGAGTGCCCCTGGTCAGAAGAAGGGGGCACAGCACTGGGGTGAAGGTTCTGTTGTGATGTAGAGCCTGGTTGGTAGCAGTGCTGCCAACCTCTCACTGCCTCCCAAGAGCACCATAAATGAGCACAACCAGTACACAGATACAAGCCACAAATCACTTCACTTCTTGCGGATCCAGGAGCTGTCATAGAGGCTCTCCTGGGACAATGTGTTGATACTGACAAAGTGTAACATGCTGAGTTAAGCATTCTTGCGTGCAAGCTAAAGCAATAATCTTCTTTTTGTTTAATAAAAGCTAAGTTAGTGTAGCTAAATCTCCAGATGAAGATTCAACTTTCTTCTGGAGAGTTTCTTTCTCCCCTTGGAAGCCATCTTGCATCAGGTGTGGGAGATAGGATAATGGCCAAGGAAAATTTGGCTTCCACTCTCAAGTGAAGCTAACTGTGTCCCACTGCATGTAAAATCCTGTATAATAATGCACTTATTGGTTTTCATCCAGAAATCTTTCCTACTGTTGCTAGCATTCCCCCCCAGCTGAGAGTCTGGCTTCCACGCAGCTCTCTCACCAAGCTGTTCCCCCAGCCTTGAAGAATTCCTTGAAAAATGGATTTAGGATGCTTACAAGTCTGCCTGGATGTTGGGGCTTCCTACCAGGCCTCCAGTGCTGCAGCCTGTGAAATAGCTGTTATTCAGACTAATGAACATAGCTCGTGCAAGCACCAGCGGGTAGAAAGTGGCCATGAATATATTTAGGATGGAAATTAGACAAATATTTCTAAGCCTCAGAAGAGGATGGTTCTGGAAAAGCCTTTTGTTGTAGCTGTGGTAGCTAAATCCTTAGCTACTCCAATTAAAAATTAAAAGTTCAAGCAGTTTATGTTCTGCCTGCAAAATGAGAGACCAAACCAGCCTTTTCAACCACTGTGTTGTCAAGCCCGAGTATTAACACAAGCACGTCAGCATCTCTGCAGTGCTCAGCAGTGACTACAGGCACATTGCAAACAACACACATTTTACGCCTCGCTGCTGCGGGTCATGGGAGCAGAAGTGTGACAAGTACATAGCCCACAACCTGATGTTTTAGGTAAGGGACAGGGGTTAAGTAAGGCTGAACCTGTCAAACAGGAGGCGAAGGAGATTGCTCTCTGGAAATGAAGTGCCCTGGGTTGAAATGCCGTTCGGGAAGTGGTTCAGCATGTTGGTGGGAGCAGCAGGGCTACCCATGGGGCTGTGGCACCCACACATCCCACAGGCAGGCTGTGCAGCCGGGGGATCCCCACTGCCAAGGGGAGTGCGTGATGGTGTAGGATTAAAACATCCTGGCTTTCATCACAGAAGGGTCTTCAGAAATTTGTAGGCGTTCATTAACGTTTTTTCAATGTCTAGCGCCGTGGTTTACTTATTGCATTTGTCCTGAATGTACGCTTCAGTGGTTGCTCATTACTTACATATCAATAATACGTGAATAAACCGCTTCGATCCAGATCAGGTTTAAACAGCATGAACGGTGTCTTATTTCCCTGTGACACAGCAGCTGAAATGATGGTCCCTACCTAGCAGAGTTTATGAGAGATGGGTGAATCAGACAGAGACACACACGAGACCAGCAAACTGAAGTGATGCTGCCGGCCGCAGCGTTAGGCAGAGGTCTCTGCTCAGCTGCAGCCTGACCACTGTCAAGTTTTGCTGCTGGCATCGCAGAAGAGGAAGGTTTTAGGAAGGTATTAACCACCAGAGCATCTTCCTTTTGCCTGCTTTTGTGCTTTTCTGTTTTCTCTGCTGGCTCAAAAGCAGCAGGTAAGTAGCCCACATTATTGTCAAGAGTTTTTCGTGCTGTTATTGATGATCTTCAGCAGCACAATGAGAGTGAGCGGAGCCTTGGAGAGTAAAGCTCCAAAGAAACAAAACTAAGAAAATCGATGTTTGCTAACGGAGAAAAGAAAATCATCTGCACTGAAAGGAACTGACTGATGGAATGGGGTCTATGCCTCAGCTCCTGTAGGCAATTGCCTCTGTTTAAAGAGAGAGAGAAGGCAAGAGAAAGAGAAGAGAATGGTAAAACGCTGCTCCAGGAATTAGGGCAAATACTCCTCCCATTCTTGGATGTTTCAGCTTTGCCTGCAGAGTCTGTGGAAGTCAAAGCAGTTCATGGGCTGTATTTTCATTTTATATCCAAATAGCTGTACATTACCCTCTGTGTCCCTCTCAGGAGTGCAGTGGCCATGAGCTAACCTGTATTTAAAGCAGCACCAAAGGGAAGAAGTAAAATACTGTTCCTAATTTACAGCAATGGAGAAAAAAGATCCTTTATTTCTTTTTTTTTTTTATTAGCAATGCATGGAGCTCATGTGAATGGGCTACCCAGAATGGGGTGGTTAGTTCTTATTCAGAAGTGTGCACTATATGGGATTATTGATTTCATCTCTGCTTGGAGATAAAAAACAGAATAAGCAGGAAACGGTTTTCACACTTGACCTCATGCATGTTCAGCCCTGAATTGTTTCCTAGCAGGTTATCACGCATCCGTCTTTAACCTTTAGATACCGCTGTCTTTACACACTCAGCAAGGACACCCCACACACAGTTATCTCCTCCTAGCCATCAGCTAACTGGTCTTTCCAAAATACACCTAATTCAGCCCCAAATTATTAAATCAATGGTGGTTTTTGAACAAATCATTAATCATTTTATCTCTGCTTTTCTGCTTGACTTTGCCTGGTTTTCTACACCCCCACCCCTGTTATTATGTCTTCTGTTAATGTCTTCTATTATTAAAATAGAAGCAATGACGGTGCTGACACAGATCTGGAAAAGAGGGAAATGATTAATTAGAGCATACATCAATAATCACTTGGCTTTCTCTAACTGCAATATAGCAATAAAGGATTTAGCAATTCCAGAAATAAAAGCCTATTAAATAAATATCAGTTCCTTTTTATTGAGAAGAACACTTACATTACAAATTTCTTTTAAAGCATACAGTGTTCTTACCTGCTCTGCAATTTCAAAATCAGTTATTTTATAAAAAAGCAAATTTCCTTGCTTGCATAGTTGATGTACAACTGTGTGTTATGTAGTATAGGAAAGGATACAGAATTGTTCTTGTAACTGGAGAGTATGTTTCAAATACCTCTTCCTGGTTTGTTTTGGGCTTTTTCGTAGGGTCCCATTGTTAGTTGCTCACAGTATCAGATCCACATGAGTACCTTACACAAATGCCCAGGGCATCAAACCACATATTTCTTGAATTATATACAAACGTGGGTTCAGCCTTGTATGCGCACATGCACATATCTTATCACCCACCATTGGTCACCCTCACGCTTAGAAGCTCTCGGTCAACGAACCCTGGCTGAGGTGCGACAGTAACCAGCCTTACGCTGCCAGCAAGATAGCTAGTTCAAGGTCAATATATTTGGAAGCAGTTCTGAAGTGTTTTGCCATTTTCCACTTGCGGCAAACATATTTTAAACGCTGAGATGGAAATGCAGAAGTCTTAAATTATGACAAAAGAGCAAAATATGTCACTGTTATACTTTAAAAACATAAGGTCACAAGCTGTTGGGATTAGTGTATGTCATTTAATGTCAAATGTCGGTTTGTGTTCTAACGAATAGTTAAGGAACAATACCAACATTTTTGGATGGCTTCCTTTTGGCTTTACATTTCTTATAATGAACTTTTTTTCCTGGGTTGGTACTTTAACTCCCCAATTACTTTAATCCAACTGGCCCCATCACTAGCAGATATTTACAAAGGAAACATGGATTTGCTGCAGCTAAAAAGCTGGTGTTTAAGGCAAGTAAATAATTCCAACTAGTTTCTGTTGGTTTTCTGGTGGTGTCATATTTCCACGAACAACAGGACACTTTTTAAATATAAAAAAACAATTGAATTGTCACAGTATGGGCGGCATTTCAGTTCTGCACCACTTCCTCACTGGACCAGAAGATAAAAGTTTGAAATATAAGGGACATGGAGCCAGATATACTTCATCTGTTAGCATCCCAGCATGGCACCAGAAATGCGCTTCTGAGAAAGAAGCATTAAAATGAGGTCTCCAGGGATGTTAACCCTTGTGTCGCTGTTCTCTAGCTCCTACATTCCTCTCCTCAGAAAATGGTGGTAAAGCCACAGCGGGGGCAAACACCAGGGTGTGTTTTCAATTATGTTGGTGAAATTGCATAGAAAAGCATGAGCTGGCTGCTGAGGACCTCCGCCTCTCACCAAGGGCTAATTCAGTGAGACTCTTCCTGGAGTCTCAACATTGCAGCCAACTACTTGCATCTCCAAAGCTTTTGGACTTCATCCTTTTTTTTAATTTTTCCCCTGTGGCTTCTTCAGCTGTGGCAGCTGAAGCCCTGGGTCCTCTCTGCAGCCCTCCTCCAGCTCTCTCCCCATGGGCTTTCATCTAGCTGTCGTGGTGCAGCCCCTCACTTATATCTCTGACTTCACCTTACCATAGCAAAGGCAAAACTATTTCCAGCTTTACATTCACTTCTTCCCAAACCCGTTTTGCCTTTCTGAACAGCCTTCTTGGCTGAGGTGCCTGAACTGTGATAGCATCCCAAGATGTATTTGAAATATGCCCAAGACACATAATTGAGAGGAATGTGAAGATTTGTCAGTTTGCTTAGGAGAATGTGAAGCCTGGAGCCAGCCTATGCAGTTGAAACTGCCACCCTCTGTGTGGTCTGGTGTTGTCCAAAAGCACGCCAGGCACTGTTGTAAGAGGTCCCCAGCATCACAGGTACATGGAATCATAGAATCATAAAATAGTTTAGGTTGGAAGCAACCTTGAAGATCACCTAGTTCCAATCCCCCTGCCCTGAGCAGGGACACCTTCCACTAGACCAGGTTGCTCAAAACCCCATCCAACCTGGCCTTGAGCACTTCCAGGGATGGGGCATATCCCAGTGCTTAGGCTCATGCCCTGACACTTTTAATTTTCCCAGTGGAGAGGCACCCCGGATTTATTATTTAGTCACTGATCACCTCTATGTCCACCTGTGTAAGGATGCGTAAGGCTATAATATTGTTTCTGAGAAGGTCCTGTTTGCATTCCATTAAGAAGTAGTCTCTCCCTTAAAGCTAGAGAAAAGCCTGTCTGGTTTCTAATTGTTTTGAGACAGAAAAGGAGTGAGGAAATTAAACGAGACAGAAATGTAATGTGAATATTAGGCTTTCAACTGCTTGGGAATCTTAAGTAAAATGTAAAATGCTTTTTGAAAAGGTCATGTAGTAGAAACCATCAATTTTAATAAGACATTCCTCTCCGCTGTTGAGGCAGAAGTGTCGATACACAACAACCTCCTACAAAAAGTGCACAAAGCAAAAATCTCTGGTGTATTTAAATACTATTGGAAAGTATGAGAAAATATACTCTTATGGAGTATGCAATTTATTGCTTAAATAGAATCATACATATGGAAGGTCACACACAGTCTCAGTAAGGCTGAATGACACGAATGAAAAAGAAGCTGAGTTGTGTGGACTGAATTTTCAGAGCTGCGCCCGGGCAACTCTTTTGTAGGTCTCCATGTCTTGCATGCAGAGAGAAAATACATCTCAGCAGCACAGAGTAAAACACCTGCAATCTGAATTTCTGGGCTTCTGTTTACCATGGTGATCAGGTACCTGCACAAAACTCATCATCAATTCAGTGGTCCCTGGAGAGTCACGTTAATTGGAAAAGCCTGGTCTCAGTCAGTAACAGCAGAGGTCACAGCTCCCATGCAGACTGCCCCAGACTCTCCGAGGTTTAATTGATGAGTTTACACAAGCTCGACTGATTTTTGCCCATACCATTTAACTTGTTTTTCCTTCTCCCAGTCTATTTATTAACAGGTCTCTGTGTAGTAAACATAGTTACCCATTTTCTTTGAAGCTTGGCTTTCCTTACTACCCGCTTGCAAAAAAGACTAACTTCTGCAAGTATGGATGAAAGAGTAACTGGCTTTTTGTGACTAGCTCTTGCTGATTTGTGTACAGATACGTCATATGAATAAAATGGTGCCCCAGCAACTTAATGAATGACCAATTTACTCCATGTGTTTCTATTACTTATTGACAAATCTGAAAAAGTCATTTAGATACGAAAAAGGAAGTGAATGTATGGATTGACCAAGTCATTTGTCTCTTGCTTGCAAACATGTTTATTTAGCTCCATCATACTCCAAAGTATGCAGAAACCCTCAGTACCCAACTGTTAATAGTGCCAATAATAGAGCTAATACTATCTGTTACTGAAGTTATTGTGCTCCTTGAGCGTCTGCTCACACCTACTGCCAGTGAAGAATATGGAAGAATGAGAAGGTATTTTTCATCAAGACAGCGAGAAAGGAGGAAGGGTTATGTGGTAAGAAATTAGCTTCGATATATAAAAAAGCACAGCTTTTTGTCTGGGCTGTTGAGGTGAACCAAATATGACTGCTTGCCAACAGACAAGTGATGACAAGACTTCTGCAGATTTCAGTGGGTCCAGAGTCTTACTTCAGAAATGGAAACATGATAAAAGAAAAAAAGGGCAGCTCATGAGAGGATTTTAAAACGTGGATGGCATACAGAATGCAGCTAATAACGGCAAACACCAAAATGCAACTGCTTCTCTGTGTAATTTAAAGAGAGATAAAACTTCTGTTATTCTTATTCATTTACTCCAGAATTTCTTGATGACAATCATTTTTGAAAGGAGCTCATGTCTTTGGGTTCTTGTCACACACAGACCCCAGTCACGTTGCAGAGCCACAGTTCATGTTTTTAAGTGATTGCTTCATCACTTACAAAAGGAAGTATTATGGCCATTTTAGTCTTTATGTGCAATTTTTAAAGACCTTGTTTTACAGAAGCTGAGTGTGGGATCCCTGCAGGCTTAATGAACAAAATTCATTCTCAAGATTACATATTATTGCCATCATCCAGCTGTCATCTCACTGTCTATTTTGTATGTTCAGTCACTATTTTCTTTCTCTAATTCCTTGGATGGGGAGTTTTTCAATGTACCAGACAAGCAAAACCATCAGATTTCCCTCTGGCTAATGGGCAGCAAAACTAGCAGGGCACAGCAAGCCTCTGATTTTAAGGAACAGAAAATATCCTGTCTCTTGTCAATTGTGCTGTTATAGTACTCTGGTTAAAAGTGGACAGAAAAGTAGCAACAAGGCTGAGAAAGGGCTGAAAAATGCTTACAGCAACTGTCTTCTTCCAAGGACTTCACAGTTGATAAAGGGAGAAATAAAGACAGTGATGCTTCCTTTGCTTAGTGTTTAACAATTCTCACTTCCAGCTTTTGCAGTGTTTGTGTTGGCTGCACCACAAGAGCTTTCTGCAGCCATGGTGCCACCCCGGACACCAAAAGCCTTGCTTTCAAAAGTTGCATGGCATGGGCAGGGCTCACACTCACCCAGATTCACCAAAGACATCAGCTCACTAGAAAAGTTGATTTCTGAGCTTAAAAAAACCCGCAGTGGAAATCTAGCTCTCTTCTCTGTTGAAGTGACAATTTAAAAAAAAATAATTTTTGCCTGTTCATAGAATCATAGAATCATAGAATGGTTTAGGTTGGAAAGGACCTTGAAGATCATCGAGTTCCAACCCCCCTGCCATAGGCAGGGACACCTCCCACTAGACCAGGTTGCCCAAGGCCACGTCCAGCCTGGCCTTGAACACCTCCAGGGATGGGGCCTCAACAACCTCTCTGGGCAACCTGTTCCAGTGCCTCACCACCCTCAAAGTGAAAAACTTCTTCCTAATGTTCAATCTAAACCTGCCCTCTTCCAGTTTGAAGCCATTCCCCCTTGTCCTGTCACTACATGCCCTAGTAAAAAGTCCTTCCCCAGCTCTCCTGTAGGCCCCCTTTAGGTACTGAAAGGCCGCAATAAGATCTCCGCGGAGCCTTCTCTTCTCCAGGCTGAACAGCCCCAACTCCTTCAGCCTCTCCTCATAGGAGAGGTGCTCCAGCCCTCGGATCATCGAGGGCTGTTACAAGATTTCTGTTTCCCTGTGACTATTCCTGAGAGCCTATACTATTGTACAATTAACCCAATTAGCCAATCTTTTTCACAATAGCCTTATTGTGTGGCTCTGTGTTTGTGGGTGGGCAGCTGTTACCGCAGCCTGCTGGGGCAGGTCTCAGCATTACAGCAGAAGGAAAGAATTACATTTGTGCATCATCCACTTCTCAGCTGGGGCATAATAAATGCGAGTCCTTGTGATAACTGGTTGTCTGTCTCAACCAGAAGAAGAGAACATGTAAAAACCTCACAATTCTGTTGTACACCTAAAATATGGTAGAAATTGCTGCTAGCCCCTAGAGAGGAATGTGGCTTTCTGTTCTTTTCTCAGTTAACGAGTATCTATAACAAGTCAATCCTTGGCATTAATTTTTCCCTGTCCTTTGCAATATTTTTTTGATGGCTGGCTGACTTCAAGCTGAGAGTATCCCTTCACTCTTCTCCTGTTTTCACAGGTATACTTAACTTCTGGGATTCCAGTTTAGTCAGGGGAGATCTCTCTTTTATCCTTAGAAGGCAGAGTAAAATCTCCCTGTATGTATGCCGGGAAGACTAGACTAGGACATTTCTTACATGAAATACAGTGACCTTCAGAGCCACACTTGGGATCACATAACATCTCAGCTTTCAGTGCTACTACGAAGACATAAAATTGCCTAAATGTGGTATCCGAGGACTCCCTGGAGTAGAGGAATCCTTTATAGCAGGAGGGAAGCACGTTATAGCATTCAGACAGCATGGGGAAGACACCAGACATCTGCCTTCTAGGGAGAAGCAGCAGAGCCAGGCCAAATGTGTCCTAATGATCTCAGGAAACAGCAAAACCTCAAGCCTTCACCTGCTTTTTTCAGTTGCACACACACAAGAATCTACTGCTATTTCAGACACCAGCTGGTGCCGCAGGTGGCCCCATGGGGCTGGCAGAAGCACAGGACCTACGGAAACGTGAGCCCTGGGGAAGAAAAACGAAGATCTGGATGGGCACCCACAGTGACAAAAAGCAGTCTGACTGCAGTGTTTTAAAATACACCCTTTCTTCCCTGAGTTTTCCATTTTTCTTTTTAATTTTCCAATTAATTTTCTTTTCCTTATTTCCTTTTAATTTTGATCTTAGTGGTTTATCCATCTCTCACCTATCTGAGACTAATCCACTGATTCTTATATTGGAGTCCGATAACACTATTTTGTACTTTAGAAAATGACATTAACATTTGTTAACATGTATTAACCTTAATAAAAATCAACAATATATTTGCTGTTTTGTTCCTTCAGACATGATCCACTGGTCCAAAACAATTTTTGAAACTCTCGTAGCAAAACCATAATACAAAGGTCACACAGTAGTGAGCAAATTAGAAGCATGTTCATCTTTTTACATAAAATGCATATGCAAAGTGGCAGATATGCATCTTGCCATTGAAAACCCATAATTTGGTGTTCTTTTCTAATAATGCATTTGGGAATTTAGAAAGTGTGCAATACAAATTTCAAAATACATCACTGAACTAAAAAAAAAAAAGCAGACATACAAAGACAAAAAGTAATAATCTGGAAACTGAGTCAAAAAAAAACCCCACCATTGTATATGCAAGCATTGCCTTTGTTTTTTTCCTTACACAAAGGAGAATGTCTCACCTTTGTGCAGATGGGTAACATCGGGTAGTAGAAATATCAGTGGCTGAAATAGCTAAGTGAGTTTTAAATTGTACATGTTTGCACCTTATAAGGACCAAAGGCAGATTCTGTTCACAGATTAAGACAGTTCAAGGTGTCTTGTGAGCTGGATGTCTTAATTCCCAATATACTCCGTGGAAATCTAGACAATATGTCATAAATCGGTTCATTTGCCCATGGTCTGGTCTGTAGGCCCATGTGAGATGCCTTGGGGCATCCCACCATACCTCCAGCCACCACTCCATGCCACCCCGTCAAGGCATGAACCTCACAACAGCTCTATCTGCCCAGTGCAGGTGTCTCAGATGCTTTAGGGCATCAGAGATGCGTGAGATGCCTGTATTTAGAATAACTTAATAGATCGTTCCTTATGCCATATGTGGAGAGGGATTCTTCTCCCTCCAGAGCAGACACCCACATGTCAGCTGGGCTATTTCAGATGTCCAGTCCAGGGGTCCCCTAGGGGACTGGTACTACTGGAGATGTCAGGAGCATCCCAGATACCTACACAGGGTGGGCAGGCACGACACAAGCTAATGGGACACTGTGCTTTCTGAAATAGGCTCTGGAGACTGAGTGGCATAAAATGACTCCATAGCCCTATGTTTAGCTGAGTCAGTGCTTCCAGAAATCTCCATCACTTGGAACAGAGATTTGACACCCAGTTCATATGTAGACACGTAAGTGTAGACACTTTGAGTTATTGAATCCCACCTCCACGGTCTAAAACAAGGGTTTTGATGTTTGGTTTTTTTTTACAGGTAGTGTTAAATAGTCAAGGACCTTTTGTGATCATTTAAAAACAATATAATAGATTTAATCATATTTTCAAGCCATGGCCCACAGAAAGCCAGAAACTGATCTCACAGACTTGATATGCCTTATCCTCCCTCCTTTAAAGAGCTGAAGCCAGCCACAGGAATAACTCATAATCTTTCTCTTCAATGTATAAAAAGCCATGATAGATAAAATGGGCACTTTCTTACCCAGAGCTTCTCTTAACCAGAAAGAGAGAAAAGAAACATCATTCCTCCAAAAACATATTCAAAAAGACAACTAAAAAGCAGCCTGGGGACACTGTCCACAAGGGTAAATTCCAGTATCGCTAGTGATTCAGCTTTTATTAGCAGGCTTGTGAAACTGAGTTTTTGTTAGAGTCCAGGATCATATTATTTCTGAGAATCTCAGCATCAATAAAAAAAAAAAAAGAAAGAAATGAGAGGACAGAAGGTGGGAAAAGGGAAAAGGGAAAAGGGAAAAAGGGAAAGGGAAAAGGGAAAAGGGAAGGCAAGGCAAGGCAAGGAAAGGAAAGGTGAAAGGAAAGGCAAAGTGAAAGAAAAAGCAAGGCAAGGAGAAATATCTATACTTAACTTTCACAAAAGAATCCTTATCATAGTGACTCATATGTACCCTAACAGCTCATAAAAGAGAAAGAAATAAAAAAGCTTTTATTATTTATGTTTTTACCTTAAAAGGTTCTGGCTTCTGACTCAATATCACTTATGGGAGTATGACTTGTGAATTTTGAACATTTGGGGCTGGCTGTATTAAAACACATATGGATGAAGAGAATGGAGGGTGATCAGAACAGTATAACGTCTTCAGGTTTTACATCTGATGAATTTCCCTCAAAGAGAAAAACATTAGAGGGAACATCACTGGTAGTAAAAAGCTGAGCACTTGGATGCCTGCCATGCCCAATTCCCCATTGACTCTGAAGTGCCTGAGATAATGCAGAACAGTACGTTGCAAGACTTGCTTTAGTTCTCCTTCGCTGCATGTAAATGTTTCTCTTTCCTCCTATAGCAACCACTTAAAAAGCTGAGTGGTTATGTTACCCAAGTGTTTCAAATATAAAAACTTACTGTAAGGTTAGGAACTTACTATAAATATCTCCTGACTGTTTGCCCTGTTTAATGCAGAAAAAGGACGTATAATTTCAATCTATTAATATGCATAGTGCCACCTTCCTCTCTTAAAGATGAACAAATGGCAATATAATCTGAACTAATCATAGAACCACAGAATCATAAAATGGTTTAAGTTGGAAGGGACCTTAAAGATCATCTAGTTCCAACCCCCCTGCCATGGGCAGGGACACCTTCCACCAGACCAGGTTGCTCAAGCCCCATCCAGCCTGGCCTTGAACACCTCCAGGGATGGGGCCTCCACAACTTTTCTGGGCAACCTGTTCCAGTGTCTCACCACCCTCAGAGTAAAGAATTTCTTCCTAATATCTAATCTAAATCTCCCCTCTTTCAGTTTAAAGCTGTTACCCTTCGTCCTATCTCTACACTCCCTGATAAATGCGCCCCTTGTCACCAAAGGGGTGGGGAGGTGGAGAGACATTTCCCAGTTGCTGAGTGCAGAACATCAGAAGAGGACTCTGCAACCTTGGACAACATTAGCCTTCCTCCAAGGGCTTGATGCAGAGTCCCCGTAACTATACGAGTGGCTGGGGCAGCTATCTGAGTCACCTCAGACAGCAGAGAGCAAGAAAGGGATTAGCAGCTGGGCAGGAGCCGCCAAGCTGTAATGTCAGAGGTCTGTAGAACAAGAACCCATCACGATGACCCATTTCATCCCTCATTAGCCATAGAAGAATTGCCAGGCACGACCAGACCGATTGTCCATGAAGTCCAAGTTATGCTGTTTCCAATCAGATCGTTCCAGAGCATCAAGCTCATCTCCTAGTCGCACCTGGCAATGCTGCACTTTCACAGAGGAGGGAGGAGAAGTGCATGCCTTGAAGCTGCCAGTCCAGGCACGACAGACTGTTTCGGAAGCCATGGGTCTCCCCTAGTGTGTGTATAGATCAAATGGGCTGATTCCCTCACAAAACAAGCAATTCTGAACTGATATATTACCTGTCTTCCCACTCTGGAGGGCTGATCATCTGCTTCTGAAGTTATGACCCCTTCTTGGATGAGTAACTTCTTCAGGTAATTGAATAGTCCATGTCATCAAATTTTAAGCACCATTGAAAGGCATTCCACATTTTGAAATTACTTTACAGTGATTGCTCAAAAAAGACATCTACACATTTGACAGCAAATAACTGTTGTTTAGAGCAGAGGTTTTCTCCTAGAAAACAATAAATGCCTGTTTCCAGGGGATGCAGTATTCTACAAGCAAATCACCAGTACAAGATGACCTAAAAATTAAGTGTTGCCTAGGTAGCAATGATCATGATCTGATTACATTTGTTTTGTACAAACAGACATGGCATCAGTAGGTGATGTATAAACTTACGCCTTTAAAAACACCAGTTTTCTAAAAACTAAAGCACATGTTGGCATAACTGACTAGTTTTAAATGGGATTCAGGAATGCTCTAAAATCAAAGTTTGCATAAATGCTATTGGCAAAAAGCCCATTGCTTTAAAAAAAAAAAAAAGATTAAACATTACCATTTAATAAAAAATTTGAAATAAATCAATGCATAAAGATTGGATGCATAAAGAGTGGATGAAATGGAATACTGCAAAATATGGGTAAGGAAAGCAAACAATCAATACTGATAAAGACACTAAAAGCCACTCAAAGCATACTCAGAAGAAAACAAACCTTCCTTCAAATAAATGCAGATGCCAAAATGGAAAGTAATTGTATAAAAATATTCAGTATGTATATCTGTTCTATATTTTAAACCAGGCAAGAAAATGTATCCACCCTATCTGATGCTGATGGAGAATGTCATTATTGACATCAAAAAGGGTGGTAGGGAAGTATGTGATAAAGTTCACATTTTCTGTTGCACGCACACAGATAATCTATATCTGAAAAGGAAGTAGGTGTGGAGCTTTCTGAAACCATCTGTTTAATTTTGAACAGATAATGGAAAATACCGAGATCTTCCAGTGGCAGTGCAGAATATTAAAATGCAAGTCAAAAAGGTATACTGTTCTCCCAAATAATATTGATAGTACTTCAAGGACCTAGTGCAAACTAGTGAAACTCCTAAACACAAGCAGTGTAATTCCAACCATTAAATGAGAACAAGGGGTTTACAAGCCAGCTTGTCTGATACGAATAACAGAGAAAATAAACTAAAGCCCCAAGCTAAACTATGGCTAACTGTGGACTCTTCCAATAAGGAATTAAAGGTTGAGTGTTAGATGCAAAAAGTATTAAAGTCATGAAAAAAAAAAAGAGAAAACACACATATCTAGGGCATGAGGGTTTTTGCTTGACCAGTGCTTTCCAATTTGCCCAGATGTGCTGCAGTTTTGGTTAAACTAATCCTTAGTTTAGGATAAACCTGTAGTTTAATAACCTATAAAACCTGCTCCATCCATGGAGACAGGCAGACTAGTGGTAGATTAGAGATGTAGAAAATCATGACATCAAGACCAGGTATCCCCATACCCAAGTCAGAAAGAAGAGGCCCTCGCCAAGTGTTCTTTACGTACTAAAGCAGCAGAAATCTCAGCTCAAAACATACAGTAGCTGTTGGCCTTGCCTCTTGCGTGATTGCCAAGTGGTTAGGACACTTCCGCAGGGACCAGGACATGGGAGATCTGGCTCCTTCTGAGTTTGCAGGGTTGCTCATCCAGCCCTCTTCCTCCCCTCTGGCTTTCAGGTTATTAGGAACAGCAGGTCCAGAAAGGCTGAGCTGCTTGTCCATTTAGCATACGACAAATACTGAATGAAAAACAGCTTCCAAGTGGAAGTATGTATAGTTGGGCAAAGCATCTGTGTGAGGTGGCTCTGCTAATTCTACATCAAACCTGGCTTGTGCCCCTGTCACCAGTTTTTTCCTAAAATTTTCACACCCCTGGTTATTGAGCCAGGTCAAGAAGGATAACGAGATCCAAGAAAGAAATTTGTAAGACACTGAAAAATTTGAGGGTCTGAAAGCCAACACTCAGAACTTTGGTCAGAAAATGTTGAAGTGCTGAAGTGGTGCCCTAATTGTCGCCCATGAGGTCCTGGTTTAAATTACAGTGTAATGGGTCTTGACTGTAATGCACTACTTCTGACTGACTTCTCACTCAAGTTATCCAAAGCGGATGCTTTGCCTCAGCTCAGCCCTCAATGAGAGTGCCATCGCTCTCCAAACCCCACTGCTCCTACCACCACAAATTGCAGACTCCGTCAGGAGATCGACAATTTCTCTGTCACAGAAAAGCGGCATCTTACCGCTAAAGGCGGGCTTGTCAGATCAGTGCTGAAAAACCTGTCCTGCTGCCTCCTGTGCCACACCTCTTCTGCGGGTAATGAGAGGACTTCAGGCTCCAGGACTGTCAGACTGACACCTTTGACAAGCTTTAAATCCGAGGGCAGGGAGGGGGGAAATTGAGTATTTTTCTTCTTCTTTTTTTTTAAGCAAACACTTATGGCTACAATTGCCTGCCTAGCCTCAGCGACAGTACGTTGTCGTGATTTATAACCCGGCTTTCTGCTCCTCGGAGTTGAGGCAGGCTGCCTGGGATGCACCTGTACATGTCTCAGCTGCTTTGCTGCCTCCCTCCCAGCGTCACAATCTCACATCTTAGCCCGTCCAACGGCTTTTGCTCCAGCAATGACAACTGTCACCTTGTGCTGTTGACGTGCAGCCGGAAGATCCCCGCAAGGATTTTCTCCCCTAAACCTGTGGTTTTGCCATCTCAGCCCCGTCCGCAGATCCATTCAGTGGCTCCGCTGTGTCAGGCAAAGGCCGTGTGTGCCTTCCTCCTCTGCAGCCCCCTCTTCCTCCTCCCTCCCTCAGCACAGGCAGGTCCCCAGGAGATGCTTGGCCGGCTGCCTCTCACACATCTCAACATTTTCCTTGGTTCTTTAAGGTCTGTTGTCTGTGGATATTAAGATTGCGGGTTGCGAGGAGAGGGACCGTCTCTTTGTTCTGTGTTTGTGTAACACGCAGTGACACAGAAATGCCTCCTGTTTCTAGCTGCATTGGTAATACAAATTAAACAAGCGTAGTGACATGGCTGCCTAATTACCCTGTTTTCTTCCCTGTGTCGGCAGCAATTTCAATCAGCTGAATTTTGCAGTGACAGAGTTAAGAGCGGGCACCATACCGAGTCTCTTCTTTTGCCCTCTGATGGCTGAGAGTTTCTGGGCACAGGTCCTTAAAGAGCTAATGGCACCTGTGAAAAGTCACAAGCCAGAGCCGTGTGCTCCTTCTCCAGCTCCTTAAAGTGACTTGGGGGTGTTTCTCTTCCCTTTCTTTGACTTATTTTCCTGTGCTTAATGCCAGTCTCACTTTCCTGCTCCAGCCTTCCGAAAGGAGGCTCTGGGGCTCTCCCCCTTTGTTCTCCCACCAGGCTAGGCAGTTCCTGCTGGTGCCACCAGCCATGTCCCAGACAAAGGCCACTCATGTGTTGCACTCCTAATACCGGCTGCGCTGCTGCGCTACAGCTATTAGATGTTCTGCCACATTACACTTTTTAAAATGTGCAGCTTCTGCTTTGATCTTGGCAGCCTGAGACAGTGATTTAAATGCCTCCTACCTCCTTTCCTGAGCGAACGCTTCAGCATCGCTGCTAAGAAGCACGGCTGGCTGACAGCTCTTTGGGATTCAGCCTCCTGAAACAAGTCCCAGGGAGAGGGAAATATGGCATGGTGCCCTGCTTGCTTTGCAGATCTGAAATACACAGGGGCTCAAATGACTAATTCTTCAAAGTTTTTCTTTTTTAGATGAGCAGCTTTATAAATACAGTAGGAGCTCTTGGTGCTGGTTCTTACCCGAACTGGTACCTTCCACCTAGGACGAGCTCTCCTGTGCTGTTTGTGGGGTTTCTTTGTGGTAGATATTCGGCTTCAGGCAAAGGCTGACCACAGTCCCTGCACAACGCTGCATGTTCCGGGTGCCTGCAGGGCTCCCTGGGGCAGTCCTCATTAATGGGCTTTGAGGACTCTGCAATAAACTCAACAGTTCCCCAGGTGAGAAGCTTGCACCAGTCCTGAATGAAGTAGCTAATCATCCATAGTCTTCTATAATTCGAAGCTTTCTTGTAAACCAGATTGCCTTTTCAAAGGCACACTTAACTTAATTTTTCATTGCGCCTAGCTGAAACTTAAGAAAAAGAGTCCATGAATCAGCAAACTCATGGTCTTTTGTATTAGCTGGGGATTTTTAGTGTGAGTGCATAACTAAGTAAATATTGAGATTAGTGTTCTCAGGAGTATCAACGTTCTGCAGATGTTTTGGCTAGAACTTGAACGTGATCTGATGGCAAGCAAGGGATATTGAAGAGAAAGCCTATGTAACATAAAGTAGAGTGCACTTAAGGAGTTATTTTAAGTAAGAAACAAGAGTAAAAGGAGCTGAGTGGTCACAAAAATAATTAATACAAAACTTTTTCTTTTTTTCCCCCAGAAAACCGGGAGGGGAATATAGGAATTTGTGATGTTAAGATATAATTTCATTTGGAACTGACCTCTCAAATACCTTTGATGACAAGACCCATGTTCCTACAGACAGCTCCTACAGAGCTGTTTCTTTCACCCTTTTTAAGCAAAAGTTGCTCATACCTTATGAAAATAGCCCAGTCTGTTGTTTCGGATGAGATTTGCAGAATGGTGTCAAAATCACTACAGAATTGGTGTGGAAGCTGATGCACAGTGGTAGGCCACAGCAATACTGAGTAGCTGTATGGGCAGCTTCTTCCATAGACTCAGAATACAGAGTCTATGCACAAAAGGGCATCCTTGAACCTTCAGCTGGGAATTCGGCTTGCAAAGGAAAATGTCCCTTTGTACTGACTGATATGAAAATTAATGGTGGTCTTGGCCCACTGGCGTCCTTGTGGCACAGCACAATGCTCACAGCTTAATCTAATGAGACCAGACTTAGCAAGTGTGATTTGCATTTTCTAACGCAATGAGCTTTGCCTAGGGGATCCCAGGTTCGGATCCTAGCTTTTCAGTTTGAGGTAAAATTTAGGTTCTTAGAAATAGAGGAATTGCCACACAGAACTGAACGAAAAATCCTGCTTCGTCCATTGTCTTGTGCCTGACAATGGCCAGCAAGCAATGCATCCCTGGGAGGTATAACTGCAGCATAATGTCTCTTACTAAGTCAGCAGGAACCCTTTTTTTTTTGCACAAGCAGTCATTTAGCGCCTGACGAGGCTTGCTAGGTACCTTTTTCAAGAAGCCTTCTCTGAATTGCAGCAATTTACCTGACTAGATTTTTCATTATGTAGCTAACTTTGCCATGCATATATGTGTGCAGTGTACATTTAAGAAGCTGCATATTTTATAGCTGCAACTCATAATTTGACAAGGCTTATAGCTTGGTCAAATGAAACCAATTCCCCGCACAACAAAGATGCTTCTTTTCAGCAAATGCTGTTTCCCTGCCAAATTCCATTCACAGCCCCAAGCCTTTTCTCTCATCTCATATCATTTCATATACAGCTGCTTAAAACATGGGCCCTTTTTAAATCTTCCCAAACTCAAAAATGTCTCATCATTTTTTCCTGTTTCTCTCCCTCCACCCCCTTAGGGCAGAAAAGAAATATTTGACTAGTTTTTACTTTTTACCTATATTTGATTCTGTAGAACAACACTTGCATAAGCCTGTAGCAATGCTCCACTGGGTCCTCAACGGGGGTTTCTAAAAATTATCAGTAACTACAAAACAAGGACAAAATGAAAAGTCTTCCGCAACTTTAACAAAAGGGGTTAACACCTCTCTTTTAATTGATGAAAAGACCCAGAGATGTAAATTGGAAGCTAGACAAGTAAATGCTGGAGTGTGATCTGTTGTGGTTGGTTTCTATCCCTTAATGAAGATAGATGAACACACCTTTTGTGAAAGACAACTACTTACCCTGGGAGATTCAGCTGTTGTTGTGCACTGCTAGTCTATGATTCTAATTCTTGTTATTACAAGCTTGATTACCTCAAAATAAAGGTGTGCTGAAAGCCAAGGCAAGTAGACTTACTTTTGTTATAATGTTGAATTAAATTGACTGACAAAACTATGAAAGCTTTGAAATGAAGACTGTAGGGAAGTATTATCCTAATGTGCACAAATCTTACTGTAAATCTTCATTGTATTAGACTATTCTTTGAAAAATCGGAAAAATAAATGGTCTGTGACCCGTTACACACCAAATTGATTTTGTGTAATTCTTTGTCAAAGAGCTCCACTATAGACAGATTGAGACAGTGTTGTCTGTGCCATACCCTTCTAGACTTTATCTAGGCCATAATTAAACACGGTGGCTATTCATTATTTCTGAGGCAGAACAGTAAGTCAGGGAGTGCAGTCTTCATTTGAGTAAAACTTCCAGTCACTTCAACCTGAGGTTGCTTAAATGAAATTTGCCAAATGTAGCAATTGGGCAAATCAACCTACCAACTATAGGGAAGTTAGAGAACATACGAAAAATAAGTTTGTGAGTCCTATAGCATAAAAACTACTATTCTTAACTGCTTAATAGCTTTTTACCACCAAGCAGATATTTTGCTATACAGCCAGGTAGGGAGGAACAGTCTGATCACGCTGATTAGAATGCAAAATACTTGTATTCAGGCTTATTTCTACTGAAAAATATTCCTTTATAATGGCAAGAAATTAAGACCTACAGCTATCTGTGTGTCCTCTTGTTAGTCAGTTTAACAGACATTCCAGGAACTGAGTAAGACCAGGGTTGGAGTTTGTCTTCCTTACTGGACACAGGCCTTTTGGGTTATGATTAAGACATCAGCAAAACAGGGAAGGGAAACTTGTGGAATTGTGTCCTGCTTCAGGTCCCTGTGACTGTGGACCCAGTTAGCTCAGTTCCTTATTAACAAAAGCAGTTTAATATTTCACTTTTGATTTAAAACTAACATGAAGTGCAATTTAATATTCCTGGTTTGGCTGGGAGCTGAACAATGGCAGGCAATGAAGGAGGTTATGAGTTGTGTCGGCTTTTCTAATGATCGTTGACAAAGATTGCTTTTCAAATGTTATTAAAAGAAGGCAAGAAACATAAATTTGCTACATTATAAACAAAGATAGATGTACAAATAAGTTCCATCTTTCTCCTGAAGGTCTATATGAATTTAGGAAGCTTGTGTAGCACAGTACTACAGATGGAAGATAAAACTCAAAGTGCACCTCCTCCAAAGGGAGAGGATTCTGGTTGGGTAAAGTCTAGTGGCCATGAAGCCTGGTTTTACAGGTTTACATGGTTTACAATGGCTGCGGAACTGAACCATTGTCTCTATATCTTTTTTGCTGCATAATTCAAATGAATTTAACTTGGGTGGCCAGGTACACAGACTGAATAAAAACCTCTTTGCTTAAAAAAAATGAGCAATTTAATTTAAAATAAACCAAGAAAAAAAAAAACAACAACAAAAAAAAAACAACAAAAAAAAAAACCAAGACAGGACACCAATGTCCTAGAGAAAGAAATGGTTCTTCCCCTTACACAAGATTTTTCTAATCAAACACCTCATCTAAAAGAAATACATGCTGACAACTTGTTTGTAGTGGAAGCTGCCTGAAAAATTCTCAAGAATGGGAAAGATAGGAACTGTCTAACTAGTAGATAAAGCAAATGCCTATGTGCAGGAAAGCTATTGCACGTGTCTTTCTTTCCAGCCTCAGTTCAAAGGGCTGTTCCACCCACTGCAACATCCTTGCTAAGATAGAAGCTGGATGAAAAGCAAGCAGAAGTTTGCTACTACTGAATTTGCTTTGAAGGTGCTGAGGAATGTTGAAGCTGAAAATTACACAGTGTGAGGTACAAAGCGTGTTCTTTATAGCAGACTTTATGGTTAAGGACAGCGTCTAGTCAGAGAACGAAACCAGTGGGGACCTTCGATCAGAGAAGATGGATGTACATTGAGAAAAGCATTGCCATCAGATGTCATCAAGTTGTATATGACCCTCACCATGGTGTTGCATATCCAGCAGCACAAATGAAAATGACTGTTCCCAAAAGACCATACGCTTTTGTTCTTTTTTTATTAACTAATAAAAGTACCTCATCTCTACTGGGTTGCTAATCCCAGAAAATTCTCTGCAAGCAACTGCCAAAAGATCATCTGAATCCCAGCATCAAACAGGAAGATACAGAGGCATTGAAGAGATGTAACTCACAACATATTCTACACCTGTCACGAGTAAATGGGAAAAATTATAGCTTTTAATGCTGGGAAAAATCATTGATGCTCTCTTTAAAGACAGAATGAATGAAAGCCAGGGCTAGCCGAGGTAATAAAAAGCAAAAGTGTATTAAACTTCTATGGGTTTGCCTTTTATCTTGGTTTTTATTTCATTGAGCGTATGTGATCTTTAATTGCCTGGTGTTGATCTGAACACACATGTTCCTTATTTCACTCTAAACATTGAATTAGTGAAAGTCAAAAAACCTCACGTTTTTGAACAATTTGTCAGAATCTGTATCATTTTCTTGATCCAATTTAGAGCATAAACATACATATATCTGAGCTATCTGAGCAAGATTCAGAAGGGGGATGGGCTTGCCTCCAGAGAATAGGCATGTGTAGCTGGGTTTGAGAGGAGGTAGGAACTTGTTTAGTCAGCCTTATCACCAGAAAAATCATAGTGTCCGACCACTCCTTAGTATTAAAGCTTATAGCTAATACGATTAGACTGCCTTAACCTCCAGGTGAACTTGTCACCAGAACAGAACAAAGACAAAGCAAAGCAATGCAGAAATATAGTGGAGCTACTTTTGTTTAAACTGCTGTTCGATTCCCAGGAAGGAATTGAGAAATGGACATGTATTAGTAATGATGCTGGAAGAAATGAACAAAAGAGAACCTGCCTTTTTAATTATAACATGTTCTCATCAACCATGTTTTTTTGTTAGTCATGGGCAAATTTGGTCGTGCCTTGTCAGGGGCAGGACAAATGCAGCCTGTCCTGCTTTTGTTTGAAGAGGTGACTTGGCATTTTTGATCATTTGGCATCACACACTGGAGAAATGGGAGCTGAGTTTATTTTTGATGCTGAGTTTGCTGAGCCATGAAAAAGTGCCACAAAGGTATTTAACCTCAGTTTCAATGTGATTTTGGAGAAACTGAATAGTCTTTTGGAGATGACTATGTACCTTAAACATACTACTAACACACCTCTTACAACTAGGAGAATCACAGAATCACAGAATGGTAGGGGTTGGAAGGGAACTTTAGAGATCATCTAGTTCAACCCCTCCTGCCAAAACAGGTTCACCCACAGCAGGTTGCACAGGATCACATCCAGGTGGGTTTTGAATATCTGCAGAGGAGGAGACTCCGCAACCTCTCTGGGCAGCCTGTTCCAGTAATATGTCACCCTCAAAGTAAAGAAGCTTTTCCTCATGTTGAGGTGGAATTTCCTGTGTTTCAGTTTGTGCCTGTTGCCCCTTGTCCTGTCACCAGGCACCCCTGAAAAGAGACTGGCCCCATGCTCTTCACACCCACCTCTTAGATATTTATAAGCATTGATCAGGTCCCCTTTCAGTCTTCTCTTCTCCAGGCTAAACAGATCTGGATCTCTCAGTCTTTCCTCATAAGAGAGATGCTCCAGTGCCTTGATCATCTTCGTAGGCCTCTGCTGGACTCTCTCCAGTAGTTCCCTGTCCTTCTTGAACTGGGGAGCCCAGAACTGAACACAGTACTCCAGATGCGGCCTCACCAGGACAGAGTAGAGGCGGAGGATGACCTTCCTCTACCCGCTGGCCATGTTCTTTTTAATGCACCCCAGGACACCCTTGGACTTCCTGGCTACAAGGGCACATTGCTGCCTCATGGTCAAATGGTTGTCCACCAGGACTCCTGGGTCCCTCTCTGCAGAGCTGCTTTCCAGCAGGTCAACCCTTAACCTGTACTGACACATGGGGTTATTCCTCCCTAGGTGTAGGACCTTACACTTGCCCTTCCTTAGGTTCCTCTCTGCCCAACACTCTAGCCTGTCCAGGTCTCACTGTATGGTGGCACAGCCTTCTGGTGTGTCAGCCACTCCTGCCAGTTTTGTGTCATTAGCAAACTTGCTGAGGGTACACTCTGTCCCCTCATCCAGGTCACTGATGAATATGTTGAACAAGACTGGACCCAGTACTGACCCCTAGGGAACACCACTAGTTACAGGCCTCCAACAACACTCTGCATTACTGATCAAAACCCTCTGAGCTCTGCCACTCAGCCAGTTCTCAATCCACCTCACTGTCCACTCATCTAACCCACACTTCGTAAGCTTACCTATGAGGATGGTATGGGAGACATTGTCAAAAGCCTTGCTGAAGTCAAGGTAGACAACAATCCACTGCTCTCCCCTCATCCACCCAGCCAGTCATTCCGTCATAGAAGGCTATCAGATTGCTGCAGGTAATTAAACCAAAGAGTTGCTTATTGTACATGCTAATTGATAATGTCTTTTCACTTTTGACTTAATCCTGTGCAGCTGCAGTTAAGAGGAAAGCTCGATTACAGTATTAGGGTTTCAATTCACACCGCACCCTTGGTACACCTCAGTGAAGTCTAATTGAAATTTTCCAATGTGTATTCCCCTCACACAGTAAATGCACTTTGTGTTGCTGTAGAGTTAACTTCAACATTGCTTATAAATGTTCATTTAGACTAACGTAGGGAGAAGCAATTATTTTAAATTTCTGACCCATTTCAGCCTGTTTTTCTATAGAAGCAGTCTTGCATGATCAGTCTGGATGGGATTCAACTTACCTAACTTCAGACGTCTACAACGCAGATGTTTATCTTGAGGTATCCTTAGACACAGATCTGTCTTATAATTGGTGATAATTTCTGTGAAATCAACCAGCTTAGAAAAGAAGACAGATCCTGTAAGTATGCAAACCAAGGAAAGGGCTACAGCTGAAGTTCCTCCATTTGCAGACCTCTGAGAAGCCACATAGATGTGATCTGGCAAAAGCCCCAGGTGGACAGGGACAACTAGTCCCCTAAACTGGGCACCTGTCATGTATATAAATCTTTGATAACCAAGGTGAGAGTAAGTTTAGACTTGGAATCTATAGCTTTTCAATATACATGCCTGCACCTGAACTAATCACCTGAGACTCCCTTTTTCATGGAGAAAAATAAAGACATTCAGGGTGCTGCTCATCTGACCCATTTTAGATGTCCAAATGAAGCTGAGAATTTCACCCTCAATGTATCCCTGTCCATAAAGAATTTTAGGATGACTAGCTCAGATATTCATCTGGTATGATGGATTGCTTCCTAATCTCTTAAAACTAATGCCTTCCTCCCCTATATAAGTAGCGGAGAGTGAAAGATGCCTTCAAATGATTAGAGAGGAGAATAAACCATCCACCTAAATAAGTTGTCATTGATTATGTAGCAACCTGAGGCATTTACCTCAGATACACTATCCCCCTACTTCCCTAGATTTTAAGAACCATCTTGATCTCTGAGTTAGACAGACTAGATCTTACCACTAGCTTCGTTGATTCTTCTTAGAAAAGAAGTTGTTAGTTTTTCTCTTGCTCAGGAAAGGTATAAGTAAATGATGGTTCACCTGCTGGGCTCTCAGGTTATCTGGATAGTCTCCCCTGAAGACAGCACTGTTATTCAAAATCTTACAAATTATTTTCTAGAGATTATGAAAGTAAAGAACAGGAAGTGATTGAAACAATGAAGACTAAAAGAGAGAGGCAAAGCTTACGTAAAAGAATAAATATTTCTTCTAATTTACTTCTAGAAAAGCCTATTTATGTTTGGAAACAAATACTGGATAAATTCCCAGCAAATGCATAGCAGCTAGTCATAGCTTCCCAAAGAACCTCTATCACTATTAACTATTTCTGGCAGATAATATGACTATAGTTCAGGTGCTTTTTTCTGCAAAAATTAGGCCAAATATTTCTGTGCTTCTATAGCAAGTTATTCTTACTTTCCTAGTCAAAGGGGTGGATTCATCTCACCCAGCTTCAACCCTCTAAGCATTAACTATCTACATTTCCTACAATTACAGGAAAGAAATAGGAAAATCCAAACTGATATTCATCTCGGCTATGGGAGGTTGAAGTTTCACAATTACCTTTTGCCAGTCCACGGATGTTGTGTTGTTGCAATCCTGCCTAACCCACGCTCAGCCCCAGCCGAGTCTCTATGTTGGTAACGACGATCACAAATTGAGTCAAATCGGCTTGGTGAACTCTAGATGTTTTTATTTTGTAGGAGCAAAAGAAAAGAACAGAGATCCACCTCAGTGAACTGTTGTTGGATTGCTAGACCCATCACAAGGTAGGCAGCACAGATGCTCAGCTGGGGACAGGAGGGAGCATGGGGCCGGTCATTTCAACAGCATCACATCTCATACAGACTTCAGCTGATTGTGACACTGCACGCTCAAACCACTGTCCAAAGAGGGGATGAGTTGCCTTCTTCAGAGCCTCTTTCCCTCTACTGACTGCAAAGGGAGTTTAGATTTATGCATTTAACCCATAGATGGCTAAGATTAATTGAAGAAATTGTATCCATACTTAATCAGAATGAGGATACCGTGAGAGAGAGAACCAGTGTACTCAACGTTTTCACCAGGGAAGTTCTCCTTTCCACAGAGATGGACCAAATGAATGCTCCAAGGAACATTTGTTTGCCTGCTGTACAGATTTAGCGTTTTTTCCTCTTCCATGATGGGAATTTGCAGTGCTTTGCTCAGCAGCAGCATTCAGGGAGGGTTTGCAGTGAGATTCAGCCCTTCAGGTCAACTGGGAATTCCGATTCAACTGTCTAACCTTATACTCATGGATTGCACACACACTAAAATCTTGCCAGTAAAATCTGCCCATTCACTGCATCATTTCTTTTTTTCCTGATTATATCCAAAATTTCCTTCAGCCACCACTACTTACAATCACAGAAGGCATTTTGTAGCATTAGGCTTGTGCATGCAGACTGCAGAAATAATGTATTGCATTTCCATAAGCTTTAGCTAGTCTTCTGTCATGGAAGCAAATCAGAACTGTATTTAAGTATATAAGAAACATTTAGGTACATAAGAAATCTGACAACAATGACATAATAACACATGCACATAAAAAAAATTCTGAAGCACCTTGCTCAAGCCTTTCAGATGAATTCTCACCTCAGTTATGCCCCTTCCTCAGCTCCACCAACCTGAATTGTTTATTTCTTGTTCACAGTAGGGCACGTGAAATCTAGAGGAAAAACATGAAAAATTAGTTCATTCATGGGGAAAAAAAATTCTTGTGCGGATCCTGCTCATCTACCGTGTTCTACCATTAATAGACTAAATTACAATATTACAAAAAACATATTGATTGGCTGATAAATATGATCATCTTATACTGAGAAAAAGGAAACCAAGGAAAAGAACAAACAAAATTAGAAGACAAAGAAGTTTGATTAGAGGCACAAAAGTTGAGAGGAGTATATAAGCCTTAGCTAAAACATTTAAATCTCTCTACCAAACTCTGTCCCACATGATCTTACACGGTGCTCACGTGGATCAAGCCTTGTGTGTGTGCTCACAAAGCTTCTGAAATTTTGCCAAATCGGAGTTTTGCAGTATCTGCTGCCAGTTGCACGCAGAACCTGGGTGGGGGAGAAAGGAAAGTAAGGGAGAAAAGCCCCATTCATGTTTGGTTTGAGTTTTCTGCAAAAGATGTCTATCTTTATAGACAAATTTGACTAGTAGTTGCCTAGATGCTGGCACCAGATCAAATAGTAAAGCCCTGGAAAAATAGAGGATAAAACAAAGAAACTGCTTTCAATTTTCTCCTTGCGGATAAAAGAAAAGGAGACACAGATCTAAAGCAGAAGAGAAAAGAGTAAACACTTTCCTGTAAGGCTGCATATATAGCCTCATGAAATGCCTTTTATAACTTTACTGGCTCTCTCCCACCATTTCTGAAGGTTGAGACATTAGTCATCAAATGAACAATTGCCACTAATATTTCATTTGGCCGCATTCCAAATAATAGTGAGTTGTGGGACGGTTATGGTGTTTTATATTTGAGAGGACAGAGGAATATTTTCCTAGTCAATGACCAATTCAGAAAATCCCTAAAGATACATTTAAAACAAAAACAAAAACAAACCAAACAAACAAAAAAGACAAAACAGAGGAGGAATATATGCAATGACAACTTGCTGAAGAAAGCTCTTTTCCACACACAGGTCAATACCACTGTTTGCAATAAAGCACGAACAGGTTTCAAAGGGATATTAAATGAGAAATCTTTCAAAGTACATTGTATGTCAGGCCAATACTTTCAAATTCGACTGACTATGATCAGACTTCTGAAATCAGTGCCAGCCATTCAGTTCTGAAACTTTCCCTTTTAGTCTGCGTACAGATTCAGAGATTAACATTTGGACTGAAATCAACGAGATAAACAAAAAACAGACCACAAAATGAAATACTTTTAATTTATCGCATACTAGGATACAACATAAATGATTTCATATGAAGATTCAAGTAAAATATGATCTGGGTCTACGCTGTTTTTACAGTCAGGCCCTTCCTAACACAGAAAACACAGTTCAGAAATGTATTGAAATAATGGTGTGAGTCCCTAAGAGCTGAAATACTATTTGCATAAAGTCTAATCCTAGGCATTCTTATGTCAATGGGAGATCTGCTTCTCTAAACAGAACTTGTTATATTGTCTTATTTAAACTATTTCTAACTCTTGTGAGATGTATACCTATGGAGTTTTTTCACTAGTTGCCTAGGCTTAGGCAGCTAAGTCCCTAAATTTTAAAAAATGTAAGTGGGCAAAATGAACTTGAATCAAGACAAGTAATGGTCTTGTTCAAGTAGCAAAACCAATGTATTTTATAAATTGATATATAAAGCTTATATGTTACCTTTGGCTGAAGTAATAAGCTACTGAACTCACACAAGTTTGGGGGATTTTGACAGTTAATTTATAAGTGGCAGCTCAGAACAAGCAACTAAGACTTCAGGTCTCTCTGTGCCAAAAAGTAATTAGCTTGAACCTACATGAGTTTGCTAGCAGTTAAAGACAAGCTGAGCTGGTTTATATACCCTGTAGAACATTGTCCTTTCAACATTGTGCAAATGAGCTTTCTTTGCAGCCTTCCTCAAGTCTATCGTAAACTAAGGCCAGCTTCTATCTCAGAGGAATTCAGTGAAATCTAGGGACAGAATTTGGCCTATACTTTTTAATCACCTGCAAAATTAAAAAATGCCATCTCTTCCAGGCACAAATTTGTCATCTCCTTTCAAATTGAGCATCTACAATAAGCCATAATGACACAGAAATTATAATGAATATCACTAAAACCTAGCATTAATTAAACACATATATCTTATAGCAGAAGTACAGAGAGGGTCAGATCTATGTAGCCAATGAATGTAGAAATTAATGCAAGTTCTACCATCCCCAGCAGCCTTTTAACAATGCGTGGGTAGTTTGATAAAATGACAGGTCGATAAACTATTACATTTTACTTCACAGCTGAATCGGTGCTTTAGGAAGTCCCATAGCCTGTAATGTTCCTAGCACCTAATAAAAAAAGTGAGTGAGATGATGATATAAGTTTTACTTCTGTCCTTGACCTTTAAGGACAAACATTTTTGCTGCTCATATTCACCACCACTGAATCTCTGGACTGCATCTATGTCATTCTTGCCAATTAAAAGAGTGTGAACTCTAAGGGGCTTTGCTGGGAAATGAAGGGAGAGTTACTTCCTTTTGAAGATGCATAAAGAGCACAAGCGACTCGAACAAGTTCTTCCAGCGTTTGAGTCACAGAGACAGAACTAGAAAATAGTTTTCTGCTAAATCTGCATTCTTTCTTTCTCCCTGGATCTTCCTGCTTTAGTGTAATGGAAAACCTGCGGGACAAATTTCTGAGCTGCAACTCTTAGCACAGAGTGACTGTTTTCATCGAATGTAACACTTTTAAACTGAAGTGAAAGAGCATGTGCAATTTCTACAGCAACATAGTTAGCAACAATAATCTTCAATCAGTATGAAATTGCAGTCACTTGAAGCCATGCCAGTACAATAAAGAAATAATTAGGTCATTGCACTTTCCAATTTCTGACACAAAAACATTGAACAAAGGAAGAAAATTCGTTTCCCTCAAATACACTACTGCTAATTTCACTCTGAAGACATTCTTCAGTGTTTCAGCCTCAGCGTCATTCCCTCTGCTCTCCTACTGCCGCAGCAGTGACGAATTGCCAGTCCTGCTTAACTGCAGCCCCATTTCAGTTTCTCATTTTCTCTAATCTCTCCCAGTGGAATAAAGAGCTGCCCAGCCATACTTCCTGAGAAATTTCATTCATAGATTATAGATGTGAAAAAAAAGATTGCAGTCAATTTTAAAAAAATCCCACTTTCTGTAACGCTCTTCAGCTTCATAAGAGACGACAGTACATTTGCTTAAAAGCTATAGACTTCAAACCTGTGTATATAGAACTTGCCTTTGAAAAGCAGATCCAAACATCAGTACCTACACTTGGTTACAGGCTTAGCTTTAGGCTGGCTTGCAAGTTTCAAAACTTTCGTGAAAATACACAGAGATAAAATACATTTTCCCCTTTTTAACAGAGATTTCTTCTTTTCATAGTTTTACAAGTTCTTACAGTTTGCAGCATAAAGCACTTTTAAGCACATCCAGGTAAAGTGCAGTCTAGGTGATTTTGGTCAAATCTTGCATCTATGAGGCGACAAAATATCTTTTCTGTCATCATCAGATATTTTTCTTCTCTATCTCATATGTAATAAATGGTTTTGGGGTTACAGAAACAGTCTGGCACTGTTATACTGCTAAGGAGATCAAGAGTTGTATTCAACTCACAGATTAAATGGATGCGTCTGAACTCCTGTTCCAGTCAACGGACATCTTGTTCACACTGTCAAAGGATCCAAGAGATATATTCAGCTGATGAAAAGCAAATTGAATCACTCTTTAGACCCCTGTGACAGTGCTGACTAGGTAGTAAATTTTGTCTAAGTAAAGGTGGTCAGTGCATCTGAGATGGCACTCTGCCTGGCCTTCCAGCACAGGGGTCAACCACAACGTCATGCATCATGTCTGTTAATCCCATAGAATCATAGAATCACAGAACGGTTTGGGTTGGAAGGGACCTTAAAGATCATCTAGTCCAACCCCCCTGCCATGGGCATGGGCACCTTCCACTAGATCAGGTTGCTAAAGCCCCATCCAACCTGGCCTTGAGTACTTCCAATGGTAGGGCATCCACAACTTCCCTGAGCAACCTGTTCCAGTATCTCACCATTCGCATCATAAAGAATTTATTCCTTACGTCCAGTCTGAATCTACCCTTTTTCAGTTTAAAATCATTGCAATCTTGGCAAACATGAGTGTTACAGACACAGCTTGTTTCTAGATCCTTAAGAGCATGTCGGTGTTTAACCCCAACTGGCAACCAAGCACCATGCAGCCACTTGTGCAGGCTGAGGAAGAGAGTCAGAAGAGTAAAAGTGAGAAAACTCGTGGGTTGAGATAAAGATAGTTTAATAAGTAAAGCAAAAGCCAGACACGCAAGGAATTCATTCACTGCTTCCCATGTCCCCACCTTGCTTCTTCTTCCCCAGCTTTATATACTGAGCATGACATCATATGGTATGGAATATCCCTTGGGTCAGCTGGGGTCAGCTGTCCTGGCTGTGTCCCCTCCCAACTCCTTGTGCATCCCCAGCCCACTCACTGGTAGGGCGGTGTAAGGATCAGAAAAGGCCTTGACTGCTTAGCAGCAACCAAAAACATTAGTGAGCTATCAACAGTATTCCCATCCCAAACCCAAAACATAGCACTATACCAGCTGCTAGTAAGAAAGTCAACTCCAACCCAACAGAGAAAAATCCTAAATTGAGGTGCCTTAAACTATGGGTTGGTCTCATCCCCTGGATGCCACTCTTTCCCCAAGATAGTCTACTCCATTTCATGCTCAGCAGTTCCTGTAGTCCTCCCTAGGAGAGAAGCAGATACTGAGTACTCAGCAGCCTTTTCCCCCATCAGATGAATGCAGCTATAGGAAGAGGACAGTGCCATGACCAAGAGATGTGACAGATGATACCAGAGGTGATTGCTGAAGGTAAGGGCCCTCCCACCTAAAGAGAAAAAAACATGAGACTCATACCTAGGATGACAGAGCAGGTAAGATGGCAAGGAGTCAGTACAGGTGGTTCAAAGCACACACACCATTGGTTTGGAAAAGGTCTTTCAGACCTACTAGTTGGTGTTGGAAGACATGGTTATTTTATATAAGAAACACTGTAAATTCCAAAACCAGCACTGATCAGCTGTTCCTTTGGGGCTGGGGAGCAGGGTACCGTGGGGACCTCAGGGATGAGCTGGGGCTGATAACAGGGCCACCAACAGCCCGTGACATTTTTGGGGAGCAACAAGCTGGGGCCCCAGCCTGGCCAGAGGCAACACAGAGACAGGACTGAGCATAGGCACTCCCATGGCATCGCTGGAGCTGGGATGGGGCATGGCTGAGCCAAAATGGCACCCGGGGTCCTGGGTAGGTGGTCCCATGTGAGGCCCATTGAGGACAATCAGGCCTGGTGGTGCCATGCACCATATCTCAAAGGAAGTCTTTGGTAATGTTAAAAGTTTCCTTACTTAATCCCTCTAGTGTCCTAGAACTACTGGGGAGCCGAGTACAAACAAGCCAAGACACACACTAAAAATAACCCCATGAAATCTGTACATAGCCAGCTACATTTTCTTACTGGCCCATCTAACATCAACTTCGTTCTCTTGCTACAGCCAAAGACTCAGCTACAAATGAAGATCAGATAGTCCACCTGGAAATGACACTACCTCCTAAAGGCTGAGTCATGCAAGCAGTTTTATGCCACAGAGAAGTTTTGCTTTTCCCTGTCCAGCTCTAGAGGTGTTGACTCCCCCTTGTCAGAAACCATTGCCCATTCTGACTGTGGAACAATGCTTTAACTCATCTCAAGGAAACTCAGACTGATTGGCTTAGACAGTTTAAATCTTTGGTCGAAGATTACCTGACTGATTTTGCCTATAGCAAATTAGGACGCACATGCATGTGTCGCTTTGCAGGTCTATAGGCCCAAACCTTGCCCTTACCAACATAAATGCCTGTCTTAGCTGTTTAATTGCTGAGGCTGAAAAAGCCTGCTGAATAATTTTTTTTATATATATATATATATATATAAAATGGAAGCTTTTGCTTTTGTCTGTTTGAATGTGAAATAAGGCATTGAATAATAAGGGGTTTCCCTGTTATTTCAGTTGCATATTTAGATTGCCACTGTTTGTGCAAATTTTTAATTAGCAGATGGTATTTATTTTATTTCTTTATTCTTCCTTATTTGCTGTGCTCCTTGGCAAAGTTATGAAGCAAGTTAAATGGGGAGAAGGTTCTTGATGTTGCAGGGAATGGCAGAGAAGAGGGCCAAAAACAGCAGAGAGCTGGGAGCCTGTACGTCCTCCAGAAAGCTTGAGGGTCTTTGGTGAGGTCCAGAAAGACAGTGGCCAGGCCTGAGAGGGGATGGGAAGAATTTTCCAGGGGGCAGAAGGGACTGGGAAGCTGTGGCTCATTCAGGTTTCCACACATACATTTAACAGCCTCCAAAATCAGGTGCGTGGATCACTAGTCTGTAGCCAGAGAGGACAAGTGCATTCATACAGCTATGCAGCAAGGACTTATAACTGAAGCTAAAATCTTAGAAGTTGTTCAAATCCAACCAGGGAGATGCCTACACCAAAAAAAATGGCACCCCAGAATCCCTGATCACTAGAGAAAGGTCAAAGGAGCTGCCTGCAGATAGCAAGGTGATAATCTGGACAATTTTGGTATTGATTGCTCAGATCTTGTGTACTTCCGTTAAATGAATCTCAGCGTTGACAGACATGCAGTTTGGGCTCCACTAAAGCCAAAGTGGTAATTCTGAATTTGTAATTAGGTATAACAGGTCTAGCAAGTAGGTAGCCCCCAGCAGGATGGGATAATGTGTATTCAGGGGTTGTATCTTCTTCCAGTGGCTGAGCTGTATCTGGAAACCGACATTTACTTATGGACCAGGTACAGCCAAAANGTGAAGTTTTTAAGATGGTATAATTATACTAGTTTATATTCACCAGTCTCAGCAGCGTGATTTGTATAGAGTGGTAAAGGAGAGCTTATGGGAGTCATCTTGCAGCCTTCTGCACTCTGCAAAGAAGACAGCTGTTACAGTAGATGAAAAACTCTTTACATCAGGGATCTCACTATCTCTTCATTTTCTTTCTGTAACTTTTTCAAGCTCTACTTTTGATGAATCTGAACCCGTTCGTAGATGTTCAATTTTAGACAAAAAGGAAAAGCATAGTCTGCTCGCTGCCAGACACTGCTCAGAGCACAAGCCAGAACTACAAATGAGAGTGTTGTTGGCTTTCCTTCAGGTGCATCGCTGGGGCGAGACTGCACTACATCTGCCTCAATATTTTGCATCAGGAGATACTGCTACTGTTCCATCACTTTTGTGAGTTTTCAATCCATCCATGAAGCTAATGAAAAAAGTCATGGTCAGTCTCTTTTTTTTTAATTATTAAAAGACATTGGCAATGACTCAACTATTGTGCTTCTTTTTCAGCTCTGCTGTTTACCTCTTGACCTGAAGTAAGACATTGAAGTTGCATAATGGCTTTGTGCTCCATAAAATTATCTCAATCAAAACCTGCTGCAACACTTACCTAACTAAGCTCTAGTACTAAGATGGGTCCTCCAACATCAGTCCTTACTATGTAGCTTATATCAACTGAACTCTTGACCACTGCCAGGTGGTTTCTGTATTTTGTGTCTCCCAGGTAGAATTTTCAAATAATCTCCAAGCTGCACCTAAAGAGACCACAGCTTGCCTGCTGTTAGGTGACTGTGAGCCTGCTTTGACGACTGTTAGAACTAGTTGAGGCACATCATTTTCATAGATAATAGGGCCACAGGGACTACTAGGTCATGTCCTCTCAAGTTACATATGTATCACAGGCTGCTGAATTTCACAGTCTTACCTTTGCATTCAGCCCAGCCAATATTTTTAAGCTGATCAAGTCTATATTCCTGGCCCCCTTCAATGAGAGAAATGCCCTCCCTGGAGAAACAGCTTACCTACTTTTGGGCCCCCAGAGAAAGAGCAATGACCTTTGGATGCTCAGCAGGCCACACATGTACCAGTCACACACATCACTGTGACATCAGTAAATCCATGGCAGCCTTTGTCGTCATGGAAGCCATCTGCCATTTAGGCTGCTGATCCCATGTACATCGTTGCGTAATTTATTAGGAGAAACACTGCACTGGGCATCAACAAAACCAATGCCCTGACCGAGGTTTCTCTTGGACATTTTTGGGATGATATAAACAAAGTGATCTAATTTAAACGTCCTCAAGGGACTGACCAACATTATGTCTATTGCACACGGGACACAGCAGAGTTGTACATGATCTTCTCATGTTTTGGAATGCCATCCTCAGCCTCCTGGGTCAGGTCAGCTTCCTCTCTCTCTACCCAGTTACAGAAAATGTTATGAAAGCACATATCTGCTTTGTTAGCAACACTGTCTTCTTACCCCAGTGTATTGCAGCTATACTAAGCAGCAGAGCACAAGTGAGTAGCTCACCCCTGTCCTTTCCTCCTGATGAATTTTAATGGTGATCAGCACCACTGGTGGAAGCGGAGACAACTTTATCTAGGGGGACTTGAGGAGAACTGGATGCTTTTGCAGCTTATCACCTGTTCTAATGCTAACTTTTCACAATCTTGGTGGCTATGATTCAGTCAAAGAAGTGGTTGTGTGTGACACAAGGCCCACTGGTATTGCCAGATCCACCACCCTCAAGGGACAATCATGACCAATATATGTGTCTCCACCTGGATGCAAGATTCTGGACTGGCTTTGTTATTCCTGGGTACCTTTCCTTTTAAGTTGCTTTCTCTACCATCCGTATTTACCGTGGAATCTCAACCAGGTGGTGGAACAGCTTCCTCTGCTCAGGGTGCTCTCTGTCCTCCTCCCAGTGAGAAACAAGCTGTATTTACCAATACAGACTGCAGGAGAAGGTCATCACAACTGATCATTAATGATGTATGCTTAAGCTCACGAGGGCAAATTTCCTCTTGTATTTCTGGATATTCTCACATGTCTGTCACTACACTCCCACCAAAGCTCTTTGCCCCATGGGATAAATATACAGGCCAGGTGCCAAAAACTGTCAGCTCTTAACCTTAATGCTGCTCCCTCAGGCGTTGTTGGGGCCTGTTCCATATGGTCATCATAAGCTCAAGCAAGGTGGTACCCTGGAGTTACAGTAGTCCTCAACACTTGTTTATAAATTCTTGGACCTCACTGCATGTCATACCCAGTAGTTTAATTCCATTATCTCCCTGAGATACAACAAAGGTCTGTCAACTGCCCTCTTTCCTGAGGGAGGCAACAGCCCAATCTGCAAATGGCCAGAGTTTGTAACGGCTGGGTTCAGGACCCACAGAAGAGAATTTCTGCTCTGTGCACCAAGGAAGCAGGAGCAATGAAGGGAGGAGATAGACCTAAGGGCCTTCTCAAAGCTACTGAATCAAGAGTGGCAAGGTTTGAAAGGGAAAGACACTTCCTTGCAGAAAGGAGTTTTTGGCATGAAGTGAGCCCTAACTGCCAAACTAGAAATGACACGTATTTTTCTTTTCGTCCTTGGAGACCAAGAAGCCATGCAGAGCACACACATAGACTTGTCCTTTTTGAGACATCTAAGATTACTTAGACTTCATTTATACAAAAGTCAGTTCCTCTCTGTGGCCCCAGGCAGAATATTCAAAGAAAGATGGGAAACATAAAAGCAGGCTACCTCCTGGCTTGGCTTATTAGAAAATCTATCATTCTGGTGTGAATGGGATCTGTTAGACTTAGTTGATGCTAGTAGAAGGGAATACAAGCTCTCCCGCTGCCTTCACAGCCATTTTCTTCATTTATCTCTTAATTAACTTTTCAGAGCACATCAAGAACAGAAAACAACCCATCTTTCCCTCCCACTTCAGAAACTACTTTTTAATATTGTCCAGCAGAGGTTCAAGATTTGTTTAGCACCCTGCAGTTAAGTGAGGAAGAGCAAGGCAGTTATCAGGATGTGTTAAAGACATTTGAACTATTTCTCATATATATATATATATATATTCGTATAAGAAGTGAAAAAGTGAGGGAAACTCTTGGACTTCATGTTGTTCAGATATCTTTTGCATTTCTGGGCCCCTTGCAGCCACAACTCCCCAGCCTGCCTTTCACAGCCAGCTCTGCACCCTCTCACTCAGGCTGCCAAGACACCATTTTCCAGAGCCTCTAAGGCTGTATTTTTCCCTTGCTGCTCTCATACTATTGATCTCATGTTGCTGTTCTTGCGGTCTTGCACCTACAAACCCTGCTAGTGCCATTATAGCAGATTCTCCTTTTTGCCATTGGCATAAGAATCCCACCTTCCTTCCCTCTCTTTTCCTGTCCTTGGGTGCAGCCTTTGGTTTACATTACAGGAGCCAATAATATGCACACACTGAGCTTAACAACCAAGAGCAGCACCTATCCCTCATTAAAGCATGCTGCTATCAGTGCTAATAGCACCATAAGCGAGAACAGCAAGAGAGGGTTTGAGCAGGTCCTGACATGTCTGTAGTTACCGCAGGAAACATTGTGGGGGGGGACCCCACTGCACTGGAGAGGGCACCTGGGGAGGATGTTTGACTGGGGACCCCCATCACTTCTTCTCCTGGCTGGAGATGTGGAAAGCCTTTCAGCTTTTTCTTTCGCTTGGTCTCTCTTTCTATTTTTGCCCCAAAGTAACTTTCACAATTACAGTCAATGTATGTAAGCAGGCTATAGACCCTGCTAAGAAATCTTTGAGCATTTGAACCTGGCTCAACGTCCTTTGTGAAGCAATAACAAAGCTAAGTCTCCAGTCTTAGAGACACCGTCTTGGTAGGCTTGTGGAGTTCCCAAGCAGAGTATAATAGAGATTAAAGAAAAAGGCAATTAGAAGAGCCAGAGCAGAGGAGACAGCCTCAGATCAGTATTCAAGGCTTGGAAGTAAAATCAAGAAAATACATAAGTTCACTGAACTATGAGATCATAAACCATTAAGATGATATACAGCAAGGACAAAAATTCCAGTCAAAAGCCTAAAAAATGCAGTCAGAGTGAGTTTGTAAAAAACAGCATGAAAATTGTTCAAAGTGTAGAAGCATAGACATTTGAAATGTTCAGTCTTCAGACAGCTTTTGTGTTTTTAAGAAGCAAAATCATTTTATGAATGTCTAGAGACGTGGACTGACAGTGCTGAAAAAGAAAAAGTGAAAGTGCTATAATCTATATTGTTGTTAGCAAGGCTTCATCAACAGTCAAGACTTTTGCAAGCAGGGAATGAAGAGGATTTGTTCTGCCAACTGTTTAAGATACAGCTACACAGGGAGTACAATAACATATAATTATTAACGTATTAACTTAGAATTGTTAACATTATTATCATATTCTTAACAAAATATAATAATTAATGATAAAGGTTTGGTAGGATTCAGTGTTTATTTCTGCTGAAAATTAGCAGTTATAATCAGTGCTTCAATGCTGTTCATTCAATTTGGTGTATTAGATAACAGACTACAGTTTTACTGTTTGGAGGTTGAATGCTCTGAAAAACTGAATGATTTCAAACACATCTTTTCATATTCTATATAGCAATAACGCTGCCTGCCTGTGAGATTGATGTGAAAACCATTTCAATGTTATTTTGAGAGGCAAAGGAATCGAATTCAAGCTGCTTAGAATTTGGCACCGCTCAGTTATAGGGCAGTCCCAGCTTCCAAGGGACTTGTTTAATATAAAGCTTGGAATTTCATCTGGTTACTAGCTACTCAAGTTAAAAGCAGAGAAAATGTGAATTCCTATAACCACTATGTAAAAGCAGAGTGGATTATGATGCAGAATCACATCACTTATCACCTTGGCAGGTCCTGCAAGGTGATCAGGAAGGAGAGACCAGGAGCTGACGCAGGAGGCCCTTTGGCTCTCCCGCAAGAGGCAATGGAGCCCTGAGTCCACGTGGCCCTTTGACACGGTGGCTCATGTCGAATTGAAAAAATAGTATTTTACAGTGAGTCACCACTATGAGGCCAACAGGGAGAAGATCTCTCACGTAGTTTTTTTCCACGTATAGGTCAGTTGGCAGATACCTGACTACTGTCACAATATGACTATTGTGAGAGGGAGGTGATTCTGCCCCTCTACTCCACTCTCGTGAGACCCCACCTGGAGTACTGCATCCAGCTCTGGAGTCCCCAACTTAAGAAGGACATGGACCTGCTGGACCGTGTCCAGAGGAGAGCCACGAGGATGATCCGAGGGCTGGAGCACCTCTCCTATGAGGAGAGGCTGAAAGAGTTGGGGCTGTTCAGCCTGGGGAAGAGAAGGCTCTGGGGACACCTCATTGTGGCCTTCCAGTACCTAAAGGGGGCCTACAGGAGAGCTGGGGAAGGACTTTTTACTAGGGCATGTAGTGACAGGATGAGGGGGAATGGCTT
>VUYV01000296.1:690103-890331 GCA_008711295.1 Anarhynchus alexandrinus | reverse complement strand
CAGAGAGGTTGTTGAGTCCCCATCCCTGGAGGTGTTCAAGGCCAGGCTGGACGTGGCCTTGGGCAACCTGGTCTAGTGGGAGGTGTCCCTGCCTATGGCAGGGGGGTTGGAACTCGATGATCTTCAAGGTCCTTTCCAACCTAAACTATTCTATGATTCTATGATTAAACCAGCATTGGCTTAGTCTGGGACACTGCCCGGTCCTCCAGCCAGGCTCGTACAGCCTTGACCCATACATGATTTTACAAGGTCACCAGGCAATGGCCATCCCTTAAGTTCTCACCACACCCAGCTCTCTCTCCTCCTCCCGCTCTTTTCAGTTTATGAACCTACAGCAGTAATTGCTACAGCAATACTTGTTATTCGTCCTTAAATTCCTGAAGTTTCACTTTGTGCTATTAAATTTCATCACAACTCTAACCCCCTAACCTGCAGGGTCATCTACTTTGTACAAAATACTCATATTGGTATGATATTAATATTTTGATAGATATTTTGATATTAATAGTGCCAGCCAGCTTTATGGCATCAGCACTAGAAAATTCATCTGCGAAAAGCCAACCTTTTTTGCCATGATCACTAATGAAAATAACAGAACAGATTATGCACAAGATTAATTCTTGAGGGGGGGAAAAAACAAACCAAACTTTTTTTTTCAGTAACATTATCGCATTTCTATAAAGAAATTTGATACCCGAAACACTGGCTCCTTGCTTGGAGCTGTTGGCCATTTCAAAACTTGTTCTATGTGTATCTTATAAATTATTTCTTGCAGAGGTGTAAAATAAAAATTTTAATGTATGAATAATTTCCCTCAGGTTAAGGATATTTTGTACAGATGGAGAAAGAATTTGAAAATCTTACAGCCAGGTCACATCTGCAAAGCCAAGTGCCTTTATTTGCTGTTGTAAGCTGCACGTTTATTTAAGTCTTTCATATATAAGGTCTTTGAGTTTCTAGATACAAATATATAGGTTTTTTTAGACCAGATGCCATAAGAAAGGCCAAAAAGAGCTAAATCACATACACTAGAAGACTGGCAGCTGATCTACTAACATTTTTTACTTCCCTGTTCAGTTTTCTGTGATTTTTTTTTCACATTTTACATGTATTTTACTGATTTCCAGTAGAAGTTAAGACTGTTATCATTATTTTAAATTTACGGAGAATGACTGATCTAATTGAGACACTAACAAAATGCAAACCCATGACATTTTAACATTCTGTGTCACCTTAATACATTCTGAGTAAATGACAGAAGATAGAAAAGTTTGTCTGTATCTATCTGCTTCATGCAAGACTACAAAGATGCAACCTACAAAACGCATACTTCACCCTGTACCAGATGCAACAGGACAAATACACCTCTTTGCCCTGCTCTTTCCTTTCTACCAATACCACAGCAAAGAGCAAAGGCAGTGACTAAGAGAAGTGCCAGACCTGTGCTCTCAGTCCTGGGACAGCCCAAACCTGGAGACTGCCTTGGCTGGTGTCGTGATGCAAATGCTGTGCTACATCCCACCTCTAATTGTAGTAGCCTACATCTCCCACGTATATTAAACAACTAGCAAGCAGCGCTCCTCAGTGAAACTCGTCATTCCCTTTTGCTTTTCTCTTTTAATTTAAACAACTCCCTTACATATTTTCTTGATTTGTCTGAGGTGATAGCCACGCTTCTGCCTGTCAGCAAACAGCAGTAATTCCACAGCTATCTCTGGGAACCAAGGAACACAAGTAAAAGAATAAATCCCTGATGTCAGGGGCTGTTGTTGATTTGTTCTGAAGAGACTGACAGTCAATCTGATATAATTTCTGAGGTCAGAGTACCTAAAAAGCAGCTTGAGCTGTTTTTTTCCCTCCTAAGCCCATATCTTGTATGGATTCATTTCCTGCAAATGGGTTCATAAAATGCCTTTGGAGAATGTTTAGAGATGAACATCGTAATGGGGATTAGTGCTTTTCTGTTTCCAAGTTGTTTTTCTTTTGCCATAGCATCTGGTCTCTTTGGCAGCTTGGGAACATGCCATTAGTAAGTAATATTACTGCCCTTAGAAGACTTCCACATTTCTGGCTGGCTGTCCCTTATGGTCCTCATATAAATAATACAGGCAAAAACTTTCTAAAAGGCTGAGGTTGTTTTGGGAACTGTTGGTGGGGGGATGGATTTTGGCAGTATTTAAGCAGTGAAACAAATTTTTCAACACTCCTTTGTTCACACTTAATCAACATCTTTACAGTAAAATGAATGGGAGGTCACAGCTGCAGTCACATGTCTTTCCACATGTTCCAGGGCATGTAACTGAGGGCAGAAGACTCGGTCACCAGCAAACTATCCAATGGGTTTTCTGCCTGTGTTCAACACTTCTGGATCCTGGAGAAGTCCTCACTTTACTCTTATTCAAAGACATCCAAAAATGCGGGCAAGCATGGAATGAGCCTTTAGATTTTGATTCCTCTGAGGAAGACTAGATTTCAGTTTCCAAGCCTATTTGGAAGATCTGATCAATAGGAAGTATAAAATTGCTCCATTAGTTTTTCAACAGAGAACTTACTTAACTGGAAGACACTGCATGTTGTTTTTCTTTCCAGATCAAAAATGTATGAGAAATGTAACCAAGACATACTACAGGAGGAATTCTTCATGCAACATCATAGAGAAAATAATATGTTTGGGTCAAAATATTTTTTAAAGGAAAACAAAGGAACAAAGGCTCACCTTGAGGTTAAAGCAATATATAAGGAGCCAGAAGATAAAGGTTCATTTCCTGGACCTGATACTTTATAGCTGTGTGACCTTGAGTTGTTCATATATGACTCAGTACTGCTCCCATGGAAGCCAGTGACAAATCTCTCATAGCTTTCAGTGGTAAAATAGCTACAGTGGTAAAATGTGAGGCCCTGAAGCATTGTAAGTTGTTAATTTGATGCAGATGTGTGGAGGGACCTCATAAAGCCAGTTGTGGTCCTTGACTCCATCTTGGCCCAAATCACACATTGTCTGTCTGGAAATTAATTGGCTTTACTCTTTTTCATATAGCTATTTAGGTTATAAAACCTCCTAATACACAATGCAGTGCAAAGAAATGCAATGTAATATAATATAATGCAATATAATGTAATATAACATAATGAATAGAATGGAATAATAACAATTATAGTATTATAGTTATAATAATACAATAAAATATAATTACAGTTGTGATGTTTTATGTATAACATATTTATATAATTTCTGAAAGACTGAAAACAACTTCAAACACATTTTTATTTCAGAAAGTGTAATGAACAGCAGTAATACAGAGTAGGTACAAAAAGATAAGTCCTAACTGAGCTGTGGGACTCATTGCCCCTGGGCAGTACAATTATTAAAAGTTCAGGAGGACACTGTTTAAGCTCATGGAAGGAGAATCCACTGACAGTCGTTAAATTTACAGTGACCATAACCCGCACAAATTCTCCCCTGAGCTGCTAAAAATCAGAGGCTGATAGAGTATTCAGGAGAAGCATCATATACCTTGTCTATACTGGAAATATACTTTACCTGGAAATATAGTTTTAGCCACCATCAGAGATAGGGCAGATAGCTGCACAGAATTGTGTGCAGGTAGTGAACAGACCAGTGTGGTCCCTATATCCTTACAGCAGGAGTCTGCAACTCCAGACTGACATGGAAAATTACTCAGGGGAGGGGGGATGCTGTAGACAATTTAGCACATGGTAGTTTTAATCATGTGAATGAATGATCCCTCTGAAATTATGTCCTAAATCAATAGCATATTTACTACGCTGCAGAAAGCTCTGAAGCTCTGAGAATAAGCCTGGAAAGGAGAAACAGTCCCTGAGCTGCAAACAAACCCTAACGAACGGCTGCGCTGACAGGCTGCGAGGGGACAGGGAAGGAGGCGTTAGGGAGTTTCGCTTGGGGAGTAAGTGTGAGCGAAGTGCAAGATGACTGGGAATTCGTGGTCACTGTTCTGAATAAGAAGTTGTTAAAAACTGGCTGATAAAGCATAGGTGGCCTGGGAAGAGGAAGGACCTAGGCTGGATGGCCACCTCTGCAAACGCACAATGATTATCTTCATGCGCGCATGGCTGGGGTGAAATCTACCCCTAGGGATGTAGTACTCTGATTTATACAGAGGAAAATCTTTTAAAGGTGATAGGACTTACTGAGACTGTCATAACAGTTCAAACAGAAAGCACCGACTCTTAATTGAAGATAGTTTTCTTGCCTGACAGATATTTGTTTTTTATTATTTAATGCTTTTGCCTGAAAATTTCCATTTTATTCATATTTTCTTTAGAATGCAACCACAGAAAACTAAAGAAAGCTGTAAGATCAGTTGTTTCTATAGTGCAAAGGCTGCTACAGAGGTGTCTCCTGTTTATTAGATACCCTATCTATTAAAAGTACGATGGGAGTACTGAAACTTCATAAAAGCTTGGTTGAGGGGCCAAGGACCAAAAGCCTGATAGTGCTGCACTGCGTTCCTTGAGCGAAATAATGTTCACATTTGCCTTGAAAGTAGTAACGTATGGCGGAATTATACAGCTGGTGTGCTGGACGAGCTCAGCTGTAAAAAAATAATCTGCTCGTTCTGCCCTCAGGTCTGTTCTTGCCATTTGGTGTCAATTGGCCATAAATGAGAACTATCACTGTGAATCATCAGATGACATTAGGGGGCCCAATCATCTAAGATATTATTTTAGAAGCAAAATCTTTACTGTGATTTTTCTCCTCAGATAAAAAGAACTTGTAATAAAGCAAAGGCCATAATTAAAATTTAAGATATGATATTCTCTCTTGTGTAACCTCTTGCACAAGGTTTGCACTTCATAGATCAGTAATGATAACCGAATCTCTGTATAGATGTTAGCCTGTAGCAGGCTGAAGTAGAAATAATATTTTGGACTCACTGAAAAAAAAAAAATGTTGTTTTCTTTCAGTAAGGTAGGATTTAATTTCAAAAAGCTAAACTTACATTTCAAGATGAAATCCTGTTCATTTATGAAAACTGTAACAAAAAAGTAGATGTGTTATATGCAAAGATAGGACGCCTACTTCTGAATGACTCCCAGGAGGAGGCATGGCAATTCTATGCCTGCAGGAAGTTACATGTGTTTATCTTTAGTGTGCAAGATCAAGACCTAAAAATATTGTTGACTCACATGTGAGTTAAGAGAGATGCTGGTACCGCATTGCCCAAGCGGGTGGAGAGAGTTCACCTTCTCTCCATGATGCAAAAAAAATATATGTAGATTTTAAAATCTGCTTTCCCGCACGGCTCTTCACATTTTCCACTGATATTTCCTTAAACGACAGATCTTCTCTATGCAAAGGATGTATATTTTAGAATTGGCTGGATGTCAGCTGAATTTTTCTTTCAAGCTTACTGTTCGTGGTAGTGGAGTAAACAATATGTTTGTTCATGACTGTGGACATCTCTTGAAGACAGCCCACCCATACTTTTCTGCCACTACATTTATAAAGCATTCAATGAATAAATCACAGAATGTATTCTGCCTCTGAATACAAAAGTAAATACTCAGGATTTTAGAACATGTGAGTGGTACTCTCTGCGTTTCAGGAGAGATTTCAGTGAAGGCACGGTTAATGAACTTAAAGACTGATGAGGCATCTGTAGTAACTACCAAATACAGGAAGTGACTATTTCGTGTTCATCCTGTCTCAGAGGACTGTAGTGAAGACTGAGCCCCGAGTTCCTTTAAAACCAGCTATCCTTTGTAAAATACAACCGTTATTAACAGGAGGAAAGACAGATTTTTTGTTATTATTCGTACTTTGACATTTTTACTGCATGATCAAGTAACTTTTTCTAAATCTCCAGGAAGTTTTCTGCCTCCATACAAGTGCCTTAAACGTGAACTAAATCCTTTATAAAAATTGATTAAAACTGATGTCGTGATCAATAGGCTACTGCCTATTATGAAATATAATCTTGAAGACTGCATCGATTTCAGTGAAATAACCACATGTCTTCTTGGCGCCTGAGAGTACAGAATAACCACCTGGGAATACACCGTGCTTGCAGCAGTCAAAAAAGGCCTGGAGTTAGTGGCGTTGGTTTGAATAACGGTCTGCGGGGCAGCCACACATCTCTTCTGGTTGCATGAAAAAGATGGGCACGCATCAGAGCATTGCTAAATATTTTAGTGCATGTCTCCCAAAACGAATCTCCTTTTTGTTGCTGAAAAACACATTTTTGACAGCTAAACTCTGTTTGACTTCTGGGTCTCTCACTTGGACAAAACGTCAGAATGAGCCTGATAAAAAATATACAAATATTTACAGTGTTTACGTCAGCCTTTCCTTTTTTTTTTTCCTTTTACTTGTTCTGTAACTGTTTGTTAACACAGCAGATCTACAAAAGCATTTTGAGAGGTTTCTTTGAGGTGGTACTTTTGCCACTGTTGAGCTAATCGGACAGCAGTGAAGACCCTCTTCCAGAGAAATTTCCTACGCTGAAATCTGGGTCTGCCATTTTTTTCTGGAAAGTTTCAGCTAAGATGGTACAAGTGCTTCCTTACACACCCATCAGGCAATGGACAGAAGGAGGTTCCTCTCCAGGGCAGCTCATCCGACGTACCTGACACTTACCTGAGAACAAGAAAAAAACACCTGCTGGAGCTGCCTCTCTCTCTTTACAGACTCAGTGGTCCCCCAGAGGACTAATTTTAATCAGATGTCTTATTTTTGGATGGGAAACAAAGAGTGGCAACAAGAAACTTCTAGACTCCTTCAGTCCAGCTTCTGACCTGAAGGGAAGGTGAAAAAAAACAATCTTAAGATTCTGTGTTTATACGTTACAAACCTCCCTCTGTCTAATGACATCATGAAGTTTAGAAGATCTATTGTACAGAGGTTGTTGGTTGCATTAAGTCAATCCAGAAACACTAAGTGACAGCCAATAGACAAAATGCCATTGGCAATGTATTGATTTACTGGTTTTAATGGAGCTTTACTGGGTTTCCTTCTGAAATAATCTTTAAAAATCTGTTCAGAATAGGCAATTATAAACATTCCTTCTGGAATGCAGAATGGAGAGGAGAGGAGAGGAGAGGAGGGGAGAGGAGGGGAGGGAAGGGGAGAGGAGAGGGGGAGAGAGGGGAGGGGGAAGGGAAGGGAAGGGAAGGGAAGGGAAGGGAAGGAGGAAGGGAAGAAGCCAACTCTGATAAATCAGTGAAGCTTGACCCTTTGCTCACTGTTAATATGAAAATACTCTGCAAACATCAGATAAAATACAAATTAAAGAAAAGTTCACTAACCCAGAACATAGAAAAGGCTGTTGACACAGATAATGTAAAACAATAACTAAGTAAGATAACAGAAAGTGAGTTTGAACTTCCAGACTGGGGGACGGGAGAGGACAGGAAACTCAATTCTCATTTTGGAAACCTGATAAATTCATGTTCTTACCAAGCTTTCAGCAGTAAGTATTTATAAAAGTCTGACATCTGGGTATGGTGGTTGTACCTTTTCAGTATTAGCAACACTCAACCGTGACAGATGGCTACTGCGAAAGCACAGAAAACCTTTGTTAAGAAAAGATTTGTTTTTTCCTCTGCTATTACTGAAGTCCTGTGGCTTTGAATGTAAAAGTTGATGGAGGCAGAGGCAGCAATTTATTTCCTTAGAAAAATAAGGCAATTTGCTAATAATTTAAACTGTTTTTTCAGCATAATAACACTGTAAATATTCAAATTTTATTGTTGATCTAGATTTAATTACAATATTCATGGTTTACTGGTTTACTCTGGTTGTTTTAACAGGTTTAGAACATATTCGGTGTCTATATCACAGGTTTAGGAATTTTTTTAGTTTGAGCACTGCAAGCTTTGCATCACCTATAAATTTTTTTTTCTTATTCATTAGAAAAAGAAACAATCACAATTTGTTTGTTTCTCTTACCATTACTGCAGTTTTACATTTGATGAATACCAGCTCAAATCTGCAAATGCCTACTCAGCCTTAATATCTGCAAGTAATCTCAGTGCAATTGACAAGTAGGACTTACAGGATACTCAGTGGTATCACAGCTATCTTCCTATTGACTTAAAATATTTCAGGCCAGTCATCATAAGAAACACTGGGGACAAGAAGGAGTTCCTCAATTATTTCTGAATCATTTATGCATTTCTTACAAATTCTGTGTCAAATACAGTTTCACAGAAAGGAAAAGCATACCTGTAAATGAAACTTTCTTTGAAAGGTAGCCTGGGGCCACTAATTACTCAGTTGAAATTATTTTTTTCAGCATGGTACATTGTATGTGGTCTATTAGAACTTGGAATACAGTTCTAAAAGCCACCATTACTGTTATAATTGAGGCTAGCATGACTGTCCATTCCTACTTCTGTGCACTGCCTGCTTTTTTGATTCAGTGGTGACCACATAACAGCCCTGATTCAACTACAGTAAATTCTTACATGGAATTGTCATGTGAAGAAACGATTTAATGTTTTTTTGCCTTTTTACAGAGGAAAAAGGGCAGTGAACATCATGCAGCTGCCTTCTTTTCCTCATGTCACTTTTCCTTACTAAGGACCCAGCACACGCAGCAGCACAGCTACCAGCGCTCAGCATACTCACTCACAAAACAACCCCAGGCGGAGACAGAAGCTTCACTGAGCACCCCTGAGCTGTCTCTTGGCTGCTGGAAGAGAGCCGCAACCAGCCTGTGCCATCTCAGACCAAAACACTCATTCTGGAGAGAAACCTTGTCTTTTTTCTTTGACACATCCAATTGTCTGCTGATCCTTGAAGAAGTTGGTATTGATTCGATCTGCTGTCAGCCCAACATCCAGCTTCTCAGTCCTAAGCAAGCAGAAACAGGAATGAGGCAAAGGCTAACTACACACTCAGTGTAACTTATAACCTGGAAACAGTCAGTTGTGGATGCGGGCTACGAGGTATAATGGGAACAGCTACAGCACTGCCTATGATTGATCGGCTGCTGTCGATACTGCTCCCATCTGCTGGAATCTCTCTGCAGCATTTGGCAGTCTCAAGTAGGAGCTGCAGTGGTGCCAGCTGAAAGTAGGGCTCAAGAAGTTCGCTAAAACAGTTTAAATCTATCCTGAAGAATAGTAAAAGGAGATTCCACCTCTCTTTCTGATGTCTCCCAATGTTTACCTTTACTCTTTTCATATTCAACATTTACTTAGAACTCCTAACTGAATAATCAAGTTGATAGAAAAGCAAAGGAGAACATTCTGAAAGGTTTGCAGAGAGGGAGATTCACATCCACAGAGGTAAATTAAAGTCCCTGCCCTGTTTTCCTTTCTGACACTAAGCTGTCCCACAGTAGCATTCCTAAGCAACCAAGTAGTTCTGTGAAGTTAGGAGACTGCATCCTATCTTCTGTCTATTGATTTTCCTTTCCTATAAATGCCTTTATCACTTCCATATGGACAAAAACGATGAAATAACCTAGACTTCAACCAGTACAGAATATTCAGCATCAATATTCAGCAAAACAGCATCCTATGAGCACATAAAACCATTTTTCTGCTTTCTGCATTGGCTTTCCAGAAAATAACAAATGAGGCTCAAAGTCTTGCACTTACTCTTTAGGGCTTCCCCTCTTTAAGCCTGCTGCAGGCTGACTACGTAGCTGACAATTCTGTTCTGCTGGCATAATGTGCTTGTCTATTATAAGTGTATAGCCTTCCTGCTTCAGACAAGCGGCTTTCTTAAGGGACTGGATGATGCAGGACTATAGACTGAACTCACATGGAAACTAAGGACTGTCACAAAACTCAGCACCTTCTGCTGCTTGGTTGTCTCTTTCTTTAATGCACATAGAGATTGACTTGCACAACAGAAGAAAGTCTCCAGAAGTGTTCCACCCGACATAAACATACCACTGCACATGTTATTCTTTTCCCAGAGAGAAAATGCAAGAAAAAAATAATCTCAGTAAAACAGATGTTAAGTATGCTGCTTAATATGCTCCTGAAAAAATGATGGACTTTTTGGTAGTGAGGCTGGTATAAATAGGACAGGACAGGACAGGACAGGACAGGACAGAATAGAATAGAATAGAATAGAATAGATCAGGCCATCCTCTAGCCAAGGAACTTGGCAGTCAAGGTAGTTCAGGGTGTCACTTCAACAGCTTTGCTTTAATATCAAGGCAGACATTGATCTTTACCACCTTGGTCTTTGGCGTGAAAATGAGAGCACCTGTACTCACCAGAAGAATCCTAATTCTGTATTGCCCTACAGTCATGAATGCAAAGTGAGTACGGATGTCATGGTGACGTTGTTTTTTTAAAAGCCTTGGAACTCGCTTTGCTAAAGTGGAACCGATTGCACAAAGGGAAAGGCAATGAAGACCCAGACCTCAGTAGTGCTGGGAAAAACGGTTTTGTCATCTTCATTGTGTAAAGCGGTCATCAGTTTCCCTTTGCCTGTCAATTCAGGTAGGCTTCATGACTCAGTTATTTAACTAGAATAGCAAAAAGAATGTGGGCTGATGTTTAACCATTTGCACAAGTGAAGAAAATTCCCATTAAAGAAGTATAATCAAACAGTTGTATCATAACCCTTTGTTATCTAAATGGAAAATTATGAATCTACTGCTGGTTTCAATCTATGTCCCTGTAACTCTTGTGAAGACTACATAAAAACGGATTCATTATTGGGGGTTCCAAGCCTAAAGGACTGAAAATCTGTGACAGCTTAGGATTCTCCCATTTTTTTGTTTAGCTGCATTTCAGCTTAAAACAGTAGTGAGTTTTATTCACTGAATAAAGAAAACATTTGAGTTGTTGTATTACTTTGGCCTTTTCTTTTAATTCTTTACAAAATTAGAGGGTGTGCCTTTCATAGAACTCGAATTTTACCAGAAGTGGTAAAAAAAAGTAGTGAATGTTGAAGTTAAGCATTGTTAAAAAAGTAACAATATGTTCTAAATTCAGCCAGTTGCTTTTGTTTATCTCGTTAGCTGATCACGACTTACCTGAAATATGGAAGGTCGATACCCAGTTTGACAGGCTGTGTTACATTATCAGCATTAATAGCAGGCATCCTAATGTAGAAATATTGCAGATAATTATATGGTGAGTTAAAATACAGTTCCTTTACAAATGTGTAAGAAGCAAGCGTGTAGCTGCTGCAGTAAACATCACAGGACTCCAAGAGGGTGGAATATGGGACCGCTTCCAGGTCTGATGAAACTCCAGTTGGGTCCCAATCATGCAACAAGATTAAACTTGGGTCCATATCATGTACCTCCACGCTTCACTCTGTTTTCAGTGGGAAGGTATTTTAGTGGTCAAGCAGGGATGGATCTGTTGTGTACCCTGATAGAACTCCCAGTCTGACAACTGGGGCACCAGTATGCCAGGGAACACTATGCAGTACAGCAATGTGCATCTCACAAAGCTGTAATGACTGATCAGTATTATAAAAAGCTCGGTTCATCTTTAACGGTCATTATCATTAACAGTCACTGACATTTTTAAGCACTATAAGAAAACTCAACTGCATAGCCTTTTGAGAGCCCAGCCCTGCTCTTTCGCACAGCCAAATTGTCTATGCATGCTGTAACACACCGTGTTGTGTAACTTCTAAGCACTACGCATGCATTACGTTAGATAGATTTTAACTAGCTGATGTTAAATTTTTCATTAGCGAAAAGGAGTTACAGAGTTTTGAGATATGAAAGCTCTTGTAAGCGAGCAATTTTGGAGAGTGATTTTGCCTCTTACCAAAGTGTGTTGACACACCAATCAACCTACCACAATTAGAGACTGGCATTGCTGTTAGGATTTGGAGAGCTATAAAAAGCAGAGTTAAACTCTTCCTTATTTATTGGGCTACTTAATCCTTTGGCAGTCTGATATGTGCTAAAATGCCAGAGTTTATTAAAAAGAATTGCAATTACATGTATGCTGTGCAGCCCAGCAGAATTTGACTAGTTTATGGCTCATGTCATACATTAAAGCAATATCAGAGGAGTTATTGTAAGGAAAATATCAGTCATATTTAGTTCTCAGGTACATTGGTTCCCCATTGAGCACAGGGCTTACTGGACATCATGTTTTAGAGTTCAGACATTCACACTATGAAATGTTTCCAAACCCAACCTTAGCCCCAGGTGAATGTTCCTTTTTTTATCATTTCCTTTTTATTTATGATTCACCACATTTATTAAGATAAAAGCTTGCACTGCAGAAACAGTCTAAACTATACCCCCTACATACAAACTGATCTTCAGATTACTAGCAAAATTGCTGCCTTTGTATAGTTATGGGCTGACGTGATAACTGAAAATAACTTCCATTAGCACTATAAAAACTCCAGCTGATACCAAATGAATTTCATTTGATACCAGCAGAGAAAAATATTGGCTACTGAGATATTCTTTGTTCATGGTTATTTACAGTTAGCTAGAATCCATGTACCGTTCAGGAATCAGAAGTCTCCAGATGTTTTTCTTTACATGAGGTTCTTAAACACAAGCTTTTCCCTCTATGACTACCTAACATTCATATACTTATATGAAATTATTCTTTCTTAGTCAGTATGGCTTCCATGTTTTTGAATCACTGCAAAAAATAAAATCTTGTAAAGGGCTATAGGAGCCTGACCACCACCTAGTTTCATTTTATCTTACTTCATCAGAATTTGCTGAAAAGATTGCTCTTCGGATTCATGGAAGGCAGAGGTAGCCAGTGTTACAGGCTATGGTGAAATTATTTTTTTTCCTGGTATCTTGCCAAACCATATTGCACATGCAGAAACAGAGCACTTTTGTATCAAGACAAGACCAAGATGCCATGCAAATAACATGTCACTGCATCCCTAAGTGTACATCATCTGCTGAAGGGCAAGTCACAGAGATTATGTTATAGCATTTCAACTGATTTGCCAAAGAGAGTATCTTGATGGGTAGTTTGAATGTTCTGGTGTTGTTGGATAGTTCCAGTTGCTTTCTTCCAAAGCGCAGGGAGGCTTCTTGTTTGCCATGAAAATACGACTGTGAAACCAGGCTGCTTATATCCAGCTGCAGATTACTTTCNCCCAACCACAAAACCTGAAACCAAAAACATAATCCAAACCCATAGTTAAAATTTCTTGGCTATCTATTTCTTTATGCAATGATAAGGTCATAAAAGGAGAGGTCAGTGGATTGCTTAAATGTAAGTTTCTTTTTCGCTGAATAGATACTCTAAAAATAGTTGTCCTTTGTTAGTACTTCAGTTAGTGCTTCTCATTTTCATTCTTAAATTTAAGTATAATTAAGAACTGTATTTCTACAAAGTCCCTTTATGCAGGGTTCATTTTGTCTAACTGTCTTCTGTTTCTGTACTTTTTATTTTCTATGTGTTTACATATTTTCCGAGTTTTTTATTTTTCTGTTTTCACAGAATCACAGAATGGTAGGGGTAGGAAGGGATCTTCAGAGATCATCTAGTCCAACTCACCCTGTCAAAAGTAGGTTCACCTAGAGCAGGTTGCACAGGATCACGTCCAGGTGGGTTTTGAATAGCTCCAGAGACGGAGACTCCACGACCTTTCTGGGCAGCCTGTTCCAGTAATATGTCACCCTCAAAGTAAAGAAATTTTTCCTCATGTTGAGGTGGAATTTCCTGTGTTTCAGTTTGTGCCTGTTGCCCCTTGTCCTGTTGCTAGGAACCACTGAAAAGAGTCTGGCCCCATCCTCTTGACAACCACCCTTTAAATATTTAGAATCATTGATGAGATCCCCTTTCAGTCTTCTCTTCTCCAGATGCGGCCTCACCAGGTCAGAGTAGAGGGGGAGGATGACCTTCCTCTACCCGCTGGTCATGTTCTTTTTAATACACCCCAGGACACCCTTGGACTTCCTGGCTACAAGGGCACATTGCTGCCTCATGGTCAAATGGTTGTCCACCAGGACTCCTGGGTCCCTCTCTGCAGACCTGCTTTCCAGCAGGTCAACCCTTAACCTGTACTGACACATGGGGTTATTCATCCCTAGGTGTAGGACCCTACGCTTGCCCCTGTTGAACTTCCTTAGGTTCCTCTCCACCCAACTCTCCAGCCTGTCCATGTCTTGCTGTATGGCAATACAGCCTTCCAGTGTGACAGCCACTCCTGCCAGTTTTGTGTCATTAGCAAACTTGCTGAGGGTACACTCTGTCCCCTCATCCAGGTCACTGATGAATATGTTGAACAAGACTGGACCCAGTACTGACCCCTAGGGAACACCACTAGTTACAGGCCTCCAACAACACTCTGCATTACTGATCAAAACCCTCTGAGCTCTGCCACTCAGCCAGTTCTCAATCCACCTCACTGTCCACTCATCTAACCCACACTTCGTAAGCTTACCTATGAGGATGGTATGGGAGACATTGTCAAAAACCTTGCTGAAATCAAGGTAGACAACATCCACTGCTCTCCCCTCATCCACCCAGCCAGTCATTCCATCATAGAAAGCTATCAGATTGGTCAAGCATGATTTGGCCTTGGTGACTCCATGTTGATGACTCCTAATAACCTTCTTTTCCTCTACATGCTTAGAGATGACATCCAGAATGAGTTGTCCCATCACCTTTTTAGGGATGGAGGTGAGGCTGACTGACCTGTAGTTTCCTGGGTCCTCTTTCTTGCCCTTTTTAAAGACTGGAGTGACACTGGCTTTCCTCCAGTCCTTAAGCACCTCTCTTGTTCTCCAGGACCTTTCAAAGATGATGGAGAGTGGCTTCACAATAACATGGATTTGACCGATGGACCACTTGGTGGATAAAGAACTGGCTGGACTGTCGCAGTCAAAGAGTTGCAGTCAATGGCTCCACGTCCAAGTGGCAAGTAGTGACAAGTGGTGTTCCTCAGGGGTCGGCACTGGGACTGGTACTATTTAACATCTTTGCTGGTGACATGGATGTTGGGATTGAGTGCACCCTCAGCAAGTTTTCCCATGATACCCAGCTGTGTGGAGCAGTCAACATGCTGGAGGGAAGGAATGCCATCCAGAGGGACCTGGACAGGCTGGAGAGGTGGGCCCATGCAAAACTCATGAAGTTCAACAAGGCCAAGGGCAAGGTCCTACATATGGGTCAGGGCAATCCCAAGCACAAATACAGGCTGGGTGGAGAATGGATCGAGAGCAGCCCTGAGGAGAAGGACCTGGGTGTGCTGATTGACGAGAAGCTTAACATGAGCCACAATGCATGATTGCAACCCAGAAGGCCAACCATATACTGAGCTGCATCAAAAGAAGCATGGCCATCAGGTCAAGGGAGACAATTCTGCCCCTCTACTCCACTCGGAGTACTCCACCCGGAATATTGCATCCAGCTCTGGAGCCCTCAATGTAAGAAGGACATGATTCTATGAAGTACATCAGTAGCAAAAGGAAGACTAGGGAAAATGTGCGCCCACTGCTGAATGAGGTGGATGCCCTAGAGATGGAGGATGCAGAGAAGGCAGAGTTACTAAATGCCTTCTTAGCTACAGCCTTTACTGCTAAGGCCAGCCCTCAGGAATCCCAGACCCTGGAGGTAAGAGAAAAAACATGGAGAAAGGAAGACTTTCCCTTGGTTGAGGACAATCAAGGACTGAGGATAATTTAGGTAAACTCAGCACCCACAAATCCATGTGCCCTGATGTGATGCACCCACGAGTGCTGAGGGAGCTGGCAGATCATATAGAATCATGGAATCATAGAATGGTGTAGGTTGGAAGGGACCTTAAAGATCAGCTAGTTCCACCCCTCCTGCCATGGGCAGGGACACTTTCCACTAGACCAGGTTGCTCAAAGTCCCATCCAACCTGGCCTTGAACACTTCCAGGGATGGTGCATCTACAACCTCCCTGTGCAATTTGTTCCAGTGTCTCACCACCCTCATAATGAAAAATTTCTTCCTGATGTCTATTCTAAATCTACCCTCTTCCAGTTTGAAAACATAACCCCTCACCCTATCACTACATGCCCTTGTAAAGAGTCCCTCTCCAGCTTTCTTGTAGGCACACTTCAAATACTGGAAAGTTGCTATAAGGTCTCCCTGGAGCCTTCTCTTCTCCCAGCTGAACCCCAACTCTCTTGCCACTTGGACATGAAGCCATTGATCACATCTCTTTGACTGCAACCGTCCAGCCAGTTCCTTATCCACTGAGTTGTTCACCCATCAAATCCATGACTCTCCAATTTAGAGACCAGGATGTCGTGCAGAGCAGTGTCAAATGCTTTGCATAAATCCAGGTAGATGGCATCTGTTCCTCTCCCCTTATGCACCAACACTGTCACACCATCGTAGAAGGCCACCAAATTTGTCAGGCATGATTTGCCCTTAGTGAAGCTGTGTTGGCTGCTACCAACCACCTCCTTATTTTCCATGTGCCTTAGCAAAGTTTCCAGGAGGATCTGCTCCATGATCTTGCCGGGCACAGATGTGAGACTGACCAGCCTGCAGTTCTCCAGATCTTCTTTTTTACGCTTTTTAAAAATGGGGGTTATGTTTCCCCTTTTCCACTCATTGGGAACTTCACCAGACTGCCATGACTTGTCAAATATGGTGGATAGTGGCTGGGTAACTTCATCCACCAGTTCCCTTAGTACCCACAGATGAATCTCATCAGGTCTCATGGACTGGTGTACCTTCAGATTTCTCAGCTGGTCTCGAACCTGGTCTTCTCCTACAGTGGGTGGTACCTCAACTTGAAGAAGCCCTTCTTATTGTCCTTGACATCCCTTGCCAGATTTAATTCCAACTAGGCCTTAGCCTTCCTTGTTGCATCCTTGCATACTCTGACAACGTTCCTATATTCCTCCCAAGTGGCCAGTTCCTTTTTCCACATTCTGTAACCTTCCTTCTTCCATTTGAGTTTCTCCAGAAGCTCCTTGCTTATCCATGCAGGTCTCCTGCCTCCTTTGCTTGATTTCTTACTCACAGGGATTTTGTCTATCTATAACTGGTAAAAAGTAGGCTTCAAATGTAACCAAGTTATTTAAGGCTTCCTTATAGTCAGAAAAGAAAAAAAGACACTTTCAGACAGAACCTTATCCCATGTAAAGGTAGGTACCTAAGACATAGGGGATAAGGAGTCCTCTGGAAGATATGTCTTTGCTGGCTACATCATGAGTCTAAATGATTAGCTCTTAGCAGACATTTGACTTTTCTATGGCTCCTGGTGGATGAGATAAATTCCACATGTGACACTGTTTGTTTCATGCTTTTTATCAACAGCCCCAGTGATATTTAAAATTATATCCTTTAAGCTTAGTTGCCCAAATGTAAACATGTGTTATGGATTGGTATTTATGGAAGTCTCTGCTAGTTCCTTTATGAGTTAGCTTTCCTATTTACAGGTCCAGCAGATCCCAAGTTGTGGATTTTTTTTGTTTCTTGTCTTTTTTATAGTTTTCTTGAAAAGAATGCTAGACACAAACCCATATTTAGGTCACACTTAGTCCCATCTATGTGAAACCCTGTTTCCAGGCTGTTTTCTCAACTGTTGCTTCCCATGAAATCAGCAAAGTTTGAATGTATTCTAATTTTCTGAAAATCAAGCCAGCAAATATGTCCAGAGACTTCTATCCACCTTTTTTTGGACTTTCATACCCACTTTTATGTACCTACATCTGAATAACCTTGGTTCTGCTTCTGGAGGCTGCTGAGGACATAGCAGAGATTTTGTAGCGTGGCTGTGATCATCATAGGTGCTTTCCTGCTGTAGAGGACATCCTACTGTGGGATGGAATACAGAGATCTTCAGTCAAGCTCTGGCCAAACTATTACATCCGTATGACAGCCCAGCACCAATATCACTTAGGTCCCAAGAAGGGCACACAGCCAGGCCCAGCTAGCACCGTGCCTCTTGGCCATCACAGTGTTGGGGTATGGAGCTGGCTCAGTTGAAGCCAGCCAAAGGATTTGTTCACCACACCACAGTGAGCTGTGCAAATATGCTCTTAGATGCTCCAACACATTTCTGGTTCTAAGCGACTTTCTGCTATTTCTAACTTAGATGTACTGGGTGCTACGAGGTACTACTCAGCACAAGTAAGAATGGTAGGATTACGTTCCCTGGTAGGCTTCACTAACAAGTATGGAAGGAGACATCTCAATCATTAGAAAAGGTCACTTTGCTGAAACGTCAGCTAATTTCATATGTGCATGTCCAGCACTCCTTGCTATTTTAGGAAAAATATGTTTGAGATGATAAATTGTAAACTCATACAACTGTAATCAACATTTTAAAGTCAGCATTTACAAATGTTACCTTGAGTACATTAGATGGTAGACATCTTCCCATTGTCTTTGTTTAAAATCTTTCTGAAGGAATTTTCAAAACTTTTTCATCTGTCTCCTTCATTGGGTGATTTTTCCAGAGTTTTTCCAGTGGCTCTTACTATAAAATCTTCATAACTGTTTAAATATTTGTGGTTTGGCTTTGTTTTGGGGTTAGAGGATAATCTTTCCAGTGCAAACTTCTTGACCACCCAGAAACAACAGATGGATTGCTTATATCAAACTCAGAAAATAAACAACTACTACGATGTCTTTACTTTTAGGAATATTGCTAGGATATTTATTTCTCCAGTCTCCAGGCTTCCCACTTAGATCTACCAGGGCAAATACTTGCTCTAGGCCTTTCTGCTGAAACATCTTCTGCATGCAGTTTTAATCTTTGAAAGGATTTGGATTTTTTTTTCTGTTTCCTGAACAAAATTAAAAAAAAAAAAAGACTAAAACAGTGGAACAAATGAAAGTAGGCAGCTTGAATATTTGTAGTTTTTTAGGTTTGGTTCAGCTGGTATGATTTAAGAAATGAGATTTTATTTTGGTCAGTAAGCAACTCAGTAGTCTGCTACCTCGTAGAGTTCTACCTACTAGAGATTGTCTATAATGCGTTTCTGATAATGACAACTTAAGACCTTGCACCCTGTATGTCAGTAATTTTGTATCCGCAGTGGTCAGGGAATGGGAGCCAGCGAGTTTTTTTCTCTTGGAAGCCTGTTATAGAAAAATGTAATAGCAAAAAGAGAATGAATAGAGCATCAATGTAGCTAGCACTGCTGAAATAAAGAACCAGCTTTGAGAATAATGTGACGAAGTCCAAAAACTAGAACAGGGCAAAGCTGTCTTAGCCTTGAAGATAAAGTGAGGAAGTTTAAATTTATTGATCTACTTTAACATTGAAAAGAGACTTTGTAAAGAAGAGACGAGGCGTAAGCCATAATTAAGGATATATAATCTTTGGTTTACACATAAACATGCATGTGGGATGATTTTCATGATCACAAAGGAGGAATGAGGTTCATCCCTGATACATATTTTCTCCAGAGTCTGTCAATGTTTGTGCTGGCAAATCCTCTGTACGGAGCCTCTCAATGACCTTCAAAGTGCCTGGTATCAAGGTCCATTCAGCTGACAACTGGCCAATTTTCAAAGGTAATGACAATGGAGATGTAGGGATGCATATTGTCTGTAAGGCAGCTTAAGCTATACTTACTGTCAAATAAGTGTTTTGTTTCTATGGAAAAAACAGAATGTGAGTCCTTTAAGCTCAGATCAGATTGACAGATTGGAAACATAATGCTGAAAGATTGCTTATCCTGCAGCTAAGCCTGTATTTTTAAAATGAGGTTATACGCCGAAAAGTGACTGAATAAATGGCCCAATTTTTATTTTATTATTTATTTGGATTTATGAGTATATAAAAAGTGGGTAAACTGTGTTTTGACATTTTAAAACCCCCATAAATCAAACTACAAAGAGAAAACCAGCAGCAAATACCATTATGTACCAGAGAGTGGTAAGGAGGCAATTCTCATAAGAGATTACAGAGTATCTTATTTTCTGCCTTTTCCAGCCTGAATCACTCTTGAAACCTTAGGAAAAATCATTGGTTCTGTGGCACGCTATGAGGGTAAGATTAGTTTCTTATGGACCTAGAGTACATTCACAGTTCCTGCCTTTGCTAGTGTCTTCACTGAGAGCAGCTGTAGCATTGGTTTCCACATTTCTCTGTCAATAAAGAAACAGCTAATGCTGATTTTACTCACTATTAAAATTCCGTTCAGATCTTGCCAGACAAGCCGGCCTCGTTCGAACTTGTGCAGCCACAGCAAGACAAACATTACCAAGCACAGCAGGTGACGCTGGAAATTAATTAATCATTCTGTTGAAGGTGGGCATGCCCCAGGGAGCAAGAGATCCCACTCACGTGCTTTCTTTGGTTCCGCAGTGCTAACAGTATAACGCACTCTTGGTTAACGTGAAAAGGAAGTAGGTATGAACAGCCTGAAAAAGCTTCATTTCTTACCACCAGAGAATTGTCTTATCTACAACAAGACCTTATAAACACTCAAAGATAGCTACACAGGTCTCTAAGAGAGAATTCAAATTTATCAGAACTTTATGGATTACCAACTTCACTTATGGGCATTCCTCATTTACCAGGAAAACAGAGAGCTCAAACTTGTACTGAGAGCATCTCCTTCTTAGGTCCTTCCTCAATCCAGATTTCTCTGTAAAAACACAGAGTACCACTGTGATGACCAGGAGAGGTGTCATTTACAGAAACAATCATTTGGCATCTGAAAACTATTGTTTTATGAATACCTAAGGGCTATTTTCATACTGCTTGTTATAGATGCCCAAATTAATCATCCTGGCAACTGGCAACGATATCTAAGTTCAAGAGGCCAATAAGCAATTCAGATAGAAAAGCATCCAGGGCTACCAAGGTCAGTTCCTCAGGTGGCCAATGAAGACAAGTAGTTTTCGTGCTTGTTGGACATTAGAAGTTGTCGATCCATTTAAGTTCATCATTGTTCCTCTCTGCTGCCCATATAAGTAGGAGTTACTGTCTCCTGTCTCCCAGTCATGGGTGATATGTATTTCTCCTCCATCTCTTGAACTTTGCGTAACAGCAATGACACCAGTGGTGGAGATCATTATTTAATTTTGACTGCCTACTGACTAAATATCTAGACTAGGATAACCATCTAATCAGTAGAGGGGACAGGCACCTTCAAAGGCCAGGCCTTCTCACTTACCTCAGGTATCTTCAGTATCTATCTTACCTGAGATGAATACAGTTCTTGAAGTGTCCATCTCTCCCTCTCCAGAAACTATGCAGAGAGACAACTGATTTAGTCCACACCTTATCCTTAGAGAGATAAAGTGATTTTAGCATGACCCCAGCCCTGTTAAATTAACAACAATTTTACCCAGCCAATTTATTTACTCAGACAGTTGGTAGATATATTTGTTCTCATGCCAGGATTAAATTTCTATAATATCAATACACTGGAACAAGCTTCTTTAGTATTTGCTTCTAGAGACTTCTTGTTTTAATTTATTCAGTTATTGATTGGTGGATGTTCACAAGGGGCCACTGAAGTCAATGAAAAGTCAAATCAGGCTTGCATCAAGTCTTGCACAGCTCTGCCTTACTCTGTCCACATACAGTAAAATTTCAGTCATATATATAGTCTCAGTTTTACCATATCCTAAATCCAGTGCTAATGAATGCAGAAGATATGATTTAGTTGGTCAAAATGATGCTTATGTCTATTCTTGCTTCTAGAAGCCTCCCATATAGGGTGATTTCTATAAAATGGCAAGTGTAACCTGGACTTACTCAGGGTTCAATAGCCTTTCCCCAGGGTGGTAGTCCTATGGAGATTAGCAAACCCCACTACATTTGCTGGAGTTTGTAAGACAATTTGTAGGGTAAGTGATTTTTATAAAATTTTGATTATTTTTGTTTTAAATTGCACATAAGGTACGTATCCATTTTGCCTCCTTGTCTTGCTGCATTCACTTTTCTGGCTGTCTAGAGTTGTCTTTGGAGGAAATCTCTTCCTCTCTTCTCTTTTACACATCTACCCCTTTCTGCCATTGGGGTTCTGCTCCTCAGCCTTCCTTGAAGTATAGCCAGCCTCTGCCATCTTCCATACCCTACTTGCTCATCCCACTCCCCTCCCCAGTTCTTGCCTTTTCCAAGCCACCAACTCTACTATCTCCGCTCAGAGCACAGTGTCCTCCTGAAACAAGAAGGCAGTCCGGTAATGCGACTGTAAAATCTAAAAATAAGTGTCTAGTTTAAATTAGAGTCAACTCACCCACCTCTCTCCATCACTTTCTCTATATGTAGACTATTTTCCCCTGAACACAAAAAAACTGGATGCTTATGGAACAATATGGTCTCTGCATATTACTCGGGAAGTCCCTGACTTCGGTCCCACAACAACAGTTGCTGCACTCACACAGACAGGAAACAACATAACGCCTGTGCTCCTTGTTGATGCAATAGAGAAAAAGAACATGATTTTCCAGTCTGCTTATTTTTGGTGCCTGACTTAGGTATGTCTCAGAAGTAGCTGAGGCTCCTAGTGCTCAGTGAGAGGAGATGCTCTTTCTACCCAACATAGCTGTCAAAACACTTGGAAAGCACACGCGTTTCTCACGTAAGGAAATAAAGCAGTTGAAATCCATTGCTGGTAAATATTTAATGTTTCCATTGAGACAACAGGAAAACAACAGGAATATTCAGCTTCTCTATCAGGTCACGGCTGTGTCCGCCTGTGCCCCTCCTGAGAATAAGCACCTACCACCGCTGCCCTGGAATGATCTGAGCAACGCCCGGCCATTTTACAGCCAGGGGTGCAGGAGACACAGAGCTAGACAAGGAATCAGGACGATGTCAGCAGCAAGCCGCCTCCTCACCAGCCTTCTCTGTCTGCCCCAGCAATGGTTGGAAAGGGGCATGCCCTCACGCTGAGCTTGCCTTGCGCCTTTTGATCATTCTTTTTGAGTTTCTCCCACTCTGGGTAAGTGCTCCAGCTGCTAGACCCCTGTGCACAAGGTGAGAGACATTCTGACACAGGTCAAGCTAGACCTGAATGTATCCAGCTTTTTGTCATCCTCCAGGAATTTAAGCAAGTTATCTGCCCAAAAACTAGAAGCTACGTAGCTTTAGGAAAAATGTAGGTACTCATCTCCCAAAAAATAGCCTTTTCAGGTTGACTGTTCACAGGCAATTAATAATAAGCAGCAGAAGGGCTCTCAAATTAAGTAGGGAGGTATCTAGAGAGCTGAGGTACATAAAAAAGTGTCAAGCAATCCTGCAAAGTGAGGGGACCAGGGTGCTGTCTCACCCTGGGACAGGTTTTAATCACTGCTGGTGAGTATTGCTTTCTCCAAGGTCAAAAATGCCAGGATGGAGTTTTACCCATGCCTGCCTCTCACATCAAACATGAACATATCTGCATATCACTTTCAAACACAGGGCAGGTTCTGACCCCTTCACTGCTTGCTGATTGCTGTGACTTTTGTGAAACGTGGTGGACTCGGGTACTGAGGGGGTAATAGGCTTTTTGGAGGAAGAAGGATTACGTTGCTAGTAGACAGAAAACATCATTTTCCTAAAAACTCTTTGGCCCAGCCCCATGGCTGGTCAATGAACACATTTGCGGCACATCACGAGTGTTACCTTAACCCTAGCATATTGATGGGAAAACACTCTCTTGAATAGCTGGAAAACTGTGCTTACTTTGCAATGTCAGGACATTAAACTATGGAACACCTCAACTTATTTAAAGCTGCATACACAAACATGAACTGCACTTAACCCCAGGCGTTGCAGAAATACGACCTGCAAGCCAGTAACAGCGTATTTAGAGGCTAGATATTGTAGCAAACAAACTTTTTCCTTTCCATGCAAGTTCCTTTTTTGTTTGCATGTTAGTTGCTTTTGTTTCTAAGTTGGAAAAAGGCTAATCTTCTCTAATAAAAACCCATTAGCACCGTGAGATATACAACAGTGCAGCTCCCTGGCTCTGCTACAGCACAACGCCAAATGAAGCCATGATGGAATGAAGCTTTTCCCATATAGAAAGAAGCATACGTGCTTTGCTCACTGTCCTACGCCCAGAATTCACATGGGGAGAGGAGGCACTTCTCACCATGTGGAAACTGTTAAGAGGATGTGAAAACAAATGTTTTTAATTGAAATTGTCATTGCTGAGCCAGACTGCTGTCTGGGGTATCTTGCTGAAAAGTGACAGCAGCAGCAGGGAAACAATGTAAGAGATTGTAAAACCGGGTTCCATTCTGCACTAATTCAGGGACTGCATATGGGATGCTATGATGTTGTTTATTTTAAGACTTAACACTAAGGGTGGAAAGCCTATTGGTGGTGTGAGGCTGAGAGTTGGGAAGGAAGCGCAATCCGGGTCAGATGCTGGAGATCTGCGCCCCTCCGCCACTGACCTGCCACGAAGCCTTGTGCCAAGCATGCCATTCCCCCTGCCTGTGCCTCCCCTCAGGGTCCGTCGTGATTCTGTCTCTTGACATCGCCATTTCACCACGGACAGGGACGATCTTTTGTAATAACCAATGCACTAACACTGTGAACAGTACCAAATAATAGTTTGCACTGATACCTTGGCAGGTCTTGCTTCCCTCCAGTCCGGCCCTCCAATTCCATGGCAAAAGAGTCCGACAGCCACTTATCAATCCTGGAACAGTTCTTTGTGAAGACTAATATTTCAGAAAGGCCTTTTATGTATCTGCTCTTTTTTACTCAGTGAAATCTTGAAAGTTTGACTACATGAGTTTTGCTCATGCGAGCCCAGGCGCTGCGCGCATCTGTTGTCATCTTAACACACACATCAGCAACATGTGTCTCCAGCGCATCAGTGCCCAGGTCAAGCTGCCCTCTTTAGCTCTCCCAGAGAAAAATCAAAGCTGTGACACATCAGCCCTCCCTCTGCTTCTCACGGGAATATTTATAGCCAAACCTGTTCTGTAAGAACAGGTATCTAAAGCCAATCCTGCTACCTGGACATCGAGCGCAAAGCTGAGAGCTGATGCGTGTGTCCCTGCTCTCCAGCAGTTCCCTCTCAGCTCCTGCTTCAGGCTTTAAAGCACCCATGAAAAGCAGTGGCGTCTCGTTTTCTTCCGCTTTCGCACCAATTTACCCAGCAAAGGGTGAAAGGGGGCGAATCGCAGGATGAGAATCATTTTGAATGAGACAGAGGCAGAGCTTTACCTCTGTCACGGGAGGCAGGGAAAGCAACTCTTGCTAAGCCAGACCGATCTTTCTGAACTCAGAAGACAGAGTATTGCCAATTCTGTCAAAATGGTCTCAGTTACATGAACAAACCTGATAATGTATTCAGGCAGGGCAAAAGTATCTGCAAAAAGCTTCTACATCAGTTCACAGCATGAACAAACTACAAGCAAGCCTTTTCTGTTTCAGACAAAGTAGAACAGAAATCAAAGAATTAGTGCAATTTTGTATTCCGATTCAGAGAATTATATAATGCTCACGCTACCACTGAATCCATAAATAGCCTTACTCCTCCTGCCTGCTCTCGCCTCCCTCGTTCTTGAAATATTAAACCCTTTTTGATAGCATCCTTTGGATTCTCGGCTTAAACACTGCATGAGTGAATTAAGTCTGTATATATGTGTAAAGAAATGTTCATGTGAGGTGCCTCTTCGTTTTGCGTATGTGCATCTTTGATATGGAAATGGGAATGCTTTGGGAATGTAGCATTCTGCAGACCGTTCTGGACTCCTGCACCTATGGCAAGCAGCCGACTGCTGCATCTTCCTGCCGGGATGGGGAAGCACATTTCAATGCCCTGCCCAAGTTGCGCACTTTGGGCGTGCTCCGTGCTGCGGGTTGCAACCAAAACCCAAATAAATGCCATCTCTCTTGTCCCTGTGCCTGGTTTCTACAGGAAGGGAAGCTGGCCCTCTGAAAATAGAAAGGGTCACACGCAGCTTTGCCAGTGTGAGTGACTGGGGAAGGCACACACGGTGCAGCTCACCCCTGTGCTGCTGTTTAAACATATCCAGAGCCTGTTCAGCATTGCCCTCCCCCCCTCCCATAAGGGACTAGGCTTGATCCCTCCCCAAGCAGTCTCTTCTATCTTTGTCCCTCAAGTCACATTTTAAGCACATATCCCCCACACCCTCTGAGGATGCTTCCAATTCTAATTCAAAAGCCATCTCCCTTTGGCACAGATTTGTGTCTCCACACTTTTGTGATGGAAAATTATGAGCTGAAATAAATAATCATGAGCCTGTGGTAGCAGAAAGAATGGTGTCCCCTAAAGGAAGGAATCCTCAGCAATTTCAGTTGTCTGCATAATTAATTTTTTTGTGTCCCTCATTTGGAGTCTCTGTCACACTTTGCAAATCCACACCAGGGCATTGCAGATATTGCTTTAGGGCACAAGCCATTTATATTCTCCGAGCCCCATTTTGGAAGCCTCAGTCCCACTGAGTAGATATTATACATTCAAGGAATCTCACTGATACCAAAATGACTAACCGTGTGAGTGCAACTCACAGCATCAATAAGCTACGTGACCCACTAGATAAATTAGTATTGCTTTGCAAATGCATTGCAAAGTAACGCAAAAGCTGTGTATTACTTTGCAGAAGGAATGGGTTGAATCACCTGAGACTCTTGCCTTACAGCTGGCTGAGGTGGGGGAGGAGGAGTTGGTTCGGTTTGTTTTATCCTAACAGATTTGTACGGATCAAACAGAAAACTTGAACTGGTTGGGGAATGGTAAACAAGGGTCTGAGTGCAGGAAGCTGGACTGAGTAATCATAGCACAAGTAAATGCCAAGTAGATATGACCCTCACGTACTTTGCCTCATTCCTCCAGCTCATATACATATTATTGTTAATATTAATCTCAGTGTAAAACTCAGCACCAGACGTGAAATGTTAAGCATGTCATGAAAATGGTAGGTTTTGTGTATGTTGTTAAAAAGTCAGTCAAATTCATACTCACATGTAAAGACACCTTTCAGCTTTTCCCCCTGCTTCCACAAGTGTCTGTAGTATCTTGATTATTCACATATTCACATTATGCTATTCCCCACTCTTTAACTGCAAATGCAGAGTTCATAGGCTGACATTTTTTTAAATTACTTATAGCCACTTCAGAAATAGCTCAAATTATTTTGAACTATATTTTCTATGAGCTAAATGACTTTATTTGTGAGTTCATATCTATAAAGTGTGTCGGTTTTGCCATGACTGTCGCATGATATGTCACATCTTTTTCCATAGCATCTGTTCTACATAAAGCGTGAAGAAATTGGTTTTGCTTTGTTTTGCCTTGACTTGTTTAGTATTGTTGCTTTCATTATTTTAAGTCAGAACATGCAATGTGCATTTTGGCCAGGATGATAAGTGCTCTTGCTGCCCTTCCCCGGAAACAAGATGTATTAACCTAGAGTCTCCTCTGGATTTGATTTTAGTTTCCTTAAAATTGCTGCTATACCATGCCTCGTTTTAGACTGCCCTCACTGAACACAGCTGCCATTTCTTATGCATTATCCTCTACTAGATCTCAGACTTATTTAAACAATGGAAAGAAATCACTGCCTCTACCTTTCTTCCCTTGGGATGACACTCTGCTCCATAATTATGAATAACCCCCCTAAGATGGCTGATTTGATTGGGTTAGGAACCAAACTATTTGCGGGAAGATAACCTGGGTTGATTTTAAAAAATAATAGTTTAAAAGATTTTAAGGCCATAGGGGATGCTGTGATTATATGGGTTAAATTCCTACAAAACAGTAGGCTAATTCCTGGCTGGGTTAAATAATATATTTTTGAAGCCAATTCAGTTTTGAATTAAAGATACATCCCTTGGCAAATTGGTCCAATGATTAATTACCTTTGCTATTTAAAACTGCAAACCCCCCTTGAAATGTCAAGCTTCAGTTGGTAGTCCGAACACATACATGAGCTCTTGCTTCTTCCACGGGGTTAATGACTTCTCCAGTAGCAGATACTCCCACCTTCTCTAGGGGTGCTCAAAGGCTGCTCTCAACTCAGCATAGGATCTTCTCTTTTTCTTTTTTTTTTTTTTTGACAGGCTAAAGGGACTGCTTTACAAGACCCTTATGGCAGAGTGTATTTTCCATACTTGTAGTCATTGTTTTTCCTTTCTAAAATCCCTTGAGATTTCTAAAATCATCCTATCTAAAATCTCTCCAGTTTTCATCATCTCTTCCCATCCCACCCCCCTTTTAAGCCTGGCAGTAGCATGGGGCACACTGTTCTGCAAACGATCCTGCTGGTGCTGTGACGGGGGAGCAATACGCCCTCCCGCTCCTGCCTGACACCCCGCTGTTTACACCTCCTTGGCTCTCATCCACGCTCTCAGCCAGCACATCTCAGTGGGAGCTCATGTTCAGTTTGTTAACCAATGAGACTGNGGGGAAAAAAAAAAAAAACAAACTTAAAATGTAACCATTTTTCAATAGAAAATTTTAAGGTTACTTTTCCTGCTTTATGTCATGCTCCAACACACGCACATATATATAAAAGACCCAGCAAATAAAATGCTTCAATCAAGGTTCGCTGCTGTAATGCCCCTTGGGTATGACAGCTTGCTCTCTCCCTTGTCTCTTCAGTGGGTGAGGCTTCCTGGTCGGGCTGAGAGCTCAGAAGAGGAGACAATAGGGGTGACAGGAACCAGAATGGCAAAAAACAGAGCGTCCTCCCCCAGCAATGCTCCAGTGCTGGGATTCTCCTGTTGTGCACGTGTCCTGGTGGCAAGAGGAATGGCAGGGGCACAGCAGGGCACTGTCAGACCTGACGTACGGAGCAGTTCCACAGCATTAAGTCACCCAAAACTCAAATGCCAAGGTGGTCAACAGTCAGGCCTGAGTACTGGGCTTTTCCATTTTAAATCACAGCAGTTTGTGTTGTCCGGAGTCAGACACTCCCACCAAAAACTTTCACCAATTCATGAAGAGGTCTACCACTGTGCCTTTGGTCCACTTCAAAGCCTCCATTGCCCAGAGAGCAATCCGCTCCCTCTCCATCCATCAGACATGCAAGACCCTTCTGAGATGTGGTTACAGATTTAGAAATCGGTGCTTGAACTGGGCATGCAAAGCAGTGGGCAGCAGAGTCCTCCAGACTGGCCAAGCACAGTCACCACACTTGACGTCCCCAGGTGTCCCTGCGCTGAGAAGGGGTGCAGAGGGGCACCAACCCTCCCTCCTCAGCTGTCCCTTCGGGTTGCACCCTGCACCCTTCTAATAGAGGATTATTGCACCGTGGACAACGTTAAGACCTATACAGACAGTTAGTACTCTCTCCTCTCATGGCTTCATGTCCATGCTTCAAAGACTCTTTACTTTGCTCTCCTGTAACAGTCGCTTCTCTGACAGAAACGCTGCTACAGGGACATCTGAAGGTTCCCAGCCTCAACTCTCTACTCTGCTGTCACTTTCTCCCACTCCTGTTTTCTTTATTTTACCTGAGTTAACATTTTATTTCCAATAGGCTCACTTCAGAATTGACCAGTTGTTTATTCTTTGCTTCTCTTGCTTTTTTTATACGCTTTCTTCACAGCTCCTTATGTCTTTGAGAATAAATATTTGTCTCTCCATGTCCAGTATGAGTTATGAAAAACACCAACCAAATGGCTGTTGGTTCATGTGGAGCCAGCCATGCTGCGCTGATTCAGTATGCACACATTGTGTAAACTTAAAAAAACCCTCTTATTACATGTATTATAAGACCTTTCTGACTGTCTCGCTCTGAAAAGTATGATATGGGAATTGAACTTTCAGAGGAGACTAAGAACAAATGGCAGCTCTGTAGAATTTAAAATAAAGTCACCCTGGTTTTATTCCTCTCTTGATAAAACTTATCAGGATTTGATCTCTCTCTTTTTTTTTAATTTATTTATGTTTATAGTATAGTTTTGCATATTACCAATAAAAGAGATATACCAAAAGAAAAAAATGAAAAAGTCAGAAAGAACGAGGCAATTATTTCTGCCTCTAACAACTAAGTATCAATCTGTGTGCCACCTTTCTTTGCGTGTCACTGTAGCCCTGACTCAGCAAAGTTCCCACCACACGCTTAACTGTAAGCCTGCAAATAGTCTCATTGAGTTTGCTTAGCCATATGTTCAAGTTTCACCGAATTGAGACCTCTAACAGACGTACCCAAGTTTTATTAAATGCAAAACTGAGAAAAAAAAGGTGTCAGGCTTTCTGAACAATCTGAAAATCAGGCAGGAACATTAGAAAATTTACTCACATTTGTGAGGTTTAGTGTGGAGATGAACTAAAAAAACATTAACTTTTTCTTCCCAAGCCTTCCTCTCACTTCCTGACCCTGACATCGCTATCTTGGATAAATTCAAACCCAGGTTCATACTATTATGGCTTGGTCTTGCAAAAGCTGAGTCAAAAGGTATTGCAAAATCAAAATGATAGTCAGCATAGTCTGGCTGCTGCAGTGTGTGTAAGACTGAAACAGGGTGGTAAAAACAAGCTTGGACTCTGCAACTTAGATGCCTTTGATCCCCATCCCCTGCCATTAGCTTTCACTCATAGCCTGTCTCAGGTCACCCCACGCTTTTCAAGGTTATGTCTCCAGAGGTTTGATTTGAGTCGAGGACTCGAGACATTTGCTTGTCATTCCTCCTTTATTCACCCCTTTGATAAAATGGGAAGCGTTCTCTTCAGCTAGGACCACTTCCAGCTCTGCTTCCTAGAAGGAAAGCAAAATATGTATGGACATCGAACGTCCAAAAGGACAGGAGAATGGGGATCTTCACTGAAGTTGAGTTATCTTTTGAAAAGGCAGCTGGATTTTCTTGTTTTGTGGCTCTGGTCCCTAATATGTTGCAAGGAAGAATGAGGGCCTAAAATAATAAAGGAAGAACTGTTAAAATGCGAGCACCAAGTTTGGTGCTGCTTTATGTCCTTGTTCATCTGTCCTGGCCTGACACTGGTTGGGAAGCCAGCTCAGAAAATGAAGGCCAGGGAGCATTGCATCACTTAAACCTGGAACAGTGGGATGTCTGGCTGCGGCATTTCGAACAACCTCTAATTTCATAATTAAAGTTCAAGGGTGGCCAAAATAAAGAGAATTACATAAATCAGCAGCTGCTAATGGACACCAGCGAGTCTTCCATTTCAGTGAAATTACCTGGTAAAGATTAATTGGGTTGCATGGCAAAGGGTTGCAGCTGCATAATTATTGGAAATATTCCCTGATGATGGTGAAAGCAGCAAGACCTGGAAATTGTTCTGTACCCAGAACTTGGAGAGTAACCGGAGCTGGGAGAGGCATGAGACAGCCTCCTGAGCACCACCAGTGATCTCAGGAGAGATCCCCCAGGGTACTGGATGCTTACATTAATGCAGTGGATTGAGTCCCTCCTCAACTGAGCCAGCGGAGTCCAGACAGCCGTTCAGCATCATTTGCAAGGGTCAGACAGATAGCTCTTTGGATCTCTCAGACTGTATCGACCAGGCACATGATTTTGTATCGGCCAGGCGCATGATTTAGTTGTTTACACTTGGGCATCTGATATAATTTTTGGGTACCATGGGATATGCTGTTTGTCATTAAGCAGACTTGCAAGATGGAATAAGCTTTGTGACACACCTGGTATCTGCAGAGAAGTATCTTGTATACTCTGTGGCTTGTCAGAAAGCACTAATCGCCTACATGTAGGCAACGGACCTCCTCCTAGACCTCCACTGACTACAGCAGGAGCTTGTACTCACAGCTCATGTGTAGAGGCTGACACGCAAATACACTAATTTGGGTGTATTTATTGTTGAGCTGAATCCCATTCCTGCTGACCCCATAACCTTCACCTATCATACCCAAAACATACAACCAGTAAAAGATCAGTGCTCACTGGCTTTTGCTCTCTTTTGTTAGGGCTCTTCATATTCAGCATACTCATGAAGTCGCATGTAGCTCCTTTCACTTCGTTTTTTCTCTGTCTTCAGTCCCCATGCTCCCTCAGTTATTTCAACCTCTTTCCTTCTTCCTTTTCCACGTCTTTTATCCACTGCTCTGTGTAGACAGAATGGCCTTCCTCCTTCAGTCCCTGCATCCTGAATTTTGTCACAATCTTTATAAATTATCACAGCTGACTGGTCTCTGTGACATAGTGATCCACCCCATCAAGGACCACTGGAGAGAACATCTACCACAGAGCTGAGGTCCTCGTTTTGCCAGCTGGGCGGTATAGGTCTGACATTCCCCTGATTGAAGAACACCTTCAACCTTAGTCCTGGTTAAGCACTGGTCAAACGTTGTTGTACTAAACAAGGTGCAATACAAGATAAAAAGTAACAGCCAAGACTTTGAAGAATGATGGGATTCAGATATCCCTGCTCTTAGCATTCACTGTTGGCTAATGTTAGGCACTCCCTGCTCTCTGTGCCACCTGGTTTTGACACCATTTGGAGATACTTAAATTGGACATGTTCAAATGGAATGATACCATGTCATGAAGGTACCTGAGCAATCTATAAGCCAGGTATTTTAAGTGTGCATCACTGTAATTCTCTTGTCAGGTAACCAGACCTGCTGAGAAAAAAGAATACACAAGGGCACTGGAATATGTGTTTAAAAAGTCATATGCAAGTGATGAATTACTGATTCTGTTCATCCAGGAATTTCTGCCTTCACTGGATATAAAGCTACTTAAGACTATGTGTAGGTTAAAGGACCGGATCATTTCCTGGTTCTTAGGTCCATGTCCCAGCAGTATCCCAACTCCAGAAAGGTCAAGAGCCCTTGATGCATCTCAGTTTCCACAGAAAGGAAATTAATATCTATGTGTTGGAAAGGAAATACAGAGTCCAGACAGCAGTGAGCCAGGATGCTGGGTGCGCCCACCCAGTAATCCAGATTCAGCCTGTGTCTCCTAAACCTTCGGATTGTGCCTGGGTTTTAATCCCTGAGATCAAAAGCTCCCGCAGGCAGAGAGCCGCACTGCTTTGTGTGCACAGCACAGAGCAAGCTGTCAGTGCTGAGTAAATAATACATAACAAGTTTTATAACCGGGACTTAAAAGTGTATAACAGTTCTCTCGTGGCAGCTGCATGTTTGCTTCCTGTGGGAATCAAGTGACATTTGAATGCAGGCATCCAGGCAGCTACTCGGTCTGGGGAGCACCGCCACCCTTCCCGCCAGATCCCAGTGCCAGCATCTGATCCACGACATAGGGGTGACATTTGGCTGTAGCCCCGAGCAAATTGCAACAGAGGCAGAGATTTGCCTCTTCAGAGGGATTCCTAGGGGTGTAGGAGAAGCTGCTTTTCTAGAGCTTTAAGAGCCCTGAATACACCAAAGGTATTGCTGCATCATCATCCTCAGGGCAGCAGCATCCCTTTGCCAGGTTTGCCTGGCGTGGGGAGGGGAGAGGAGGCTTGCCTGGCCCTGAAACCACCTCTCTGGAACTGGAAAGAGTTATACAAATAAATTAAAGTCTTTGAGTAAGGGTAAGATGTGCATTTTGAACCATTTCTCATTGGTAGTTCTCACTGACATTATCCATGATATTTTCATTCAAACTGGAGAAAGCTGACAAGGTCACATAGTTCACCTGGTTTTGTTTGCTTTTAAACATAGGAGTACAGGCCTGGAATGAATCTCCCACACCATCAAATCCTGTTTCCTTCTGCCTCTTTCAATCACATCACTTTATCCCTTTCTTCAGCTGATCGTGCTCTATCTTGAATCTGCTCAGGCCTCTTGCAGCCCCTGTTCCCACCGGGAAGCAGCTCCAGAGCCTCATTCTTCCTCTGCTTAGAAACTTATTAATTTGCCGATGATATATAGTGCTAGCCTGTTTATATTACTTAGTTCTGTCTTCTGCCTTAGAGTCCTGTTTTCCTGAGGTACTTTGAGGGAGCAATCAGTCTCTGTTTCAGTTGGCTAAACAAGCTGAGCCCCGGCTTCTTTTCTATCTCATCTTCAGCAAAATCACTTCCAAACAAAAAAGGTCCAAGCAGCTCTGCTTCATGCCCCTTGGGAATTTGCACTTGGGAAAGAAAGCTCTCTTTCTAGAAAAAGGCCATGCCACAGAGTGACATTTCCACTTGCCTCTCTGTGTGAGGGGTGTCGATCACCTGAAAGCGCCATGAAAATAAGGGCTTGCAAGAGCGCAGAAGAGCCAGGGTGCAGGTCCATCCCATGCGTTTCTCACTGCTCTTTCTATCCTTATCTTCCATGGTTGTATTCTCATTTTGACCCTTTCAGCTCATTACCTGTCTAGAAGCATCCCCTAAATTTGGGGTAACTGTGAAGATGAGTCCATACATCAGTCAATATTCCCATAGAGAATCTCATAATTTACGTCAGGCCAGGTTTCTCTGCCTGAAGCCCCAAGTGACCAGTCCCTCTGCTTCTCCCAGTATAAAGGTTTATGTGATGCCTGTCCTTTGCACAAGGCTGTGAAATGCGCAGGCTTTTCCTTGCACCCTCTCCATCTGCACACAAATCGGTGGGAGCCTTTGTAGGATTTAGCATGTGATTAGACTAGCACGGAGTGCTGGTGCTGTAAGATCTACTTTTCTGCTGCAGGTTTTAACCTTGTATTTTTCAACATACAGAGAGAATTTAATGTTTTGGATTTAATGTTCATCATGAGGACATGACAGCCAAAGCTTCCTTCTCCAAGAAAAATACAATTATGACTTACTTTAGAATGCTCTTTTTAATGGGTTGTCACAGATATGATCAAACCATAGGAGGTTGTTAAAAATACATGTCACTCCAGACACTTCAACCTACAGCATGTTTTCAACAATTCATGTTCTGATTGGGAAGTTACCTTTGCCATGCTCATTATCATCTGCCCGTATCTGAATACGTTTATTTTACATCCTTACCTTGCGGTCTTTAGGTTTGTGTTTCACTTCTCTTGCAATTAATCTTTCTTTTTTTCTTGGGTTGTTTTTGGGGTTNAAAAAAAAAAAAAAAGAAAAAAAAAAGATCCCCTTACTCATAGGTGATAAAAATTCACAGTAAAGCTACAGATGTAGCAGAGTGAGAATTACTGTAGCAGCAGGAACAGAAGATAAAAGAGGATTACATACGATGAAATGTAGTAATTGACTAGAAGTCACTGAAAAATACCAGATGGATGTCACTATTCCGCACAGCTCTAATATGCCTGTAGACTTTATTGAGCTTCACTTGAGCTTTGCTTTTAGTATTTTCCTGAGTGTAATTGAGGTTTATTGATATGCTATTATGGGCCAGTTTATATGTGACCATAAAAAAATACAGTTTGAGGCCCTGTATAACCAGGAACACTGTACTATTCTGCTTAGCTGAAGACAGTCACATTAATGACTGCAATAAGATAAATTCCTGTTTCCTCCCTAAGACCTTTGCATAGAGTATGAACAGTAAATGCTTCACGCAGCATTTACATTGCAGGAGCATTTTCAGTGAGGGATTGCTGCATAAAAAGATCAGGCACGCAATTTCAGATACTGCCAAAAGAAGCTTATATGGGATTTTGATTCTGGTTTTGCGTATAAAGAAAACAAATCTACATACTATAATGACTTGCCATAGCTAGTTTGGAGCTCTGCTTAGTTATCAAGAATTTATTTTTCTATTTATTTTAGCTCTAAGGGCAGGGGTTGAAGGAAATATTTACATTTTGCTTTTCTTTATCTCTTTCCACCTGGCAGGGGTTGAAATAAAAGGGAGTGAGGGAAAGCTAGCTCTCTCTCTCCTGACTGAGTTGGAGGGTCCTGCTACTTTTCTTATTCAGCTGGCGAGATGGTGCCCTCAGTGGCCAGGAATTTGCTATTAGCAGGATTAGCTGGTACCTAACTCAAAAAGTTTCTGCCTTCCTGGCAAAGGATTAGAACATCATGACGGGAAGAAAAGATGCCTCATCTGAGAGATCTACTGCGGCTGGATTTTCACAATGGATTGAGGCGGGTTTTTTGGGGGTAGGTGAAACCAACTCTCAAATCTGCACCTGCCCTTCTGCAATCCTCCACCGCGGGCTGGGATGCAGCATTTTGCCTTATCTCTCCGAAAAAGCATTTGGGAGAGTGGAGCATCTAAACAAAGCATTTGCACAGGTCTGTCATCTAGGCAGGGAGGCAGCTAAGCCAGCCGGGAAGTAGAACAGATCCCAACATGGCACCTCTGAAGTACCAAAACATGAGGATGTCCCAAGCACCGGTCACAAGCTGTGCCAGGAGCTCAGTCCAAGCTCAGGTCAGAGGAAATGGAACTCCTCCTGTGTCACCTTGAGGACAGTGATGAGGTGGCAAGAGGAAATCAGCCCAAAGAAGCCTGAGTGCTGGGATGCCAGATCAGGTGGTCCTGGCTGACGAGCCAGAGACAAGTGCCTTCCTCCATTCAGGATGGTCAGCTGTGAGCCCTCTCCTGAGGGTCGGCTTCTACACTGGGTCAGCTTTCCCAGGAACACTCTCTTCCTCTTCTTCCTCCTTCTCCTCCTGTTCCTCCTCCTCCTCCTTCTCTTCCTCTTCCTCTTCCTCTTCCTCTTCCTCTTCCTCTTCCTCTTCCTCTTCCTCTTCCTCCTCCTCCTCCTCCTCCTCCTCCTCCCTCCTCCTTCTCTTCCTCTTCCTCTTCCTCTTCCTCTTCCCCTTCCTCCTCCTCTTCCTCTTCCCCTTCCTCCTCCTCCTCCTCCTCATCTTCATCTTCCATTCCTCTATCTCCTGTTGTGTTTCCAGCTTCTCCACCTGTGGCCTTTCATACAAACATTGCAATGCTAGCTCAGAAGCACACAAGTTTAAAAAGTGAGGTCCCAGGTTGCCAGCGCTCCGGGCTGTGCCGCATTGCCCCGCAGCAGAGCAGCCGTCCCACAGCCAGCTGGGTAGCTGGGGCACGGGCCATGGCAGGCTTGCAGAGGAGCCAGCGGGCAGGGTGCGGGGCAGGCGGCCTCAGGCATCTGCTGGCCACAGTCTGGGGAGCAGCGTTGCAGCATCAGCACTGCCGGACATGCCAGCAAACCCTGCCACAGCTACAGATGGTTGTCTCCTTCTGTCCATAATTAATTCCTCTAAACCACCGAGTCGACATCACTTGCTGGCTCTCCCTTCCTGACGCAGAGGTTTGCACGCGTGCTCTGCCTCCACACGGCTTTCATCCAAAAGAGCAAAAGGGATGCGCTTCCCACCCTCTCGCAGCCTGCTTTGAACGTTTCTCCTTAACGCGCTCATTTAAACTATGCTTTGACTGTAAGACATTATGTTGGCCATCTTACGCACACAGGAAAGAAAGCACAATTTCTTCAGTTTAATTCTCACGTATTGATTTTCTTGCATCCTCATAAAGGCTCTTCCTCCGTTTGAACCCTGGGAGAGGAGTTGGGAGCGCCAAGTGGCGTATCCCTTCTCTGCTGTATATGCTACGTGTTCAAAATCCCGCGCGCCCTTGTTTTCCTTCCCCCCTGCCCCAGGGCACCTGCATTTCTGACAATTACCACCCTGTTGTTTTTTCTTTCCCCTTTTCTACACCCAGTCAGCAGGACCGCTTTGAAATACATCAAAAACTGTGATGAAGGTTGACTTGACTACTCTGATGAGCTCCTAACACCCAACATGTCACTGACCAAATCAGGGTGCACCGTGGCTGTGGCCACTGACATTGAGTCGCTAATTAAAATTTTGCACTTATTGTGGAGAAGATGATGTACCCTGTGTGATGTGTATTTTAATCATCCTTCAGAAAAAAAAAAAAATCTTTTTGTTGTTTCTTCCCTTTTAAAACTTCTTTAATGAGCATTAGATTATAGCCAGTACGAGTATGGTAATTCAGTACTTAGATTTTTTTAGGAATTAAATTGTGGGAGGCTGTCACACATACTTGCCCTTAAACCTATTTGAATAAAGTTTTATTTGTATAATATAAAATAATTATACTGTGCTAGGACACATGTAATTTTCATTTATGTAAATGGGATATTTGTAGGAAACAATATGTTGTTCTAGCTCTGACATTGTCCAGTCTGTGCATGTTGCCACTGGATACTCTTCATGGTACAAATGCATCACAGTATACGGACTTCGTTTCCACCACAGATATTTTTGTACAGAGTATGATCAGAAATGCTATTATACAAAATAGTAAAAGGGAGCTTGCAAGTAAATATATTCAAGTAACCATTTTGAAAATATTTTTAGCAAATCAAAAATAAATTTTGCTGAAAACAAATGTATTTTTAAATATTTCTGTTTGGAGGTCTTAGCAAATGAAATTGGGGCAATTTTTTAAACAGATTGCATTTAAAATCCATAAAGCCAAATATTCCTCTTAACAAATAAGGAAAATAATTATTTCTATTAATCAGATTTTATTTTGTGAGGTATTTGTTAAGAACATTTCTTGGTGACAGTGAAGCAACCTTGTAAAGTAGTTTGGTGGTGTAGAATACACACCATAACTTTAGAGGGGACACTCCTACTTACAGGAAAATTGTGGCGTAAATCACCTTTGCTCTCTACAGTTTTCACATTCAACAAAATCTCCGCAGCATGTTTTTCCCCTGAACAGACATTGGCATTGTCTTTTGCTCTCTAGCTTCTTCTTCTTCTTACATGTATACAACTATTTTCTTATTGTTCCTCCTCCTCCTCCTGTTGCTGTTCAACAGGACGTCTATTGTGTACCTGTTTAAGAAAGCACCATTTGCATTGCTGGTAATAAATTAAAAGCTGTCTCAGGAACACATAATAAATAGATTAAATGCATAGTTCAACATTTGAAGATGAAACTGTAAACAACAGCAAGCTGTCACCTTGACATTTGCCTACATTCATCTAGAAGTCGATTTAAATATCTTTGGCTGTTTGCAGCAGTATAATGTCACTGCCTTTCTCCAGAAGGACAGATTCAAAAAAACTTCTAGAAAGAGAGCAGAACAAAAAAAAATGTTGGACTCTAATATGCAAAGCCATTGCAAATATGAAATTATATTCAGTAGAAGCCCACAAAAGGAAGTAATTGTAAGAACCCTAGCATAATAACAAACCTTTGGAAAAGGATAAAGGGCTGAACTGGAGCAACATGAGTATGTCAGGTGTTTACTCTCTCGTTACAGAGCATGGGAAATAGAAGTACCTTTAGCCACTTTTCTTTATCCTCACATATATATGAGTTCCTACATACTCACACACAGCCACACACTGTCTGATAAACTGCAGAATGGGCATTGGGCACCAGCAGTAATTATTCCCCAGTGACAGTCTCAGCCGCACCAGGTATTTGCTCATTAGCATGCTGCCCTACTGCCAAAGGACGGATGAGACAAAAACAGACACAAGAGAAGAGATAAAAGGAGGTGAATGGGGGGAAAAGCCTTTTAAGTGTCTGTCTCTCTTCTCTCTGAGGATCTTCCTCCCAAACTACCTTAAGTTGAGTAGCTGACATCCGGGTTGGAGTGCTGGCAGAGATGCAGTACATCTGTCTCAAGGGCAGTTCTTTGGTACATTTTACTCTCTCTTTGCCTTCTACGATGGTGCCAAAAAGCCAGAGCACTTCAAGTATCCTCACAAGTACAGCAGTGAGAATGTGCCTTGTTGCTAATAATAGAAATAATCATTTTTCCGAGTTCTGTATTTTATTCAGAACCATTTCTCTTAATTTTAATAACATCACATTTTCAGAAATGAATATAATTAGCTTTTTCTTGGCTGAAGTAAAATAAGCAAAATTGTTCTCTCATCGATCAAAAAGAAGTCAGTGAAAAAAAGGCTGATTACAATGCACACGTGGTAACATCTAATCTAATATTCCTCTTTATGAGGGAGAGAAGAGTCAGACATGAAGTTTATTTCATAATCATATCAAATAAATACTTTCCTACTGTCTTGTCTGTAGTGCTGCAGCTGAATTGGGATGACAGATCCAGTATTTATGAAGTCTGACAGAGGAGCACAGCTCAAGGGGTTTTGATATATGATGGCACAAATATGTCCTTTTTATTCTATTTTGCTGCTTGGATCAGACAGAAATTTATCACTCTGATTAGTAAGTATTTATGTCAGCAAATTCATAATGCTATAAAGCATTTCTCTTCCAACGTTCCGAGTTTCACAGCTTTCGAAATTTGTAGGGAAAGAGGGGAAAGCCAGGAGGATACCTATATTTCATAGCAAACATGATTTTCAACAAGAACTGTAGGCAAAAAAAAAAACAACATGCAAGCTAGCAACCAACATTTAAACAGGTTTGGAGCTCATTTAGGGAAGCTAAGGGACCTTTCTTTCAAATTGTAACCATAAATAGCTCACTGCATACTAACATGATTTCCCCTCACTGTGGGGATAATAGAGGGGCTGCTTCTTTATGGAACTCTCTCTAATTTTGGGTCTCTGTGTAGAAAAAGATTTCTTCAGAGTACTCGGTGCTCACAGAAATCACAGAATCACAGAATGGTCAGGGTTGGAAGGGACCTCTGGAGATCATCTCGTCCAACCCCCCTGCCCGAGCAGGGTCACCTACAGCAGGTTGCACAGGATGGCGTCCAGGCGGGTTTGGAATGTCTCCAGAGTGGGAGACTCCACCACCTCTCTGGGCAGCCTGTGCCAGTGCTCTGTCACCCTCAAAGTAAAGAAGTTCCTCCTCATGTTAAGATGGAACTTCCTATATTCAAGTCTGTGCCCATTCCCTCTTGTCCTGTCACTGGGCACCACTGAAAAAGGACTGTTCCCATCCCCCTGACACCCTCCCTTTAAGTATTCATCAGTATTGATAAGATCCTCCCTCAGTCTTCTTTTCTCCAGACTAAAAAGACCCAAGGCCCTCAGCCTTTCCTTGTAAGAAAGATGCTCCAATAGCCTAATCATCAGAAATGTCCAGTCCCCATCCTAAGCACACTCAAGTCTTCTAATAAATATCAGCAGAATGCCACTGCTTGGGAGATATTTACAAAGGGATCATCTAAAGCATTTCATTCTCCTGATGTATAGTGTCATAAACAACCCATCTGCAAATACATCATTAGAACATCAATCCTTATAATTATACACAGAAGATGGAGGACCAATGGAACAGTGACATTTCCCAGTTGAGGACATACCAGTTGTTCCCCCCTGTTGTTAAACCTACTGTTAGCAATGCAGATGCCCCTTATTTTACACCTCACTGCAATTTTGACCTGCCTAGCATCTCAGCACTGATCAGGTTTTGTTACTCATATAGCACTTCTGCTAAGAAACCTTTCCCTTGGCCTACAATTTGACTAACAGTTTCACAGCCTAGAGATGAACTGATGAATAGATACACATTTTCTAATGTTGGCTGCAAAGTGGTCTTTCGCTCATGCAGAATAAGTAATTCCACGAGCATCAGATGTGACAAAGCCTCCGTTTCTTGCCATTTGTGTTCTCTGATATTATTTTTGTTTGCCAAATTACACAACAACTTTCCATTAACACCAAAAATATGTGCAATGCCTTCCCACAGAATACGTTGGCCGTGATCCTTGGGCTGGCACGTTCAGCGATGCCAATAAGCCAGAGGGATCAGACATAAGCCAGGGGTGAATTTGCAAGTGTTCATACTCCCATTTCTCATCTACCCAACTGCCTGTTTTTATAAAACTGGTAAAAACATAATTACTTTTGAGACCTCTGCCTCTCTGTCAAAACTGGCTGGAAACAGCTACTGAGTTCAAGAGTTATTAAGAGTGAGGAGACAGACCCACGGGCTGAAGAAGGGATCATCCCAGGCTTGTTTCCATGGGAAATCAAGATAGAAATTTTCAGGGGGAAAAAAAAAAAAAGTGAGTTTTAGCACAGTCCACAGCCTGTATGAGAAGAGCTGGAAGCGAGCCAGCCTCACTCCGACAGGGAAAGCTGTCAAAGCTGCTAAGGAAGGGAATGGCGTCGGGGATATGCCTAGGGTCAGCCAGGAGAAGGAGAACTGCTGGAGTTCCCAAAACAGGATCAGCTATTTGCAACTGAACTCTGCTACGCTGCCCAGACTAATAAAACCCTTCACAGCAGTGTCTGGCAAGGCAGAGAGGGTCTCCAAAACCTTCTGGCTCAGCTTGGCCACCGGCAGCAGAAGCCCTGGAAATCAGCCCTTCTCAGTAACGTGGTCTCCACCCCGAAAGAGAAAAGGAAGGGGCAGCAGCTCCTGCACCATCCCTTTCTTGCTCAGCGTTCCCCAAGCACTTGGTAGGCTTATCACTGATCTTCAAAATGACTTTTCCCTGTGTAGCTTTGCAGATACTCTCCACAGGGCACAGATGGATTCCTCCTCATAGGCAGGGTTTCTCTTCATGTGCACTTTGTAGCCTCCAAGAAAGCGTAAGCTCTAAACAAAGCTTTTCCCTCTCTTAGGGGTCTTAACAGACATCTCTCCTGGGTACTGCCTCAGGTATCCACTAAGATGAGAAATTACGTTACAAGCTTTCTTGCAGAGAAAACTGGGGAACCTAACTATTTTTGAGACTTCTAGGCTTTGTACTGGGTTGGATTCAGCCACAGACAGTTTACCTAAACCTTGATTTTTTTAGAAATTAAAACTAAAAATGTAGAAACCTCCTCTGATTTAGATAGTTTTATAGTGACTCTCCTGATGCTTCCTACTAAAAGCCTGGCAAATTATCTATCTGATTTCAGACTAAGCCTGTATAACTCATAATGCATAATCTGCCTGAGGTTTTGTTTATAATGGCTTGATTTTTAATTTGATATTTTAGGGAAAGCTTTTGCAAGGGAAAAAAAAAGTATCTCCATGCCTGACTTATTTTCAAAATTAATAACACCTGCATTAACAAAGAGCGTGGGATATCTTTGTATAATGATTCAACAGTTTGAATCTGCTATTTTTCTGCTAATTAAAACCATTAATCCCAAAAGATTATTATGGACAGTAAATCTTTTCTACATAAATATGTTTGTTTGATAATGAATTGCCTGTTACCTGAAAATCTATTCTGTGCTGTTCTATTTTTCAGCTCAGTACAGCAGCTGAAAATACAACATACACATTTTCTAATTAATTGTGTGTACAGAATGCATTTCCCCCTGGTCTTTTAGAAGTGCCTCCGTCAACTTTGGCCCTTCTGTCTGGATTGAGCCTTTGACGAGGTTGTGCGTCGCCCCCTGAGTGCGTTCGTTACACAGCAAGGGGAATTGCAGGCAAGGTAAGTCCTGATTGAAAACAGCATATTTTTGAATCACATATGTCACAGCACCAGTTAGTTAGAAGTAAAGTAGGGAAAATGCAGTGCAGCCTGCAGGTTGTCGGTGTTTGTGTATTCATTCTACCGACGGTACAACTTCTTGGCTGTCTGTTGTTGAATATCCTTTCATCTTTGTCTCTCCTGCCTAGTGACGTGTGCTACAAGACTTAATCAGTTCTGTCCAGATGGATGCTAATGAAGGAGACATTATACAAAACATTATTATAAATTCTTATTCACATCTCATTTTCTTTTGTCTCCCTCTATTTTTAGAGCTGATTTCTGGAGGTACAATTACAATCCCAATATTTATCAAGCAGGCAACATCTGAAGGTGCTATTTCATGTCCACCCACTCCGATTTTTAACTGCCAACAGCTGATGAACAAGTCCTACACATATTATTCATTTGTCCCATAACAATATTGACCTTATGTGACATTTATATAACAAACAATACCAAAAACACATTATGTTTTTAGATATGTGATAAAGATGTCTTTTTATCTACATATTAGGGCAGCCATTTTTTACAGAGATTATTTGACCGCACATATGGGCAGCAGCAGCAGCACATAAATATTCGAGACAACGACTGGAAAATATTTCAGGTTCCAATTTCAGGAGACATTAGGAAGGAACAAGTGGTTCTGTGAGATGCTAATAAAGTCTGATTACTGTCAGACTTGAATATTGTAGCTGACTGGCTTTGGTCCCTAAGAAGCTGCAAGCACCAGAGAGACTATTGTCGGAATTGGGACATTTATACTTCAGCTCTCCTGTTGAATTTTTATGGTGTCAGTAAAGGACAATGTCACACTCTCATGGCCTCAACAGGACTTCTCTCACCAGCACCCACCCTCACCAATCTCAAAGAAATGCAATGACCTTTGGGATGTCTATCTTTTTGCAAAACGGTTGGACTCAATGACCTTAAAGGTCTTTTCCAATCTAAATGACTGTATGATTCTATAAAAGCAACTGAAGCTGTCAAAGGTGTCCAGACATAATTAACAGGGAAAACAGGCAACCAGATGGGCTCATACACAAAGATTGGACAGCCTTGCACAAAACCATGAAACTGAGGCAAAGTGTTAACTAGTGAAATCAGGCCACACCGAGCATACTTCCAAACAGCCTACTTGTGCTTCTTTACCAAACACAACTGTTTAAACTTTGGTTTTACTTTTGATCCAAAAGATGACATTTTATACAAAAGAACGCTTGCTCTTCTCATGCTGGGATATCTTTTCACGGCTGACTTAGAAGTAGATATACCTCTTGAGAAAGGCAAAAACTTGTATTTTGTGATAGTCTAACTGCTGGGATCAGGGGGAAAGGAAAGAAGAGGGCTGGGTCTGATGACTGCTGTGCTCCTGTAACTGTAAGAAAAGAGGCATGCTTGTTTTTGAGGAAAATGACCTCTGTTATTCTGAGGAAAGAGAAATGGGACTACAAGCAATGCTGGTAGCAAAGCCTCTTGACAATTTTATTTTTTTTTCCCAACTATTTAGTTGCTTAAAACTTTGCCAGACTGAAACTTTTTGCGCTGGCCTTTTTGCTATCCAGCACCTACTTCTGTTGACGTACCATCATGCCACACACAGTGCCCATCACACCCATCTGTCTCAAGAGCCAGGTGGATGGAAAGGATGACAACACCGCCAACTTCTTACTTTAAGGAATCCGTGTAGTTGTGGCACCGAGGGTGTGTAATGCACCATGCCTTGGAATAGGGCTTGGTATTATCAGGGAAATCATCTTGCTGGGAGACACGTGACATCTGAGCGTTCTGAAAACTGCCCCATGTTTGGCCATGTAATGAGTAGAGAAATCTTGTCTCGCCTTGATTTTTCCCTTCAAACAGGCTTACACTCTCCTGAAACAGCAAGAAATGCTCCCCTTTCTATTTTGGGGCCGCTATTTGTTAGCTGCTGGCCCAGCTGATTTATTATTATTATTTCCTCCCAACGTTTGTGCTCCGCTGGGTGCTGAACAAGCACAGACAATGGCCAATATCCCTCCCTGGAAGAGCTGCCAGCCTAAGGAGTACAAGAAGGCAACCAGAGTAACTAATTTCAGGCCAGGGAATGGCTTTCTTGCAACCTTTAAATTATTCACGAGCTCTCTTTGTAAATTATTAAGTTCCCAGTTCTTAGATTTAGCTCTTTGAGTTTACAGGATACGTTTTCAAATGCTCACAGCTGTAGCTGGCTGCCGTTCATCTCACTCAAAGGATGGCAGCGCAGCCCTTCAGAGTTAAGCATCCTAGCTTTGCTTGCTTGTTATATTTTTCCTTTGGCTTCTCTGCTCTTTAAAAGGACAACTACCAAAAGCAGGCAAGGGAAAGGGAGGGCAAAATACTTACATCGACATTTAACCATGCCTCAGCCCACTCAGATTCTTCCACTCACCCCAAGGGCCTGCTCAATCCTCTACTACTAAATAACAATGCTTTCAGTAGCTCCAGTGCAAATAAAAAGAAAATCAAATTTGGCTTTTATCCAGGACTCAGCCCCGTGCTGGGATACTTTCACCATCCCAGGCTTGGTGCCTGCAGGCCCAGGGCCAGAGACACCAATTTGTATTCCTGCAGTTACCCAGGTAAGAACAGCACCGGTGGCATGCTCGTGTCCCTTACCCTCTTTTCTTCAACCACCAGTGATGTCTGTTATCAGCCCCATCCTGGTGACTGCAGTCCTAAACACAGATGTTAATTGGCAAATAGCAAAATTTTGATGTACTGCTTATCTAAATTGCTTAGTCAGTATTGCAATTCACCTGAAAAGTCACTGAGGACTGTTGTCCCCGTTGGGAGACACCAACAAATTCATGCCAGCATTTAAAGTGTGGATGTCACGAGTCACATCATATTTCATTGAAATGATATTTTGGAATCTCTTACTGCTGGTAAGAGTTCAATATTCACAATATTCACAATATTCACAATATTCACAATATTCACAATATTCACAATATTGTGAAGGAGAGAGTGCCCACTGTCTGTCAGCTCCCCACATCTCGGGTCTCCTTTTGAAGCATCCAGCGCTGACAAGAGAGAAAGGTACCACAGTGAGTTAGCTGGATTGCAGATCTGACCTGGCTTGGCATTTCCAGTGCTCCTGCTTTTCCAGAGGCACTGAGTATCCACAGCATCCATGTAAGTATCCAGAGTTTTGTCATGCTGGCCACAGGGACACATGCAATGCAACACAATTAAGCAGAATAGCTTCACCCAGAAGTATCATGAATGAGATCCTGAAGCTCAGCAAACTGCTGCCTAAACCTAGGCAACGTTGCCTCTACTTTCAGAATAAGGTAGCGTTTCTCTCTGTCATGCTTGTAAAATGGACTCTCCCCTGACTGTGCAAACCACAACCTTAGGCTTCTCTCATTGTAATTCTCTTGTTAGGTACTGGCTTTCTTTGGCATGTTTGTGCTCTTGTCCTTCTCTCTGTTGTGGATTTACTCCTGGTGTACCTGAAACTTGTTCCTTCACGTAGGCTTACGTCTCTCTGCCTCCTGATGTACATACTTTCCTTGGTGGTCTGGCTTTGCCTTCTTATAGCTATTCTTGCAGATGTTTGCTGCCCTTTGCCAGGTCTTGTAAGTTTATTCTCACCACTCAAACTCATCCTACATGTCCTTTGTATTCCTTTTGCACATGTCATATGGTTCAACTTACTTTCTAAACTGTGATAAGAAAGATTTGGAAACCTGCTGTGAAAAGTTATTAACCCAGCCCCAGAGCTTCCAAACTGAAACTTTGGCTATACTGCTGTGTCACAATATTCATCTTTTCAGTGCATTAATGTCACAAACAGGTTTTTTCCTATTTGTTTCAGACCCCTGAAAAATCTACCCCACTGCCTGCAGCTATAAGCTGGATTCCTGTAGCTGTGGCCAGCCTAAGAGAGATAGCAGGAGTTCATGCCCAAGCAGCTTCAGCAATGATGATTTCAATCCTGAAGGAGCTGAGGAGCTATATGAAGGATACCATAACATTTTGGGCCAGACAGGGTTCCTTATTTCTGGGACTTCCTTCTCCACTATTTCCTAATAATTTTTGTGGGTTGGTTTTTGTTGTTTTTTTTTATCCCCTCCAGGGATAGAAATCTTCATTCTGGAACACTAGAAATATTTTCCCTGTACCACTAGAGGAATCTGCATTTGCCTATGGAGATGTCCTCAGCAGGTCCCAGCTGTGCCGAGTGAAGAGCTCACCCTCCCTTGCTGGCGCTCAGTTTCTTGTCGTTACTCTTTGACAGAGGAGGAGGTGCTGATCAGGTAGCCAGCTGAGACAATCTGCTCCCTGAGAAAATATGAGATGGGCTAGCAAAGACCTAGCAGTTAATGTCCTTAAGCTGTCTGGCTTATAGTGCCTGGGATGAATTAGGGGACCGACTACATGGGGAGTGCAGCAGGCAGATCCAAGAAGGATCCCAGGACCCTCCACCTGGCAGGAGGGTGGTGACAAGGAGCTCTCCGCCTTCTGGGAATGGCAATCTCTTGAGTAACATTGCTGAAACAAGATGTGCGTCCCCAGCATCAGCAGTGCCACATCAGGCAGAGGCAAAGCTTTGGAGCAAATCTACTGTTTCTCCTCATCTCCAGTCTTCTTTAGAAAGTTGCAGCCTGCTAAAGAAAGCCGGGCAATGGCACATATTTGCAAAGAGGTCACAGTCCTCCCAGTCTTCCAAGGAACAGAGTCAATTAGCAGTTCCTCCCCAGGGCTGCCAGGAGGATTTCTGATCTGTTTGAACAACAGTAAACAGTCTGAAAACCAGAAAACAACATTGTCATGTCAATCAAAAGCTGGTATCAACAAACTGGTTGCCCACATCTAAACAAAGCCTTTTTAGGGCCTAACTAAATTTTATTTACCTTTTGTAGGTTTTCATTTATTTCCCACAGCTTTCCATTTTTTAGACGCAGATGGACAAAGGTGGATCATAACATTTTCACATTTTCAGCCTTAGAAAGTAGCAGAAAACAGGGGGAAGGTGCTTCTGAAAATGCCTCATTTTGGGTTTTCAGATACAGGCATTTCAAATATGAATTAGTGTCCCTGTTTCACAGAATCACAGAATGGTCAGGGTTGGAAGGACCTCTGGAGATCATCTAGTCCAACCCCCTTGCCAGAGCAGGGTCACCTACAGCAGGTTGCATAGGACGGCATCCAGGCGGGTTCTGAATGTCTCCAGAGTGGGAGACTCCACCACCTCTCTGGGCAGCCTGTGCCAGTGCTCTGCCACCCTCAAAGGAAAGAAGTTCCTCCTCATGTTTAGATGGAACTTCCTATGTTCAAGTTTGTGCCCGTTACCTCTTGTCCTATCACTGGGCACCACTGAAAAAAGACTGTTCCCATCCCCCTGGCACCCTCCCTTTAAGTATTTATAAGCATCAATAAGATCCCCCCTCAGTCTTCTTTTCTCTAGACTAAAAAGACCCAAGTCCCTCAGTCTTCCCTCATAAGAGAGAAGTTCTAATCCCCTAATCATCTTTGTAGCCCTAAGTAGTTTGTAGCTTCATAGCCCCGTAGTTTGACCATAATCTGAAACACCTCTTATTATAAACATAGTCAGAAGAGATCAGCAATAACCAGAAGCCCAGTGATTACAGCACAAATATATCTGGATTACTAAACCACCTCATGTCCACCCATTCGTGTTTGTGTCATGATCTCATTCTGCAAAATCCTCAGCTCCCTCAGCTTCTATTGAAATCATTAAGCGTTGCAGCGGATGCACGTATCACCTTGAAGAGCAAAGCCTTTAGCTTTTCTCACTTCCGAAGCTGCGTTGTTTGTTACTTGACGCAGGAGTCTTTTGCAGAGCTGTGAATCGATCCCACTCAGACACTGACCTTCACTTTGTTCAGACAACCAGGAAGAGGAATGAATCTGCAGAAGAAACATAAACTAAATTAGTTTTATTTTCTTCCGGGTGACAGAGTTCATAGATACCATTTATTTCCACCTTCAGGCTACACGGAAAGTCATTGCCAGGCAGGCGGCTACAGAAGCTGTGTGCTTGTTAGCTGAAAAGCACTCAGGGGAGGTGCTCTCAGCCCTCCTGAGACATTCCCTCCCCTGTGATAGGTGAGTGACTGTGTCCTCAAAATAAGAGTGTGAATGAATTTGCTGGTCTTAAGCCAGACTCTGCGTCTCCAGACTGACCAGATAGGAGAACTGTGGTTCGTCATGCAATGGAGAGTACTCCAGAGAGTGGTTTATGTGCAAGACAGCGTGCTAAGATAAAAACAGGGCAAAAGACAGCAAAAGTGCAAAGGAGGTTGAGGTAACCCTGCTAACCCTGCAGTGATTCCAGCTCAAGGCTCGTTTTGTGGGGCAAAAATGGGAAGAATTATACAGCTGAAAGTCCAGTCCCTCCACACTTTTACATAACTGCTCTTAACGTCACTTCTTCAGCAGGACAGGGAAGAGGTTTGGTAACACCTGGTACAATCAGTACGTTTTCTTCAATTTACAGCCATTCAACTGAAGTGGCAGAGCCAAAAGAAATGTCAGCCTCCACGTTCTTGCAGAGCTACTTGAAGCGTTAAAAAAAAGACCTTGCTTCAGCAAGTTTGAAAGCTGTGAATTAAGTCACAGCTTTGAGGACTGTGCGTCTCCGCTACCCGTTGCTGTAAGAACACGCAGGCAGGCTTAGGACACAGTGCTGCCCTGCTCTATAACCGAAGGCTTTTGGTACAAGCCTGGGGCATTATCTGTGGGTTACATATGGCCACTGTGAATCAAACTAGGAGGGAATCTCAGAGGTAGGAGGAAAGGGAGAGAGCACAAGAGAGTCTCTCAAAAGGGTTTGGGGTAGAAGTTCCACCACTGCCACAGTAAGCTGGAAATGCGAAATCTCTGCAAAAAAAAGCCTTTCTTGGATTTTTATGTTTGCCTCTAGTAACAGAAAAATTTTAAGAAAGAGTGACCTCTAAACAGAAACTTTGAAAGAATAAGTGCTTGCATTTATAGATGCAAGTAACAGAGGCTGGGTAAGATCTCCTCGTCCTTTGAGTCCTAGCAGATGAAAAACAAGAATTCATTAGACACACCAGCAGAAGGCTTGATCCCAGAGTGGCTTCAGACTGTGCAGGCTGATACTTGTTTGGACTTTTTCTTTTTTCATTATTTCTGAATTTAGACATGATTTTAAAGAAAAAATCAAGCAGGAACAATCAGTTTGTTTGACCATTTCTTTCAAGGTCTGATTTTTTTTCCTTTTCAGGCTTCTATTTACCTAAGAAGGTACGGGCATTTAGGAATGTTAGCTGAAAAAAAAATCAATGTGCTAAGAAAGCTGAGGAAGGGATCACGCTGCTATGGCAAACACGGCTCTGTGTGCTTGAGCTTGCAGAGAGATACGGTTCAGGTTATTCCTTTATTTTTATGCCAGGTCTACCACAGCTTCTTCATCTTTTGCTGCACGGGCTTTCTCTTCACTTAGGTTATTATCTTTACAGATCGTCAAAAAATAATTTCCTTGGCCTCATGNTAATCCCCTAATCATCTTTGTAGCCCTAAGTAGTTTGTAGCTTCATAGCCCCGTAGTTTGACCATAATCTGAAACACCTCTTATTATAAACATAGTCAGAAGAGATCAGCAATAACCAGAAGCCCAGTGATTACAGCACAAATATATTTGGATTACTAAACCATCTCATGTCCACCCATTCATGTTTGTATCATGATCTCATTCTGCAAAATCCTCAGCTCCCTCAGCTTCTATTGAAATCATTAAGCGTTGCAGCGGATGCACGTATCACCTTGAAGAGCAAAGCCTTTAGCTTTTCTCACTTCCGAAGCTGCGTTGTTTGTTACTTGACGCAGGAGTCTTTTGCAGAGCTGTGAATCGATCCCACTCAGACACTGACCTTCACTTTGTTCAGACAACCAGGAAGAGGAATGAATCTGCAGAAGAAACATAAACTAAATTAGTTTTATTTTCTTCCGGGTGACAGAGTTCATAGATACCATTTATTTCCACCTTCAGGCTACACGGAAAGTCATTGCCAGGCAGGCGGCTACAGAAGCTGTGTGCTTGTTAGCTGAAAAGCACTCAGGGGAGGTGCTCTCAGCCCTCCTGAGACATTCCCTCCCCTGTGATAGGTGAGTGATTGTGTCCTCAAAATAAGAGTGTGAATGAATTTGCTGGTCTTAAGCCAGACTCTGCGTCTCCAGACTGACCAGATAGGAGAACTGTGGTTCGTCATGCAATGGAGAGTACTCCAGAGAGTGGTTTATGTGCAAGACAGCGTGCTAAGATAAAAACAGGGCAAAAGACAGCAAAAGTGCAAAGGAGGTTGAGGTAACCCTGCTAACCCTGCAGTGATTCCAGCTCAAGGCTTGTTTTGTGGGGCAAAAATGGGAAGAATTATACAGCTGAAAGTCCAGTCCCTCCACACTTTTACATAACTGCTCTTAACGTCACTTCTTCAGCAGGACAGGGAAGAGGTTTGGTAACACCTGGTACAATCAGTACGTTTTCTTCAATTTACAGCCATTCAACTGAAGTGGCAGAGCCAAAAGAAATGTCAGCCTCCACGTTCTTGCAGAGCTACTTGAAGCGTTAAAAAAAAGACCTTGCTTCAGCAAGTTTGAAAGCTGTGAATTAAGCACAGCTTTGAGGATTGTGCGTCTCCGCTACCCGTTGCTGTAAGAACACGCAGGCAGGCTTAGGACACAGTGCTGCCCTGCTCTATAACCGAAGGCTTTTGGTACAAGCCTGAGGCATTATCTGTGGGTTACATATGGCCACTGTGAATCAAACTAGGAGGGAATCTCAGAGGTAGGAGGAAAGGGAGAGAGCACAAGAGAGTCTCTCAAAAGGGTTTGGGGTAGAAGTTCCACCACTGCCACAGTAAGCTGGAAATGCGAAATCTCTGCAAAAAAAAGCCTTTCTTGGATTTTTATGTTTGCCTCTAGTAACAGAAAAAATTTTAAGAAAGAGTGACCTCTAAACAGAAACTTTGAAAGAATAAGTGCTTGCATTTATAGATGCAAGTAACAGAGGCTGGGTAAGATCTCCTCGTCCTTTGAGTCCTAGCAGATGAAAAACAAGAATTCATTAGACACACCAGCAGAAGGCTTGATCCCAGAGTGGCTTCAGACTGTGCAGGCTGATACTTGTTTGGACTTTTTCTTTTTTCATTATTTCTGAATTTAGACATGATTTTAAAGAAAAAATCAAGCAGGAACAATCAGTTTGTTTGACCATTTCTTTCAAGGTCTGATTTTTTTTCCGTTTCAGGCTTCTATTTACCTAAGAAGGTAGGGGCATTTAGGAATGTTAGCTGAAAAAAAAATCAATGTGCTAAGAAAGCTGAGGAAGGGATCACGCTGCTATGGCAAACACGGCTCTGTGTGCTTGAGCTTGCAGAGAGATACGGTTCAGATTATTCCTTTATTTTTATGCCAGGTCTACCACAGCTTCTTCATCTTTTGCTGCACGGGCTTTCTCTTCACTTAGGTTATTATCTTTACAGATCGTCAAAAAATAATTTCCTTGGCCTCATGGCATTGTCTTCTTCAGGCAAAAAAAAATCCCCAAAAATCTTTCTAATGGGTGCATTATTTCCTTCCTACAGAAAAAAAAAAATTCAATTATCACAGTTATCTTAAAGCTGGAAATTTGATCAAGAAAACCTCAAGCCATCCATCCTCACACAGTTACAGCAGTGGAGGGTAATAACTGTACCATTGCTACCTGACCAGTGGCAACTGTGATTACTGGTGACAGCTTCCCTCTGCTAACTGTCAGCTTGAGTGACAATACCATACCATTTGCTGTAGCTTGAGAGAATAACAAAGTGTATTTATTGCAAAGACAGCAAGATTATAATTATTTTCAAGTTAAATTTCTGTCTTTTTTTTTTCCAGGCAGTAAAAGTCCTGTTTATAATATTCCATAATAAGGAAAGCAAAGTGCTTATGGGTGTTTTTTATGTTCCTGTATTAATCTTCCTGGTCATTCAGACACACTACTTAGTGAGTCTCCCAGAGGTTGTGTCTGGCTCAGAGGACAGATTCAAAGCATCCGGTTTTGTGAGGTAATTAAATGTTAATGTCATGGATAATCCTATTTTTACAATTTATGGAGGAAGGCTGTTCATAGACAATAGTTGGAGACCGACTGCAAAAATAAGTTGAATGAGGAAGTTCACAAGGGATGCTTTCAGTGCAGCTGGTTTACAAAATTTTCAGACAAAAGAATCCTCTGGAATTATTTTCATGAAGGTGAGTAGAGTCATGTAAAATAATAATGCCCTGGGTTGAGTAAAAATATATTCTCGAAATAACACTGATGAATGCAAACCAAAACCTATCAGCAGAAGGTTGCTTGACAAACAGGATAAGTGGCTAGTTTTCTATTTCTTCTCCAAATGCAAACAAAGACCCAACATATCGGTATACTTGTAAAAAAAGTCTCTCCTATTGCCTCTTCTGCTTATTCTACCTTCAGAGTTTGTATTCTGCTGTCTTATCTGCCTGTTTTTCTCATAGCAGAGTCTGTGTACTAAAATTCAATCTTTTATAAGCAAAAATATGTAAAAGGCATAAGATGCTGCAACAATGGCAATGAAAAAAAAAGACAAATGTAATTAGCATGGTAGATCAGGCTTGGGCTAATCCAAGCAGATAGGCTTGCTTCACTGAGAATTGTAGTGAACGTTGTTTTCAATTATGCTTACCAGAAGATGAGAAGAACAAAAACCCCAGAGATACTCAGCTGGTATCTGGGTGTCTTGCATGCTTGCCTGCTTGCTTTTTATTCAGGGGGAAGAAGAGACATTTAAAATGAAGAAAACGCAAGGAGAGTAACTCCAAAAGTGACATTCATCCTTTTTCTTTAATAAGGGGCAGATAATCATCAACGTCTGCTAAAAAGCGCAAAATAAATGGGAGAAAGGAATGGCTTTCCTAGCCATAGCGTGATGGTTCAAGGCGGTTCAAATCTGAAGTAAACTGAAATTTCATTGAAGCCATAAATGGACTCCAATCACATTCTATACTGGCATATTGCAAGGCACCTTATTCAATCCCATTAGATAAATAGGACTGATAACCCAACTGTACATGTTGTGTACGAGCAGAAAAAATAATGAATGTGCCAACATGGAAATAGAAAGAGCAGTTATGCTGATTCTATTAGTCACATGTAGACAGGGTACAGTGCCAGGACTCATAGCACCAAAATCGCCTACCACTCTTGCCTCAATAGCTGTGGACATTTGGGTGTATATACTTTCCTAGTTCAAAGTCAGACAGCCCTTCGTCATGAAGTAGCCCGGTAGGCTTTTGGATAGATCCAATCAAGACAAACCTCACAATTCCATTCTGTCTAGTACATTACCAAACACTGATAGAAAAAGTAGAACCCAATCCTTATTAAATTTGCTAGGGCAGAGTGCCAATTTGAAATGACAATGGAACTCATTATTTTACTCTATGCCTTGGGCTACCTGTCCAGGTCTGCCAGCTGATTACTGATCAGTCCACCTTTTTTTCCTGAATCCAGCTGTGCACCTGACACTCTGAAAGCTACCATTAAAGAGGAAAAATCCTCCTTAACTAAATTTATCAACCATGTTGAAATGTTTATCAATGTCAGAGACTTACCTGGAAGGTGTTCTTCTAGCTAGGTAAGGGAAAAACGTTCCGAATTCATCTGGTTGGTCTATGCAACTTGCTAGTTGTATAAGGCATCCTCCCTTAGATTATTCCTTTGTCTCAAACAGTAAGAGCAATCGAATTTATCCTCCAGATCACTGTCAAGCACTAGCGCAGACTCGATTTTTCCATTTTTACCAAGGTGGTTCCCCTCTTGCACCAGCAGGTGCTGAAGCTGACCACGATGACCTTGGTTCCTGGGCTGAGTCTCCTTCCCGTTTTGAAGAATTAGGGATATCTAAGGGTTAATGCTGTCAGTCTTTCTCAACAAAAGAATGGCTCACATCAATAGCTAAACTGTCCTGGGCTTGAATCTCTCCTCAGCGTGTATTTGGCGTGGTGTCATACAAAAGATGTTGAGATAGCCTTAAACGCGCATAGTTTTGTTTGTGGGGTCTTTGGCTAGTCACATACCCGACTTCAAGGTTATCGTCAAGCACAAAAAGTGTTGATGATGGTTTTTCACTAGGCTTTTCCCATAATCCTGAATACTTTTCATGGGACTTCTCGTGACTGCTCCCACTATTAGCACTGACCGGAGCACATTTTGATCACCTGCAGCTGCCCAATCATCTGCTATCAATCTTTGTGCATGCACATCACAGAGTAATACTCACTGACTATTTCAATTATTATTATCTACTTTGTTATTCACTGAGTCCTGATTTTCCTTGGATGTAAACTAAAAGCTTCAAAACAAGGACTAGGAAAAAGTGGGTAACAAAGATCCAACTCTCATGCAGGTGTCAATTGCTTCACATGAGAAACCTAACATAACAATAATATTGGAGTTTGCAGGTATAAGATAATGACAATAATAGCACAACAACAACAGAATGAGAACTACAATGGAAAATATTGCCACAGCATCTTACATAAAAGGTTACAGATTGCATGTAAAAGGCAGACTACAGGGCTGCAAGTAGAAGACCCTTAGCATTTCAAAGGTTAAGGCACTGAGCCAGGATAGGGTTCATAACCAGAGCAAAGCGGACTTTACAAGTGCTATTTTATTTAGCTGTAAGACAACTGAGAAGTCCCAGAATGGCAAATCATAGGAAACCTCTCCTATTAGTTCACCAGGCACTTCATTTCATTTTAGCTATTCTGCACTGAATCCACTTACAAAGTATTAAAAGATGAGAACATTCTGGGCCACTTGAAGAAATGCCAAGTTGACCCAATCCTACTATCAGCTGAGCTGGTCTTCTCAGAGTTGGAAATGCTGCTCTGCACCTGCAGAAGGTAAGTGGGGAGTTGTTCATTCATGTCACTGTATCATTGAAGGTCATCAATGAATTCAGGGAATATACCAGAACAAGAAAGTTGATTCTCATCACACAAAATCCCCACATTTCACTCAGAAAAGGCACTAGTAAGAAAGGCTATGGCAGGACCAGAACATTGTGCACTGGCACTATGGCAAGCCATGAATGTGAAGGAAAGTGGAAAATAATCTTTTTTTCCCACCTCGAAAGCTCACTGTCCCTGTAGCAGATGGCTGAGTGCATGCACCATTGGACTGGCACTTTCTAATCATTTTCCTCTTCATCCAGTTTACAGCAAATGGTAGTTATTTCAGCCCTTTTAACATGTCTGGTTTTGTAGAAGAAAGAGCTCCAAGCTATATTTACAGAGATCCTTGATAGTTTTAATAATCAAAGTGAAAAAGTGTTTTTCGATAGCTTTTGGGGCCATTTCCAGAATTGTCACGGACCGCAAGAGCAAGGACAACGTGGTGTGGAATTTGTGAAGATTGCCAGAGTTTCAACCATTCTTGGCTGACATAAAGCACAAAGCAGAGTGATGGTTTTAGGAATTGTTGTTAAAGCTTTAAGGGACTAGTCAAAAGTGTGTGTATGTCTGTGCAAGCAGAATAAAAATAGAAGCAAAATCTGATTCTATGGAAAACTGAAAGCATGCTTTAGAAGAACAACTAATTCAGTCATTTCATCCTTCCAGAGCCTGGCTTTTCCATTCTCATTTCTGTCAGACACCCCAGCAACCAACACTAATGATAGCAATTGCGATCCACCAAACGTACCAATGCATGCTAACCCTGAACAGAATAGACGAAAACAGAAAAGACTCGCTCCCATAAAGACAAAAGTGAATCCTGCAAGGCTGAATGCAAACCATACACAGAGTTTGTACAGCCTCTACTCTTTTCGCTATAAATGAGGTGTGGCTGAAATTGACGGAATTACAGTAGCAAGAAATCAGCACAAAAGTAATATCAAGCTTTAAGTGCATAATCCATAGTACTCTAAGGATGGCATTACTATGTAGGATCACAGGTTATATAACTATATGGCATCATATACAAACGTGGTACCATTCACAGATGCGCCTGGTGTAACATGACATGGTATCTAAGTCAAAAGTAGAACTTCTTTCATCACACTGCCCAGGCCAGAGATATCACCCATGCCTTAATTTGGTAACATTCAGCAATTGGAGATCCTACAGCATTTTCAAAATGCTTTGGAAATGTTATCTAATTAAGCCTTACAGAGCCTCAGTGCAGTAGGCAAATGTTGTCATCACCATTTGTAGTGATGGGAAAACTGAGACACAGATGTCTAATGACTTGCCCAACCCAGGTCATCCTGGGAGCTGCAAATACCCTATAGTATAAGCAGCCAAACCTCAGGAGAATTAAAGTGGAGAACCCTTTAGATAAGAGGTTAATACTACTTTTATTTGACTGCATTTGGATTTGAAGTTGTCATTTGCATTCTACACGTGACTGCAATAGACTCTAGTTCCTCACTCTGGCTGCAGTGCTCACAAGACCGTGCCTTTTCAAAGCCTCTTCATCAGTGGAAATACTTATTAAAGTCTGCATTCTGGCAAATTGAAAACCATTATCCTTCTGTCAGTGATTTGCCTGTGCTGTGACCACTCTGTAAAATTGATGAAGCCCTTCGCTACGGTGTATTCCACGAGAGTGGCACAAAAATGCTGCACTGCATTTAAAATATTTAGACATTTGCTCAGAGCTGTGAATGAGAAAGAGAAACTCCTAGCAGAAGAGGAAGCCCTCACTAGCATGGTCTTGCTGCTGCTGAATCTGCAGGAGCAGAGTCCTGATATGACCCAAGTAAGTGACTTGGCCATTCATGCCATGGCACTGAAGAACACAGATGCTTGTTAGCTACTCCGGTGTCCCAAGACTGCAGTCTCACACTTTCAGGCTCTCATATTTTCCATATCAATGGATGAAGATATGAAGATATCACTCCAGGTATTCACTTCTGATTTCCCAGGTGCTCAGCTCATTAAGAGTAACTCCCTTAAGAAGAGCCACATGTGAGTGTCCCAGCAGACCACCTGGAGCCAGCAGGCTGCCTCCCTGGAACTGGTGTGAAAGAGGAATGATAAAGGAGAGGAGGAACACATGGCCCACAAAGGTTTTCCTTTAAAGTTCATTGTGTTAAGTTTACCTTCTCAACTGGCACTAAACAATATTGTAATTGTCTATCAATACTCATCCTGGAATGCTTGCCTGTGTCTTCTTGATTTGTAGGCTTGCACAAAGACTGTAAAGTCTTTTGGGGGTGAACTTCAAATGAGAGGCAGGAATTGTGATCAGAGGTGTTCCTCGGGGGTTGGTACTGGGACCGGTGCTGTTCAACATCTTTATCAGCAACATGGACAGTGGGATTGAGTGCACCCTCAGCAAGTTTGCTAACAACACCAAGCTGTGTTGTTCAGCTGACACACTGGAGGGAAGGAATGCCATCCAGAGGGACCTGGACAGGCTGGAGAGGTGGGCTCATGCCAACCTCATGAAGTTCAACAAGGCCAACTGCAAGGTCCTACACATGGGTCAGGGCAATCCCAAGCACATATACAGGCTGGGTGGAGAATGGATTGAGAGCAGCCCTGAGGAGGACTTGGGCGTGTTGGTTAATGAGAAGCTCAACATAAGTCGGCAACGTGCGCTTGCAGCCCAGAAAGCCAACCACATCCTGGGCTGCATCAAAAGAAATGTGGCCAGCAGGTCAAGGGAAGTGATTCTGCGCCTCTATTCTGCTCTGGTGAGACACCACCTGGAGCTCTGGTTCCCCCCGCAACATAAGAAGGACATGGACCTGTTGGAGCGAGTCCAGAGGAGGACCGCAAAGATGATCAGAGGGCTGGAGCACCTCTCCTATGAAGACAGGCTGAGCGAGTTGGGGTTGCTCAGCCTGGAGAAGACAAGGCTCCAGGGAGACCTTATTGCGGCCTTCCAGTACCTGAAGGGGGCCTACAGAAAAGATGGGGAGGGACTCTTTATCAGGGAGTGTAGCGATAGGATGAGGGGTAATGGCTTCAAACTGAAAGACGGTATATTTAGATTAGATATTAGGAAGAAGTTCTTTATTCTGAGGGTGGTGAGACACTGGAACGTGTTGCCCAGGGAAACTGTGGATGCCCCATCCCTGGAGGTGTTTAAGGCTGGGCTGGATGGGGCTTTGAGTAACCTGTTCTAGTGCAAAGTGTCCCTGCCCACAGCCGGGGGGGTTGAAACTAGATGATCCCTTTTAACTGTAACCATTCTATGATTCTATGAATTCAGGAAAAACAGCTGTAAGCAACTTGCAAGGAAACCCTGTGCAAGCATCTTGGGTTTAATTGTTGTAAATAAGGACCACATCTTTTACCCTGCTCATCTCAGGACTCTGGTTTTGGGGATCCAGCAGCTCCAGGACCATTTTGAGAAGGGTAGAAGAGGCTTCACTTTTCCACAAGTGCTCTGAGATTTCCCAAATAGCCCTACTGCACCACATCTTGGAAAGATGCTCAAATGGAGGGGTGTCTTAAAACAGGAAGGCGAAAACCGCAAACAACCTTCACTTTAAAACTGTGAAGGACTTGAGTGATTTCCAATATTCTGCATGACCATAATTTCCAGCCCCAGGCAAAGTACTAGTACTTTACAATGTTTTTATTTGAAAGGGGATATTTGCTTGGTTTGGTTTTGTTTTTACAGTAAGCAATAGCCCCAAATTTATAGCACATAGGCACTCCCAAGAATTTCGCTCCTCACCAGTCAGAATTTTCAGTGTTTCTTTCCATGTTGAGCAACACCTGGGATGATTATTTGACTTTCTAGACCAGGTCAACAGATATATCAGAAGCCCATGAGCTTCCTTAAGGAGAGTTGCCAGGAAATCTATAGGCAACCAAAAAATCATTTTCTCTCCTTTCAAGAGCTACTAGCAAATCCTTTACCATGCTGAGAAACTGTTCCCATTGTCTGGCAGAAATAATAATGCTTAGTTCAAAAAGACTTTATTTACTTCACCTCAGGAGCTTAACACCTGGAATGTAAACAAGTATGGAGGAAACAAATTGTTATGCTACCTCCCCTTTTCTACTATAACAGTCCTTCTAAATAGTCCTCATGGTCCCTGTAAAAACATCTTGAATATTACTACTGGAGAAATCTCTTTTCTAAACACCTTCTTCCTTAATCTGAAAACTGATGGAACAATGAAATATTAGACTATAGCACTGAGAATATAAAAAACAATATGAAATTTTAGTTGTTCTCATTGCAAATTTAGACTGCACATTCCAGTAGATGAAAACCAACTTTGGACAAAAAGGAGAAGTGGATTTTTCTCAGGATGGTAGGCAGTGATTGAAAACAAACATAGTTCCTTCTTTTTCACACTTAAATATTATCTATACCTGCCTAAGACCACACAAAATGATCAAAACATATTTGTTTCAATTATGGTGTCTGCGCCTATGGTTTTATGTAATACAGATTCACATCGTACATAAATTGTACACAACCAATTACGTATACTGTCCCGTTCCTCTGCTGGAGCACAGCTAAGAGACTTAGCATGGGAAATTTTTTTTTGCTCTTTGACAAATTTTGCAAAAAAAAGCATATTTTTTGTAGAGCAATTCATCATTGAATTTGGCTTGAATTTGCCAGACAGTTTCATAGAATCATAGAATGGTTTAGGTTGGAAAGGACCTTGAAGATCATCGAGTTCCAACCCCCCTGCCATAGGCAGGGACACCTCCCACTAGACCAGGTTGCCCAAGGCCACGTCCAGCCTGGCCTTGAACACCTCCAGGGATGGGGCCTCAACAACCTCTCTGGGCAACCTGTTCCAGTGCCTCACCACCCTCAAAGTGAAAAACTTCTTCCTAATGTTCAATCTAAACCTGCCCTCTTCCAGTTTGAAGCCATTCCCCCTTGTCCTGTCACTACATGCCCTAGTAAAAAGTCCTTCCCCAGCTCTCCTGTAGGCCCCCTTTAGGTACTGAAAGGCCGCAATAAGATCTCCCCGGAGCCTTCTCTTCTCCAGGCTGAACAGCCCCAACTCCTTCAGCCTCTCCTCATAGGAGAGGTGCTCCAGCCCTCGGATCATCCTCGTGGCCCTCCTCTGGACACGCTCCAACAGGTCCATGTCCTTCTTATGTTGGGGACGCCAGAGCTGGATGCAGTACTCCAGGTGGGGTCTCACGAGAGTGGAGTAGAGGGGCAGAATCACCTCCCTTGCCCTGCTGGCCACACTTCTTTTGATGCAGCCCAGGATGCGGTTGGCCTTCTGGGCCAACCAGTTTTGATTTTAAATGTCAAGAGAGAGACAAATCGGGAGTGAAAGGAAGAGAACAAGAATAAAAAGGTAGAAGGGTATACCCTTCTCCAGCTTCCTTATCAGCACTCCTGGCTAGTAAGTAAGCAGCTTGAAAAAGCCCCACCACTTTCTTACCACCATCCTGGTTTTGGCCTGCTCTTTAGTGTTCCGCACCTTCACTAGTTCTTCATTTCTATTATTCTTCTTTTTATAGAGATTCCAAAAATAAGCACAAAATAGAAATCTGTTGAGCAGGTGAACCAGAAAAATGAGGGTGGAAGGCAGACATGGACTGTTGCCCCTACCTCTTCTCTTTCTACATTTGTTTTTAATCAATATGGCTAACCATTCTTTTAAATTCCTGAAGACACTTTTTTTCTTCTTGTGTTCATTCTCAGAAACAGGATGGAGGCTACATACATCATCTGTTCTACTGATTGCATCTTGACCCTCATTTTATAAAACTTGAAATGAAATGTCTTGAATGAAAAGTCTTTCATTCTTTGGGTCTAACAGTCACGATCCCCCATTTCAGGCAGGTATTTAACCTTCATTTCAGGCAGACATGTAAACTCTTCCCTCTGTCATACATTAATCATACAAAGTCAAGGAATAGCTCAATCATAAACAGCCTGTGAAATGTGCAAAAAGTGAGACTAAAACCCTCCAAGAACAAAGGAAGCCGAGAGCTCAGTAGAGCAGAAGTGGTAGGACACGCAGAAAGGCTGCTGGGATATACTCATAACAAAGCCAAAAATCTGGCAAGAGCAAGAAGTGCGGAGTCATTCTAGTGACAAAGGTCTGGTCTCTTAGCAGTAGTTTTGACCTGCCGTTTCTTCTTTGGGTCAGTTTACAGCTCCTCACGCTTAGAAACAGAATTGTCCACCCACGCCATTCCTAGTGTAACCACTGAGGAGAAAGCAGCACCACACAGCTTCGGCAAGTTTGATTTTATTTTGGTTTGGAGAAATACAGGAAAATGAACAATATCATCAATTACTGTCTTTTAGACTACTAGTTTAACACATCCACAATTACAGAAGACTTCATGTTCACAGGCTGAAGCATATCCAGGTCTGGCTTTAACCAATTCTGCACTACTGGAATATCAGTATACTAGAATTACGATAATCACCACACTTAAAAATATAGCTAGAAAAATCAGGGACAAAATGTCTCCATCCCAATCTCACTCTAGCAGGCTTCCAGCCTCAGTGCACAAATTTGGGATGACCAGATAGTTTAGAAAATACCCAAAAACACAAACGGATTGCAATGCACATGGCAAAAGGGGTTTAAAATCACAGAAATTTGAATTAGTCAGAACAACTGTAAAGAAAACTGCAAGATCTACAGAGCTAGAAGTTGGATGCACACCTCCTGAACTCCTGCATCTTAATGGTTTGCAGTACTATTTCGCTGGATCCTGAGCAACACAGTTCAAGGACAACCGTCAGGAAGCATTTCTCAGATGTCAGAGGAGGTCCATCACATCTCTGCTGAAATCAAGACAAAAGCATCAGCCCTTTCCTCCAAATCCTGTATCCTAATTGAAAAACCTTCTGTAAAACCCCCAGCAGGGCTGAGGAGGGTTCATTCACATATGTTGGGAGTAACTGCAAAACTGAAGGCACGTACAGAGCTGATTAACAGGGCATAGTGACCTAAAACAAAAACTCTAAGTTTCTTTGTAGGAGACTTTTGAAGCGTGCTGTTATAGCCTTCTCATGTGACTGTTTCCTTTCCCTTTGACAGCTCTTGGAACTACTGTCTATAATTTCATGTCTATCACTTACGAAGTGGAGCAGACACGCATCAATGTGCATGTCTCTCAGTAAAAATTATCTTCTCCGGTTTCTTAGCATTTTTCATATTAGTAGGATCAGATAATTAATAACAGAACCCACTGTTCCTAGCTCTTTGAGTGTTCCCACCAGACAGTTGCCTAATTCGTTGGTTTTTTTTCTTCTGGACAGATAGAAATTGCAACCAGCACATGTGCTGACCAGCCTTTGGGAAGGGAAGAAGCTCCTCCTCCTCCTTTGTATCTGGAACATCCTTTGGGACAGGGCTGCCAGGCATCACTCCAGACCACATGATAGAGTTTGTTTCTCCTCTCTATCACCCTTACATCTCTCTAGCTTACAAATTCATGAAGGTGTTTTGCAGTGTTTATTGAATTGTGAGTATGAGGGTTAAACGCTATATACCATAGCCTTATTTTTAATTACAATGGTTATAGTAACCTCCTTTTTATCAATTATCTTGTCCCAGTGGAGGGTTTTCAGTTGCCTTCCAGCCAGTCTTTCTCAGCCAGGTCCTTAGTCTGAGCCTACTCGCTTGTGAAACTCAGGCCTTGGAAGGAAGCAGCAACCAGTATTTCAAACTTTTAAATCTGCAAACAATACCCTGAACTGAGTATGAAGTGCTTTGATATATAAGGAAGTAGGCAGATATCTCCTTCCAGTCCATGAAATAAAGTTTGGCACACAGCAAATAGACTTTTAAAGGTCCGTATGTTTAGAATAGGAGATAGCCTTAGAAGTAATTAACTGTTTATCGCATAGCAACAGGGGTTATTATAGAGCACCAGTTCTACCATAAGCATTCATACAGGCTTCCTGAAATCTCAGCTTGCAACACACACAAAAAAGAAAGTGACCTCGAGGTCAGAAGCAAATTGCTATTATACATCACCAAGGACAGCATGTCAAGTACCATATTTATGTGTGAAGTGGAAAGGAATTAATGAACACAAGTAGAATTCAGACAGTGTATGTTCTCTGGAGCAATACAAATGAATGATGTCTTGCAACAATTATTGAGCCAGATCTATTCAGATAGGAATTACTAACATACTAACATGTTAATTGATTTGTTAACCATCATTGACTATAAAGTGCATAACAAAAAGTTTACATTCTTTTTTCTGAGGTTTTTAATAAGCTTTTCATTTTCCAAATAAACACTCAATTGTCAAGAGGTTGTTCAGCTATCATGGGCATTATACACAGTGCTTAAACTTTGGACTGATAATACAATATCTAATTTTACACAGCATGTACCTGAGTATTGTGCATGAGGCTGAGATAAATTATTCATTCCTGTTCAGTCGTCAGTACTCGTGGCACCCAGTTATTAGTGTCTGCTTAGTTCAACCACCTGATTTTTTTTCTTCTGAATAACCTGTTCTTTACTGCAGGCCAGATTTTGTCACTGTTGTCCATACTGGTAGAGGTTTCTACAAGGATAGGGCTGATAGTATCAGTAGTGAATCAGGAAAATTCATCAGAAGACACAAAAAAAAAAAAAAAAGAGACAAGTTTAACAGGAATAAACACTGTAAGAAATGTCCTGGCAAACTCTGACACTAAACTATGTTAGAATTTGGAAAAGAACCATTTACACATTTAGGAACCTACTTTCAAAATACGTAGTAGAAGGTCTTCTCTCTAGTGCTATCTCAAGGAGAAGAGAATACATTTTATCAACAGAAAGAAAAATACTATGCAGGCCTGTGGAGGTGTAGACAAAGTACAAAACTGATTTTGTATTCTTTTTTTTTTTTCTGCTGGGAAATGAGAACTTTTAGCCAAAGCTAAATTGCCAGTCAATCCCAGAGCAAGTGATCAGTAGAGGAGAAAGCTGTGTGTTAAAAGTGCAGTGGTGGGTACCATGCGGTATCGAGCCATTTGTGCAGATGTTATTACAGTGTCCCTCTGTTTCTCTATTTCCTCAACAGCAACTGCTCACTTAAGTAAGATAAACATGTAGCATTGATGTTTATGCTGACATAAGTAAAAATCTATGCTGTGCTTTTGTGAAATGATGTGTGAAAAATCAAAAGACCAAGTTTGTAAAGTAGTTTCATATGAAACAAATGTGAGATTGGTATAATGTCAGCAGGAAGCCATGTATAAAAAACACATAGACACAATAGAACAAATTTCCTCAAGAACAATAGAGCAGTAGATGTCTTGGAAGTAAAGAATGAAATATTTTTTTGAGATTCCAGTGAACAAAAGTTGAGACTGAAGCCATCTACACCTGAGGAAACATAATCAAATATTGTGTCGACACATCCCACCTCTCAGAACAGCGACTGAGACAAGCTGCTCCGGCTGACCTGAACCTTTTGCGCAGTTCTGGGAATATTTGCGCGTTGTGTGAGCAGTTTATGAGAAAGAGAGAGATTCTGGAATAAACTAGTGCCTGCCTCAACTTCCAGAGATTTACCTTCATGCACCTCAGAGGCAATGAAGCGTGAGTTCAAAAGTTTAGATTTCATGCAAGTCAGCATGGAAGCCAAGAGGGAAACTTCATATTTGAAGCTGTACTTTTTAGGGCTGTTTTTATATGAATAGTTCCAAAGAGCAATAAACAAAATAAAACCAACATAATGTTGTTCTGAAGGTTATCAACAATTGCTGCAACTGAAGACATATCAAACACAGTTTAACTGCATATATTGTCAAGTATAAACTGTGTTTCTGTTTGTTCCCCAGATTTCATCCCCCGGATATGTACAAATATGACTTTTTGGTGAAATGTTCTTCCTGAGACATAGAAAAGTGAGAATCAGTCCTTCAACAGACTGTAAAAAAATCGATAACTCTCAACAAATCTGACACTTATTTATGGAGCTGTAAAAGTATTAAATAAACTGTAATATTTTTCTTGACTTATTCGTGACTTCCATGAGTCCTAAGACATAGGGCTGCTATGTGCCTGGTCCCAAGTATTCTGCCAACAAAAATTCCCCTCAGAATGAAGAGCCTTTCAAAAGATTCAAATGCTTTTTTTCCTCTCAGGAATTATTTTATTTGCTAGGCAATGTTTCCTCCCTGCCTTCAAGAAGTGTTCATTCCTTCTATAACAATAATAATAGGATCCTTCTATGTATTCTTTGCAAAAACTGGAAAGAAAGAACAATTCTAGCCTAACCTTTTGGCAGCTGAACATTTAATTAAAAGGCTTTTGTATCTCTCAACAAAACATTAGCTTTGGCAAGTATCCCAGTGCAGTAAGGAAATCATAAAGAAAATATCCTACTGCAGACCTCTGTTTACTAAAACTACAAGGGCATACCTCACAACCTTGCTTATTCTTGGCTTTCAGTGGTTTTTACTCTTTCCACTGCTGCAAAATAGGGATCTGAGCTGTTGCATGTGACCAGGTTATACATTTTCCTAGCTGCCTAGCATAAACAGATCACACGGTTGATGATTTGATGGGAGAGGAATCATCCTCTGATCTAGTCTCCTCAGTCACCAATATCATCAATGAACCTGAATAAAGCCCTGGAGTCTGAGTGATGATTAAGTTCTGTGACTGCTGATGCATTGCTGAATTGTCTGCTGCCAGTTTCAACTTCGTGCTTACTCTTGGTTCATGCCATTTAAGGATGGGTGCCAACTACCACGGAAGACAGTGGACAGATTATTGCTATTACGATTATGGTTTTAGTTGATGGTAAGCTCTATATGAGTCAACAGTTTGCCCTGGCTGGCCAAAAGGACTAACCGTATCCATTAGGCACACTATAACTAGCTGGTTGAAAGAATTTATTGTCCCACTATATTCAGCATTGCTGCTGTCTTACCTCAAGTACTGTGTGCAGTTTGGGCTCCACAATATAAGAAGGATATAGAAATATTAGAATGTGTCCAAAGGAGGGCAAGGAAGATGGTGAAAGGACTAGAGGGCATGACTTACAAGGAGCAGCTAAGGATACTTGGCTTATTCAGCGTAGAAAAAAGGAGGCTGAGGGGTGACCTCATTGCTGTCTACATCTTCCCCATGAGGGAGAGCGGAGAGGGAGGTGCTGAACTCTTCTCTCTTGTGTCCAGTGATAGGGTGTGAGGGAATGACTTAAAACTGCACAAGGGGAAGTTTAGATTGGATATTGGGAAAAAGTTCTTCACTGAGAGGGTCGTCAAGCACTGAAAGAAGTTCCCCAGGGAAGTAGTCATGTCCCCAAGCCTGTCAGTGTTCAAAAAGTGTTTGGACAACACTCTCTGATACATGGTTATCTTCTAGGTTGCACTGTCTGGAGTCAGGAGTTGGATTCCATGATCCTCGTGGGTACCTTCCAACTCAGGATATTCTATGGTATTCTGACTTTATTCCAGCAGAAATCTCTTTGTTTTGATGGAGTAGTGATGGCAAGATCTCAGCAAAAATTGTTTCTCCTCCTGAACTAATTGCAAATTTATCTCAATTTCAGTTATAAAATCAAGAAGAATAAGTTAATCCATTAAAGTATCTTCATATTATCTTTCTATGCAATCTGGTCTGTCAGCCTGCTTGAGCTTGCACACCATTGTAAATCATCATTGGCAGCTACTTTGCTGTAAATAATTTGCAAATCTACCAGGATATGTGGCATAGTTTCTGCATAAAAACTGCATCCATGAGAGTCGCAGCCTACCCCATTGTAATAAGAAATATGTCTAAACTCAGTAGATAATCTACTTTGAAGAGATCTGACTTCCCTCTGCACATTTCTGCTGACACAAAATGAGAATAAATATTGTTCTTCTCTAATTGCCTCTGAGAATGGCCAGGTTGGATGGGGCTTTGCACAACCTGATCTAGTGGAAGGTGTCCCTTCCCATGGGAGGGGGGTTGGAACTAGATGATCTTTAAGGTCCCTTCCCACCCAAATCATTCTATGATTCTATGATTCTATGAATGTCCCCTTTTCAGATGGAGGCACTTGAGTGGCAGATTGGTGGCAAGACTCTTAAAGCTGGATAGGCACATTCAGAAGCATGTAGAATCCTTAGCAGAAGTCAGCAGATGTTTCATTAGAACAATTTTTTCTTTGTTGTACTTTCTGCTACAAGGAAGTGTGGCATGTAAGGAGTTAAACTATTTCCCCACACACACACCACTTCTCACCCAACTATTTAAAAAGTTTTTGAACTGCAAATACAAATTTTCCCATTACACTTGAGTCTTTCCTACAATAAAGACTTACGCTAATAACAAGAGAAGAGTCAAGGGAGAATGGTTCCTATAGACTAATCATGACCCCAGGGAATTGGCATTTCTATCTTGCATTTTGCTATGCCCCACAGATGCAATTATCTCACTCCAGCTGCACAATTTATTGTGACTGTTAATGAAGGACTAATACATGTGCAGACTTACACAGTTAAATCCAGAAGCAGAATCACACACAATAAAAGAGCAACAACATTTACAGATAATTATTGAACTAATCAAAATACATTATTCTCTAGACCTGGAGACCTCACATACGCAATGAAAGATTATACCTTTACAATATCACTTGTATAAGTAAGGTTACAGGATCAGGTCCTGACTAACCAACTTGAAGCACCAACTCTAGCAGTATGCAGAAGTTGCAATTTAATGAAGTGTCAGTTTTAAACTGCCAATTTTAAATGGATTAGACAGTCAGATTCAAGATAAAAATTCCCTCTGGGGAGAATCTTGGCCTATTTAATTCACAGGCATGGAGATAATTTCATAGTAAAATAACTTCACATGGAGAATTCATTGGATAAATTATTTCTGAGATATTTTCCTCAAAATAGTAAAAGTTTAATTTTTAAAAAATTGTTAGATAATTACAAGACCTGAAAAGGTCCCAAAGTATGATTGCAGTATAAAATAAAAACAGTTTAAGATGTTGGTACACAGCTTTTTTAACAAAATGAATGCAAAATTACCATGAGCATCACTACCACTGCCTTCCCTACCTCCAACCCTTCCCTTGGCTTTCAAATTTCCTTGGTCCAATTCTGCTACCACCTCTGTTCTCCTCCTCTCTTCCACCATTCCAGTGATGAATTGCATGCTTCCCTACAACATCCACATCTTCACTACAATAATGCAGTAAAGTAAATATGATTTTTTTCCCAGCTGTTGGTAAGAGGAGGAAAAATAACCTAAATTAATGAAATGTACTAACTCTAGTCTGCATGAACCAGCACACACACATACATGCATAAGTATACATAAATGAACACAGAACGTAAAAGCCAGGAAATTGATTCAAAAACTCTGTGGGACCTGATAAGTCAGATAGGTTGTTTTGGCACCAGTGTGTTTAAAATACCTCTACTGGAAAGAAAAAAAAACAAAAACAAGCCTAAAATGCCCCGATGTTAATGAATATTTACAAATATCAACATCTGCTTTTGGTAATACTCAAAGAAAATTCCTTCAACCACATAGTTTGCCTGGAAAATTAGCACAGTCCAATTTACTTAAATTTTCCCAATGTGTAGAAACACAAGGAATTTGTTACAGAATAAATAAAGATTCAGTAATCATAGAATCATAGAATGGTTTATGTTCGAAGGGACTTTGAAGATCATCTAGTTCCAAGCCCCCAGCCATAGGCAGGGACTCCTCCCACTAGAACAGGTTGCTCAAAGCCCCATCCAGCCCGGCCTTAAACACCTCCAGGGATGGGGCATCCACAGTTTCCCTGGGCAACATGTTCCAGTGTCTCACCACCCTCAGAATAAAGAACTTCTTCCTAATACCTAATCTAAATCTACCCTCTTTCAGTTTGAAGCCATTACCCCTCATCCTATCGCTACACTCCTTGATAAAGAGTCCCTCCCCATCTTTCCTGTAGGCCCCCTTCAGGTACTGGAAGGCCGCAATAAGGTCTCCCTGGAGCCTTGTCTTCTCCAGGCTGAGCAACCCCAACTCGCTCAGCCTGTCTTCATAGGAGAGGTGCTCCAGCCCTCGGATCATCTTTGCGGCCCACCTTGGGACCCATTCCAACAGGTTCATGTCTTTCCTATGTTGGGGGCTCCAGAGCTGAACACAGTACTCCAGGTGGTGTCTCACCAGAGCAGAGTAGAGGGGCAGAATCACCTCCTTTGACCTGCTGGCCACACTTCTTTTGATGCAGCCCAGGATACCCAGGTTGGCTTTCTGGGCTGCAAGCACACGTTGCCGGCTCATGTTGAACTTCTCATCAATCAGCACACCCAGGTCCTTCTCCTCAGGGCTTCTCTCAATCTGAGCCTGTATTTGTGCTTGGGATTGCCCCAACCCATGTGTAGGACCTTGCACTTGGCCTTGTTGAACTTCACGAGCTTTGCATGGGCCCACCTCTCCAGCCTGTCCAGGTCCCTCTGGATGGCATTCCTTCCCTCCAGCATGTTGACTGCTCCACATAGTTTGGTATCATCTGCAAACTTGCTGACGGTGCACTCAATCCCACTGTCCATGTCACCAACAAAGATGTTAAAATGTACTGGTCCAGTACCAACCCCTGATGAATGCCACTCATAACTGTTCTCCACTTGGACATCGAGCCATTGACCACAACTCTTTGAGTGCGACCATCCAGCCAGTTCCTTATCCATCAAGCAGTCCCTTTGTCGAATCCATGTCTCTCCAACTTAGAGAACAGGATATTGTGCGAGACAGTGTCAAACACTTTGCACAAGTCCAGGTAGATGATGTCAGTTGCTCTTCAAGGGAAGAGGGACACTTCAAAGGGACACACAAAGGAAGAAGGACAAGGGTCCACTACCGTTGTAACCGCCTAGTAGATGGCCACCAAATTTTCACGTGTGATTTGCCCTTGGTGAAGCCATGTTGGCTGCTACCAGCCAGCTCCTCTTTTCCCATGTGCCTTAGCAGAGTTTCCAGGAGGATCTGCTCCATGATCTTGCTGGGCACAGAGGTGAGACTGACTGACCTGTGGTTCCCTGGATCTTCCTTTTTTCCCTTTTTGAAAATCAAGCTGCCACCTCCTTTCTTTTTTTACATGGATCATTTATCATAGACTTCTGGGCTGTGATAGATTTCACAGACTACAGTTCTAGACTTCACAGACTTCAAGACTATCATAGACTACATGGCATGACATGCAACAGGAGTAAGCTTTGTAAAATCTATGGCATTTGATGTTTTTCACTTCAGACCATCCCTCATCCTGGAAATGAATGTGGATAAATGTCAAGAGCCCTTCACAACATGATATTCAAACAGAATCTTAAAAAGATACACATTTTGAGTGGATCCTCTGTAGGTAGCAATTTCCATATGTAATCTTTCAATGAGTTACTTGTTCCAGTTGCCCAACACAAGTGCATAGTCCTGCTGATAGTTGTTGAATTATTTAAGACAGAAGATTTTTAAGAGTTGGGGTAGTAAAGAAGACGACAGCATCCTGCACAAAGATGATGTCCAGGAAAGCCATTCTTAGAGTGGTATACGTGAACAGGTACCTGTGTAAACTTAGTTATTCTGTTTGAAAGGACACCAAGGGCAGTACCAAGAGGCAGCAGATTGAATGAAGGGCATCTGTTTAGTCCAATACAACAATAAAAAAAAAAAATTAAGATAAAAATGGAAGCAATGGCATTAATTTTCAAACTATCTGCCTTTTCTGGGCACTCATTTAGCAAATAAAATACACAGGCTCAAATCCATCCTTCTCTTGAACAGAGGAACTCCATATGTCTTGTCCCTCAGGCTCCATCCAAAGTACTACAGATTACTTTGAGTTGAAGAAATACATAGTAAAAGTTCCTCATTTCTACCACTGAAGGTGTGCAAGTGTGTAGAAAAAAACCTCAAATTTAGCAGAACAAGGAGAGTGGAAAAGGGAGCATGATTCTCAGCCCCAGTAGAGGGATTCTGCTCTCCAATTTCTGTTTCACATACTGTTTTATTTGTCTGATTCAGATTTCATACAAAACTGGTTCATTGGTTTGGCTTTGTTTGCACAGGATTCTTGGGCTTCCATTGTTTTATTGTAGGCATATCTGGCCTCATTAACACCCTCATTGTTCATGTTGGCATGTGGCTAAAGTTCCCTTTTTGTCAAATGTATCAGTCTGCTCACCCAACTGTAAAAAAAAATGAAGAGCCAAAGCTATACCAAAAGATATTATTGAAATGCATAAAAAGGAAAGCAATACAATGATGTATCATTTCAGGCCCTCTCCAACTAACCAGAAAGAAAATTACATTTGAATCTACATTTGAGATGTCAATGCTTTACCTGCAAAACCTTTATGACTTACCAGAAGCTAAAATCTCTATGAATGTTGACAGCTCCTGACCCTAATGGTTTAAAACCTAATTGCAACAAATAATGAAAAAACTCCTCTGGAAGACAGGGCAACGTATTACAAACAGTTGTATAGCTTCACAAGCCAGGAAGGATAAGTCAAAAAGAATTTCATAAGCCAGAAAGAATCTATACCTTCCAAATGGAATGTAATACTGACAGAAGCTGATGGTTTGTCACTGGGAAAGAACAATGTCTATCCGTGCATGTAAATTCCTAATGTCTAACAAATTTTCAACCTGTACTCCTTTCCCAGTGCTTTCTGCATTCATGCATCATATCCTCCGGTTGATGAGGTGTTGAAGGGCAAGGAAAAATAAAAACCTTGTGGAAGTTAATATCTCGCCCAATCTTTTCTAGAAGAATTAATTTCTAGAAGAAAATCCTGCAGCTTCAGAATTCTAGTCTTTCCCATCTTTGAAAAACAGGTAGCTTAGGGGAAGTTCACATTTGCAGTATTTAGTGTTTGAACAGTAGCATCACAGAAATCCATGAACACACACGGACCGTGGCCACTGTCAGGCTGACAAATAACTTGTCAATCCAAACTGGCCAAACATGAGGTGACACCAGGCTGTCGGAGCTGGTTTCAGGCAACATGAGAAGTCTGCTTCTTGTGCAGTAGGACCTGATGCATTAATAAAAAAAAGGGGGTTCAAAAGTAGGGCAGGACTCATGCCATAGGATTGCACAGGACAAGTTACAGGCAATGCGTCTGCACAGTGAAATAGAGCATAGTGAAGAGACATCTGAACTAGCAAAGACCTGCAATAGCAAGTGGCGACATTGCAACTGAACTCCTTGCAGACCTTAATAGAGCAGTTCTGGACACACATTCACTAGCATGTCAGTCGTGGGATGTATTCCACTGCATGTAGTGCTGCGGTAGACGGATTCACTACCTCAGATCTCCATTAGCTGAAGCATCTCCATTTCATGTGTAGACACAGGTGGAGAGATTAAATAACTATCAATTTAGACTTGCCTTCAGACATGAAACTCTTGTTTCTTTTATGAAACTGTGAGAAGAATAGTAAAACAAACTAATTCAAAGGAAAGAAAATTGCTCAGAGGAATAATTATAGCAACTTTCACCTCAACAGCTAGGTCACTGGTTCAAAATCATTCAAATCACTTGTGACTGAAAATCATTACTAGTTGACTCCACTCAATGAGCTTGTGCTTCAGGTCAGAGTAATAATTACTGCAGGACTAAAACCGCCATTAGTGGCTCCATTAGTAAGGAGAGAGAAAGAGAGAGAGCGAAAAGAAGTAGCAGCCTTGCTCTCGTTAGTGCTGTTTCCCAGTCAAGCAGGAGAGGAGAAGATACTTGGAGGAATCCTGTACTGTTGGGGCCTGATTTAGCTGCCCAAACAAAGCGCCATTTGAGATACTCCAGGATATGCCACCAGCTCTGCATCTGCATCTCCAAAAGGACTCCCTTTGGTCTTACCTGTCACATCTACCAGCGCTATGTAGATATGATAAATAGCCCACATTGTCTTGGCTCTAGCACTAGATGTCCATCTGGGGACAGCCAAGTCCAACCCTTTCCATCCAGCCTCTCTCCAATGCTTCCAAATAGAAACTCGAACCTCAAAATCTGTTATTAGCAAGCTTACTAATTAAAGTCATCCCTTTTCCCTGTTTTTGTCTTTGTCACATCAACCAACAAACCCCATACAGATATTGGGAAATGTTGTAGGAAAATTTCTGTATATGAATGGTGAAAACTAGGTACCCAGCAGACATCCACTTGGAGGCCTATTTCTCTGGAGATTCCTTATAGCCTGAATTCTGCCACATTGTTTATCACCAAATATTTACCTATGTTTGGTGTTCTTTTTCCTATAGAAAAGCAATATCTGAACATTTCAATATCATAGAAATAAAGTGAAGAAGCTGAGCTGAGGAGCTGCCCTAGGAAGAGCAGCCAGGCTAGGAGTAAGATTTATGACAGCTCTCCGTGGCTGGACATGCCAACGGCTCTCTAGTACATGAACTAAAGCATAATAAGGCTGAGCTAGGATGTTAAACTCACTGCTCTGTCAAGCGAATGATAGACACAGATGAGGCCAGGTGAAAAAAGTATGGATTTACTTGCATCAGATGAAAGGAAATTCATGGTGGAAAACAAAACCTTTAAGAGAAGATGTGTTTCTCATGTTTTCCAACGGAACCCTTTGAAAATACCAAATATTAATGACCATGAATCCAGAGGGCTGTGAAGGGAGAGCAGTGTTTTAAAAGTGGTGACAAATGCATGAATACTGTGTTAAAAATTTATTATAGAGCATCTTTCTTCCTAGCAGGTTCTGGTAGTTTTTAAAAATACATTTGCTTATATCACTGAATTCTTTATACCAAGATACCCTTATAATAACATGTACTTGTAATAATAGCATGGACTTATTAACATTCCATATTTAAAAGATCAGCCGACATGTTCAATTGGGTCTTTTAACATTGTAACAGTTTTCCTGATGGTTGCTAGTTTAATTTGTCTGTCTCTTTTAAAATATCTCTCTCTTAAATATTTATCTCTCTCTTTAAGCAGAGTGTTTTAATCCAACACCAACTCTTTAGATTTTTAAGAGAAGGTTATTACAACACATAAAACATATGGTCTCACTTCAGCTCCCCGTATACATAAAATTAGTCAAAACAAAACATTACCTAATCGCTCCCAAAACATGTGGTTCAGTCAGTAATTTTTGCTCAGAAGCATCTTGGGACTAATTTAGCATGAACAATGCATTTTTTTTCTCACCCCACTCTTATCTCTGTAGGTCACATGGCAGCAGAAGGCAGAACTGCAAGATGAAGTTCACCCTCTCTGCCTCACTCTGTCCCTCACTTATATTTCATTCAAGGTTGTCTCCGCTTTCAAGATAACAATTGCTTTCAGAGACTGGGAAATCTATTTTCAGAATTTATATTGCCTTTTGGAATTACAGAAACATATAAATCTTGCCACACTGGTGGAAGCAAAAACGTCAAAGCAATATAGACATGGTATTGGAAACCTGAGATAATTCCAGGGTCTGCCTCACAATAAAGATTTTTTGTTTGTTTGTTTCTATATGAGAAGGAAAAAATGCCTACGGGAGCATCTAAGTTTTCTGCTTGGCCTGCTGTTAGGAAAGGGAGCACATCTGCTCTTCCGGGGAGTGAATTCAGGCACTGAGCTTGGGACCGACCATCAGTGGCTCCCTCTCCCCCGGCTCTGCTTTGGGACCCTGGGCAATCGCTGCCTTCAAGACAATGCCCAAGGGACAATCAAGGGATAATTTTCTCCCAGGATGACGCAACATAGTTATATCTAGGTGACATACATTGCTTTTGTTGCCTTCTATTTAATGAGCCTTCCATCTCTACCCCCGCAGGCTTTGCACCCTCAAGATCCTTACACCACATCCCAGGGCAGACTAAACAGACCCTTAGCTTCATGCTGTAAAATAACCACACCGAAGAGCTGCAGTTCAGCCCTCATGTTACTTCAGCTCCTTTGAAACGAGTGTCCTGGTTTGAGGACCCATTTTCTGTTCAGTAATTTTACTTTGCAGCTAAGCCTCTTCTGACGAACACAAGTCTCTGAAACTCTCTGAAATTAACAGCATATTGTGCAGACGCTTTGCTCGCAGAGTGATAAGACCGATGTTTATAGCTGATGCCCAGGCATGGGATGCAGAGAGGCTCTTGCTTATCCTTATTGCTATGACACCCGAGGGCAGCCAACTTTGTTACTTGCCCCATTGGAGGGTCAGAAGCAGAAAAGCGTAGAGGGGCCCCACCTGCGGGGAGGAGTGGACAGGACAGGTGACCCAAAACTGACCAACAGGGGATTCCATCCCATCTGCACGTGATTGTCATCCTGGGAGCTTGATACGGTTTTGCATATATTTAGTTATTTCCTTTTTATTTTACTATTAATATTTCATTGAAGTAGTTTAGTTTCTTCTAAACTCGTAAGTCTCTCTCTCTCTCCCTCTGTCCTTGGAGAGAGAGGTCGGGGAAAGCCTCTGTCATTCATCTCAGTGGCCAGTCCAGCCCAAACCACACCACCGGGAAAATCAGACCAAATAATTATTGCGTTTGGGGGTCACAGGAGAGCCATACTAAATCCAAAGGACTCCTGCACCCGGGTGCAACACAGGCAGAAAGCAGCTGCCTGCGCTAAGGCACAGCTTTCTTGGCAGAGGGATGGAAAGCCGGCAGGGCAGCGTGGCACAGGAACGATCCTCGCCCTGTCCCCTTCACCAGCACAGGCATAGCCGAGGAAAGGCAGAAGAGCTCTGCCTCAGGACTTCCACTTCATGGAATCATGGAATTTTCAGAGTTGGAAGGGACCTTGAGAGATCATCTAGTCCAACTCCCCTGCCAAAGCAGGATTGCCTAGAGCACATTACTCAGGACTGCATCCAGGCGGGTCTTGAAAATCTCCAGAGAAGGGGACTCCACAACCTCCCTGGGCAGCCTGTTCCAGTGCTCTGTCACCCGAACTGTAAAGAAGTTCTTCCGTGTATTTGAATGGAACTTCCTATGTTCCAACTTGTGCCCATTGCCGCTCGTCCTGTCACTGGGAGCCACTGAAAAGAGTCTGGCTCCATCCTCCTTCAACCCACCCTTTAGATACTTGTACGCAATAATACTGTGTCCCCTCAGCCCTCTCTTCTCCAGGCTAAAGAGTCCCAGCTCTCTCAGCCTTTCCTCATAAGGGAGATGCTCCAATCCCTCAGTCATCTTAGTTGCCCTAAGTTGCACTTCACCCCCTTTTCTGGAGAGATGGCTGCTGAAGCAGAGGCCACCAACAGCTCCGTAAATGGGTGATGTTCTCTGGGCTACCAGTCACTCAGTCGCACTGGCAGATACCAAAGGTGGTCAGCTAAAGTGTTATTTACCATCTAGTTAGTTTGATGTACACCAGCACAATCGTAAAACAGAATTGGCCCATTCCCAGCATTTGGGCCTGACTTGAACGTGGGTGCCAGGCCCACAGCCCCCTCGGACACCTGCCACAGTGACCAGACACGCAGCACAAACCGATGCAAAATCAAACCGGGATTCGCCATTAACGTCTGGTGGCACATCATAGCTGTCAGAGGTATCAGGCCAGGAAGCAGACTTAAACACAGCTTTTAAATATAGAGGTATTACTAAGACCTTTTGGTTTTAGAAGTATAATTCCTGTCTAATGTAACTCCACAAGAGCCTATGAACAGAGTAAAATTGTAAAGGAAGGTTGAAAGTAACCTTTGACATTCCTGACATAAGTCAGGAATTATAGTGTGAATCTGATATGAGAAAAAACAAAGATGAGTCCTAACATGACAAGTTTTAAAAGAAAAACATTTTTTCATACACATGTGTGTATGTTCTGTTTACTCATATTTTTTCACAAGATTTTCTGAGTAAAAATAATCTGAGGATCTTGTTGCTGGGGAAACGAAAATAATGGTGCAATCTTCTGAAAACGTGTGAAACGTAGAATTAACACCACTGAATTGAATTTAATAACACTGTGCAACATCAGACCTAGCCCTAAATCAATACTTAATTTTCTCAGTCATCTTACAGATTAGTTGTAGCCATTATATCTCCAGGGAATGCCAACCACCCCATGGAGGGTCAGCCTACTTAAGTAATATTTTGCAGGATATTCTAGTGGACAGATCTCAAAATATTCTTTAAATGTATAACCTCAGCTTCCATAAATACTTCTTGGTATATTCTGGAGACATCCCTTGTATTCTGTAGTAAATACTACAGTGGGTTTTACCCACTTAAGGTCAGTGATACTTACGACATATTACCCCTATTCTTTTTAGACCTAGACTAATCGTAAAGCACTTTTGGAAGGCAACAAAAATAATAATCACCAATGTGACCACATAAAAATAGGCTTCTACAACCACTGATTTCCTGGAAAGCTAATTTCATGGAAGTCAGAGCTGCACTTTAGATTACTGAGAGCAAAATTCTGCTGCTTGAAGCTTGTCCATATTCTATTTCAAGCCAGTTTTCACTTGGAAGTATCTCACAATCACAAGCAAAATGAAATTAAGAAATTGGGTGCACCATAAGATGCACTTTCACCCTTACCTTGAAAAAAAATGTTTGTGAAAAAGCTTTGTCACAGCAGCAGAGATGCTACTCCTTGGATGATGTTCTCCTGCTGCAGCACGTGGGCATGGCGGAGAGCACCGTCACGTACCAGGGCATCAGCAGATCATACCAGGTGGGGTGTCATCAGCAAATGCCCATGCAAGGTTGCTGCCAGACATGGGACCCACCAATTAACTGCACCAAATACACAGGTTCCCTGAGCTAAGAAGTGTGGTAGCTTGATGTTACAGCTCAGCTCTTCGGTACTGCACAAGGAGGGGTGTATCCATCGTGTCACTTGGTACACAGTGCACAAGTCTTCCCTGCCAAGTTCCCACACATGTAAGAGAATTGTGCCAGTACAAAACATGCCAGTGCTAAATGCACTCAAATGGACATAAGCTTGGCCAAGGTGAGCCCTGCAGCATCTGCAATTAAGCAACTTGATGCTGGGAGTGGAATTTGCACTGCCTACAGCCCTTTCTGAATCTGAACAAAGCTGTTTCTTCTTCGGGGATTCATAGATCTGCTGAATTCTAGCATAGGCAAACACAAACACTTGTGCAGAATAAATGCTTGGTGCTGCAAGAAGCAATGATTTCACTCAGTAAATAACATGAGAAACTGACGGAAATAAGAATATAGAATTAGGTTACGTCATGGCAGAAGATAAATTTTGTATTTTTGCCTTTGCCAGCAAGCTGACTTTGTCCGTGGAACTAACCCACAGTTTAGTGTATTCTGTAAATAAAAAGGTGAAGAGGCCTGCTAGGAAGTTAACACCCTGCCATACAGGTTTGGCCAACAGCAGCCAGCCAGCAGCAAATCCTTAGGAAGACATTTAAGTGAGTGTGTCAGAGAAGGATCCTTCCCTTTTTCTATTATACTTGATTTCTAGCAAACAGCGATTTATGAACTGCCTGATAGAGACATTTTAAGTCTAAACTTAACATCTACTGACAGATATGTATGGTTCATGGACCCAAAAGTCAGGGATATAACAGAATGCTACAGGGATCATTGATGGACTTGTATACAGAGATTGCATGGTACGTACTGGACTATCTGTAATTGTTGGACAAGCAGTTTAGTCCCTTATTTGCATGAGCTATAAAATTACCCTAAAAAAAAAAGCATTCAAATTGTCAACATAAAAAGATTTCGGTCCTCCATCAGTTTGGCAAGAAAAGGAAGAAAGAAATGACAAAAGAGCAGATGGTAGAGGAGATACACCAACATGCTGTATGCAACAGTGAAGCAAGATGGGAAACTTGTAGGAACAAAATATGTTTTATTTGCTTAAAAATGATATGCAAAAGAGATCTTTAGTTCAATACATGAGACAACGTGAGCTTCCAGAACTGAGAAATAAGGGGATATTTTTCTAGGTTTCTTTCTACTATTGAAATAGTAAAAAACAATCTGTAGAGCTTACTGCCTTCGACTGCAAGAAGTGATTTAAATTACTTATGCTACATTTACTTTTTATATTCAATATTTAGCAAGCAAGCTTTGAGTAACCCTGAGAGTAGCTGGCAATGTTGCCACAACAGAGCACAAAATTTGGGAGAGCTCCTACAGCCTCAGGAAGCAAATACCTGTTGTGGAAAGAATTATGGATAATGCACATAGGTGTGCATGGAAAAGTTTTGAAGACTAAGACAAAGGATATCATATGTAAGTGTTCCGTTCAGGTAAGTCTGAGCTGAGGGATGTTCCTCTTTCATGTGCCTGGAAGGTTATATCCAAAGTCACTTTAATGTTGGCAACAGTGTAACCTCAGTGGAACGCAGTCTTCATTTACTGTATTTAAATACTGTAGCTAAGGGATTTTTCTTAAATATTCATTGTTTGTTCAACCAAAGCACTGTTTACGGAATTTATTGGGGTTTTAGTGGCTTTAAGACTTTACTTTTTTCCCAGCTACACTGTGCAGTATCACGTGTGAAGTAAATTAATTATCTGTACAGCTTCAATCTCAAACATTTAAACATTTGAAAGAAACTTAAAATCACGCAACCACACTATCATCCTGTTCTTAAGAGTCAAGATGCAAACAGTGGAAATTATATTTGAGTAAAAGGGGGATAACGATGGGTGTAGGTGCCCAGTGAGATTTGCAGAGCTCTCATACTGACATATGGAAAGGAATCAACGTACATCTTGCAGTGCCTGGGACTACTGGTTAACAGTAGTAACCTTGGGTCAAAAAGAACTGAGATTATATCCTGTTGTGCAGTCAAAGAAAAAATTGCTTTCTAACGTGATTTAATTATGTTTTAATTTTTAGGTATTTCCTCTTTTAGTTGTCTTTACATTTTTAAGCCTAGAAACAAAGAGCACTGCAGAGGAGAAGCAATTTGACGGCACCCAGTACTTACGACACTAAACTGTTACAAGTCAATATTCTTCCTAGGTAATGGGCATTAAATGTAGATTTATTATCTGAAAATATATTGCAAACTACTTGAATAAAGGATAGCCAAAATTCATCTGTTCTACAGCAGAACTGACTGCAAAAATACCAGCCTTCACCAAGACATTGAGAAGGGCTGATCATTGTAGTTAATATATGACCTCAGCGCGATTGAAATATAGAAGAAATACATTATTTTAAGACAAGCAATTTTATCATGCTTTCACACCCATATTAAATAATGAGATAGGCAAACTGAACCGAGAAACTAGAAAAGAGCGTTTAAGTGTCCATCCTGTTTCATTCAAACAGCACGCTAAGCACAAAACCCTAAGACTATGCCAATCCAAACACACAAAAGTACTTGAATGTTTTTCAGATAAACAGGGCCAGCACAAACCACAATTTCTTAGTTCAACATTTTGACTGGAATAGAAGTTCTCTGGTATCTTTGAAAACAGATACTTGACATTCTTCTTTGGACAGCCGAAAGCAATGTACACAAACCCAGCACCCACCTGGACATTTTCATATTGAAAAGTCCTGATGAGTATTACTCATTCTGACTTACTTTACTGCTTTAGGTTTAGCTGAACACATTCCTGTTAGTTTTTCCATAGTGGAAATTAACAACTGAAGAACTTGATTATAATAATAACTTGAGGGCACCTTTTGTTTATAAAATAATATGCATAATCTGGACTAATAGATTCCGTGGCTGAAGGCCAAGGACTTTATTAGCCCAGGATATGGTTATTACAGGTTATTATACTCAATGTTTAATTAAATATTGAAATCTTAAAAGACAGAAGTGGGAGGAAAATTGCTTTTTTCCTTTACCTTCCTTCAGCCATGTCCTTTAGTCTCCTGATGTACTTTTTTCTTTTCATACCATGTCCATTTACATTACCCTCTGATCTTTTGAGTGCAGTTTCCTTTTATTTCCACATATATTGGTGACAAAGGAATAAGGAGTTTAGATTGTATCTTTCAAAGTGAAAAACTCTTTGAAAACTCAGAGCACTGTAGTTTTTCACCAGAACGTGTAGTTACAATAGACAATTGAGGTACTCGCATATTCACAGTAAAAGTACTGTAGGAAAATCATTATGTAATTAGAAGAACTCAAGCATAGAGAGAGGTAGGTTTGTCACTGAAGATAGATAACATAAATCACCTAGTACCAGTCCTTGCCGGTGGAGATGTAGGACATTTCAAATACTGCAAGTCTGACTGCATGCCTAATTTTAGGAGGCCATCATTAGATGAGATTAATCCCATCTCTGCTAAGAGTTCATTCCTGGACTCCATTTTCTTGAGCTGTAACAGATACAGTCTCAAATTCTCCCACAACATGCAGTAAATGAAATGCAGGTGACTTAACTGAATGTGTTTAGCAGAACTGCCAAGGGGTGGTGTCGTGGACAGAGTGATTCACTTCACTCATAAGAGAGCAACAGTAAAATATGTATTGTTATAAACCAACTTTTTAACAAAGTTTAATAGTAAATGTTACTGTTATAACAAGATTCAAGATGGCAAAGCATATTTGGTTATTTACGGTATAGAGGACAGGGTCAAACAGAACTGTCAGGGACACCCTCACGTTGAGTCATGACGTTCAGAAAGGACCCTCTTGCTTTTTAAACTCCTTCTCAGAGAGGAGTCTAGATGCGGCTGGATCCAATCCTAGTCCCAGACTTGGACAACAGTTTATGTCTAAAGGATTATATATGCACAATCAATCCTTTCCTATCACTTAGCTAAGATTTCAAAGTTTAGCACGCTATTAACCACTTACTGAGGACCTGTTGCGGCAAGGAATCTCTTAACCTCAAGGAGTAACCTTGAGCAGCCTCCCTACGCAAGGGGAGATCCTGACATGCAGCCCACAACCATGCAGGAATGCTCAATGGGCCCTGGACTGTCCACTATTTATGGAGAAAGGCGATCGACCTATAGTCATATTTGCATAGCAGACATCTAGGTCACTATTCCAGATGGTGTTTGGCTATGTTGCCATTCATCCCCCAAAGTCCAGGTGCCACCCATCACAACCCCTACTGACAGTTATGACTGGAGCAGAAGCCAAGGAAGAAAGCAGGGGGGAGGTGGGGAGAAGAGCGTACCACCACAGGTGGATATATCGGAAGCTGCTTAGGGAAGTGGTATCAAGCATGAGAGAGCAATGGGCAATTTCCAAAGGGTATATATGAAGCAACATTGAATGAATGTGGATAATGACAGCTGATGAAAGAGTTGAAATTCACCTGGCAATTGCCCTCCTGATGATGAAGTTAGCAGAAGTATCCTCTTATTTGCTATAAGGCCACAAGCAGGACCACAAGGATGAAGACAAAGAGGCCAGCAACACAGTGGGAGGGAAATGTTAACCAATGGCACCAAGATGCCAGTCATAGATGGTTCTGTCACCATTATGCTCATCGGTAGTATTAGAGGAATAAAAATCTGGCACCAAAATGCATTTAGATCTGTAGTCCCTGTTCTTTCTCCATCAGGCCGGAGTGCTGGTATTTCCATGAGAATCAGCAAGTGAGTTCCTGTCCTCCCCTGCCAGTGATTCAGCAGGCTTTCCAAGCTGAAAAATATTTTTGTATCCCTGTGACCCTTTGAGCGCATGCTGATAGCCAGCTCAAGTCTCTGGCAGATGCAGAGGTTTCATATCTGGCAAGATAACAGTTTGTTGTCCACAAAATCAGTAATTTATAAAAGAAAGAGATGCTTCATAAATACCATGGGAAACTGCGTATTAATAGGAGTTTTGTTCCCAAATAATTTCCAAGTCTGAGCTAATTTACTCTCTAAAATGGTATGTAAAGAAGCAATTGTGAAATAAGGCAGAAAGTGGATTTCAGCTTACCTTCAGGGACCCATACACTGAACTTATTCACACTCTGACCTGAGAGAAACCATTCAAATACAACTACAGTATTCGGATAACACCTCATGAACAGGAATTTGAGGTAATACAAATAATGGCAACAGAACCTCAAAACAGATATGAATTTATGAAGTTGTGAAGGCATGCATGGTGCATCACCACAACATTTGTGTAGCTGTACTCTGGAAGATATATGAAAAGCATGCAGAAACAAACACCAAATATGATGCAGGTTCTCAGTAGCGCCAAAACCAGGAAAGATTTGGAAATTAAGTTTTGGATTGATTTTAAAGAAGAGGTTAAGCAGAGATACAAGAGAGGTGGAGATGGAATTTCCTGTCACAAAAAAAATCTTGAGTAAGCAAGTGCTCTGAAAGCAGGGAAAATGAAACTTTAAGTTTGGAAGTGATTGTGAGTTGAAGTAAAAGAAAATTCTCACATTCAAACTGATCATTAAAAGGAAAATTTTTACCAGCTAGAAACTTCTCTAATTTATCTAAGGTGGAGGTGGATTTTAATGACCTCCTCAACTCCTCAATGTTATTACAATTCCACTGAAGATTTGGCCCCTAGCCAACCCAGTCTGTAGGTAGGGTAGGTTTTCCTTTTCTCTTCTCTGCTTTCCCTCTTTCACTCGCAGTACATCTGTATCCAGATTTATTCTACGTCTCTTCCTCCACTTTCAGAAGGCTGAAAAGCTCTCTGCAACTAACATTACTCACTCTACACATACACCTCGACAAATGAGCTGTAAAGTAAAGCTATCTTGTCAGAAATCTTCCCAGTTACCCACAGCTGTCACACATGTGAGTGAGCCCCTGCTTTTCTGCTGTTTCCCTTCTGTTTGAGGGAGGAGCCTTATTCTGAACAGAGCACTTTCCTTTCCGCCTGACCCAGTCACCCACACCGAGAGCTGCGACGCGCTCAATATCCTACCAAAATAGAGGGGCAATGTGAGTGGAGTCACAGCGGCTTTGTCCACCTGTCACTCTAACCCTAAAGAGTTTCCTGCTTCTCATTTTCCCTCTGGGTTTTCCACTTCTCCAAAGCGCTGCCACTTGACCTGCGACACTAATGATGAAGAGCAGGCTCTGCTCAGCAGTCTGCACGCTCCCTGGGAAACCTGAAGTGAGGCACCCAAACCTCCGTCAGGGAGCAGAGGTTGTAAGGCAAAAGGCAGTTGCCAAGGCACTGGCAGGATTTGTATTTTTTAGTTGCAACACACACGTGTATTTCAAGTCTATTCTCTGGGTATTTGACCCACATGGGCAAGTATTCATGCAAAAAGAGACCATCAATCCTACTGTTCATAAATTCTACTTGAATGATTCTCGGAGCTCAAGCTGAGGGCCAGCTCATGTGCCTGGCAGCCAAAGACATTTAACTTCTGGCAGCTGAGCAGTTATTTGTCTACAAAATCAATAATTTATAGGGGAAAGAGAGGCTGCATAAAACTAAGAGTAAAAAGAAAAACTGTAAAATCTCTAAAATACAGGAAATAAATCACTCTTTCTTTTTCTATACTAAAAATTTAATTCAAAGATTCTTACATCCAGGAGTCAGCTTAATGGAAATAAACCACCAAGATTATAATTCTCTGCAGCATGCAAGTATTGAGGGCTTATACAATTGCCTCAGCAAGCAGTTATTCTGCGGGGGCAAAGAAGTAGGTGAATAAGGAAGTTTTAAGACTGAAGAATACTTTAAGACTAAGTGATCTAATCTATATTTTCCCTGCCTTTAGCTGACCCTGTCAATATCTCCATAGGAGACCTCTGATTTATTCACTGTGATCTTATTTGATTGTGTCAAACAATTTTCCCACTCAAAGATCACAGATAACAGCAGAGTGGCTTGGTTTCAGGAAAGAAAGGAAAAGTGTCAGGAAAATAGTACTGATGCCCAAGTTTCAGCATGGAAAGCTCAAGCCCATGGTGACCTCATGGACAGCTGGATTTGTGGAGCTCATATCTCACAAGGCCACTGCAAAGGTTCTCCCCATCCTACGTTCCAGTGGAATGATGTAGTGGAAGCTCCACCTGTGAAAACTCGCCCTGCTTCTTCCCTCATTGAAAAGTTTTTTCTTCATATAAACAACAATCCAGCTCAGAGCTGTTAATGCTGGCAATTTAATTGATTTTCAGAGCCTGGTGTTTTGTTTGAAATTGCTTTGTCCAACAAAACATGAAATTAAATAACATGAAAAATGAACAATTTAGCAAAACTGCAGGCACAGAACATACTGGCACATTGTAAACTAATGACCCAGATTTCGGATGGCATTTGCCACAAAAATCTGAACAATTGCCTCCAGAAGGATCCATGGAGGGAAGGGAAGGTAGATAGTAGATGCCAGATGCTTGGCCTGTGCCTTATGCCATCCCAGGTGTCAGCATAAAAGAAAAGGGGAGGATATGAGTAATAGGAAAAGCTAGGGTATCCCTATACTTGTTTGACCCAGGTGGGATTTCTTGACCCTTATTGTCTACTCTTACTACTACTTATTGCCTTAAGACGACAGGCAATGGCCAAGATATGGTATAAAGGTGAAGACAGTGCATGTCCCATCTTACTTGAGCTTAGCATCCTCTTTCCCAAGATGCACTGCTCTAGCCTGTTAAGGATGAAACAGATACAACCACATAGTGAGCCAAGACCTACTCTCTTAACTCACGCAAGCAATCCCAAATACCGTTGGCTGTGCTGCCAGATGGCAGTGCTTCACAGAAACACAATGTTTGCTTTCACAGCATCCTGAGCAGGTAAAACGTGGCCTCCAAAGGGTGAGACTCACACCCAAATATTTGTACACGCTTGGGTGCATTTATACAAGCTAGTTTCAGGCTGTGCGTTAAGACCAACAAAGAGAGACCCATCAATTTCAGAGCAACTGCTGTTGTAAGCATAGTGAGCAGACTTCTTTTTGTCTGAAGTAAGCGTCTTCTGTTTGCAGTGAGATTCTTACAGTGCCACCAATGGGCTAGGCACTAAACAGTATTAAAAGAAAGGCACACGAAAGCTCACAGTTCAAAGAGAAAAAGATGAAAGATGATTATACACAGAGACTTGTGGTCTTGATCATGACCTATGTTCTGACTCCAATGATGTGGATGTAGAAGAGGGCAAGAAACCATCTGTCTTTATTTCTAGTGGAAATTATTTCTTGGTGATGCAGTTTTTGTCCACCAGTTCTGTCCAGATCCCACTCATGCACTCTAATGAAGAATTGTCTGGCAGTGAGGCATATAGTAGTAAGGAAAGGATTGTGGCCAAAGCAATCTGTGCTGTAGCCTGGACTGCGGAAAAGACAGAATCACAGAATCTCCTAGATTGGAAAAGACCTGTAAGATCATCTAGTCCAATCATTAACCTAACACTGAGAAGCCCACCACATGTCCCTGAGCACTATATCTACATGACCCTTAAACACCTCCAGGGATGGGGACTCCACCACTGCCCTGGGTAATGCGTTCCAATGCCTGATGACCCTTTCAGTAAAGAAATTCTTCCTAATATCTAATCTAAACTTCCCTTGATGCAACTTGAAGCCATTTCCTCTTGTTCTATCACCTGTTACTTGACAGAACAGGTCGACTCCCACCTCTCTGCAACCTCCTTTCAGACAGTTGTAGAGAGCGATAAGGTCTCCCCTGAGACTCCTTTTCTCCAGGCTAAACAACCCCAGTTCCCTCAGCTGCTCCTCATAAGACTTGTGCTCCAGACCCCTCACCAGTTTCGTTGCCCTTCTTTGCACACGCTCCAGCGCCTCAATGTCCTTCTTGTGGTGAGGGGCCCAAAACTGAACACAGTACTCAAGATGTGGCCTGGCGATTACTTGTAATACCTAGCATGGTTCTAGCTTGTACTAATGCTGCACTGGCTCCTGACAGCACCAAAATCTTACAGGTGCAAAAATAGTACAAGATTGTCCTCAACATCTTTTGGCAAAACTTGGAATCAAAACTAAAACAGAGGAGAGAGGGACGCACTATCTATGTACAGCCCCCAGGTGATGACTGGCCCCATTTTGACACTGCAGTGTTTAAATAGACTTTTATTTCTAATGAAATATGTAAAGCTTATCCCAGCTATTCATTAGACAGGCCACTAATTCTGTTCCTCTGTTCCCCTTAGAGAAAGTCACCTGATGCCAGCTATTAAATTACATATAGTAGAAGGAGAGTTCTTAAGTTACCTAGCAAATGTCAGTGTATGAGGTAGATTTTCAGCAGTGGATAAAGTATCATTACCTTACAGTTAATGCAGTTTTATAGGAGTATGCTTTATTTGTCATATCCGAAAATACAAAAATTGCAGCTGCATGAGTCAACATAAATATTCAAACTGTTAATGCATTAACACAAGTGACAGTACCAGATTGCAAAGCTTAGCATAAAATCACAAATAACTAAATATGGTGTTGAGTGTTGCTTCTCCAAGCAATCAAAAACCTTGCATAATATTATAGTGCAGCTGGTTAGTAGCTCATGCCATGTAATTTAAGCCTCCTTAATGGATAAGAAGAACTTTGAAGCAGTTGCTAAAGAAATATCACTTTTGTCCCAACAGTATCCTGAATAAGTTCTCTCTTAGGTTTTCCCTGTTTCCAGGCATATTCATGACAATCAAAGTAATAGCTTCTGTACATTATTATATGCATTTTCACTTTTATCATACAATGTGAAAAATGGGTGTTATTTCATGCCCTTGTGCCACTGGGCAGTGTATATTTTAGAAGGGCAAACACTGGATGGTATGTGCATATTCACACCAGCAAGTTAATAGCTTACACGCTCAGAGCAGTGCAGAAGAGAAGGACAATAAAAGTTTCTTCATTACGGCAATTAGACAATACTAGTACAATTGCCTTGTTGTGAGAGGTGATACTGTCCCAGAAACAACCTTATTACCTGTCATGTTGAGATCCAGAACCATAAAACTCTCATCTTCCCTTGTAATTTCTGACATGCTCAATAGCCCTGGTAATTGAACTACACTCCTAGGACTTCTTTAGCATGCTGAGATACCTTACCAGCTAACTACTGGCAATTAAAATTTGTAATGTGAATAGAAAAACCATGAATTAGTCAGCAGTATATTAGATAAGTAACAAATAATAAAAATAGTGCTTTGGTTCAGAAGCCAAAATTTCAATAGAAAACGTGCCATATAATGTATGCTAAAATAACAGGATGTAAAGAGCATTCTTAAAACTGGACTCTTGTATGTGTTCCCATGCAGAAAATAAATCATGTGCATCTTCCTAGCATTCAGATGTGAAAAAAATGCCTGGAGCTATGATAGCAGCTGAATGCTTCATTCTGTGAAGAATTAATATTTTCAGCAGCAGTAACCAGCACTTTATGGAGATCAGATAAATCATTGCAATAAATATGAGCTACGGAAAAACAGACAGTATGTTTTCTTAATTTATTCATTCAACTCTTCATAATATACATTGATGCATTATGTTAAGACATATAAAACATTAAAAGAAACAGACAGGTGTCTGGGGCTCTACAGCTTTTGTTTTGCTTTGGCCATTAAATTCTAACAATAGATCCAAGATTAAATTATTCACTCCCATTTCCAAAAATACGATATGAAAACAGTCTGTGCTGGAATGAAACATGAATGGTAAATTAATTGCCTCACCAAGCCATTGTGTAGCCTCTTTGAAAAACATGTTGAAGACATACACTATTCACAGAATACCCTGGAGACCAATGTATTATGCTTAAGCAGTAATGAATTTTATGCTGGCCACTGCATTACCAGTCAGTTAAGTATTTTCTTAGTTAGACCCTTGAGAATTTAGCAAGTAATTAATGATCATGAAAGATGAGAAGATTCATTATGGGTAATACGCATGTTTCCAAGATATGTCATTATCCAGGTTTGTCACAAAGCAGCACCTATTATATTAAAAACTTACGCACTAAGGACTATAGGCTTAGGAAATAAATCCACAGAGGGACTGGAACACTGAAATACATTTCACAAGCCCATGACAGTCTTGAGGTCTTCTGCCTCCGCCCAGGCGCTTTTCAGAGGAGCTCTAATAGAAGAGCAAGCTGCCTAAAAACAAGAAACAGACTGGATTAGACATGGCAATCCAAATTAGTTACAAGAGGTACTGAAGAGGATAATGGACCTAAGCACCCTTGGCAATACTCTAAATATAAATTGGAACAAAGTCTTGAATTCAGGTCTGTAGAGGGGTGCTTTCATAACCTCTATCTGTTTATATATGAGTGGATTTTATAAACTGGAGCAGCTACAACCAAATCCTGTCTCTACACTGCCACACAGGGTGTGACCTTGAGGACAAATTCAGTCTACCCATATTTACCTAAAGCTAACGTCCACCCACCCCAAGTCCCCTTGTAAAAACATTTCTTGTTCATATGAGACAGAGGAGACAGCTGGCACTCTTCCTACAAGTGCCCCAACGTCACATCCCTGAGTTCAGGATGCTTACATGGGAAATGGGAACACCAGGTAGCAGCAGAAAGACAAATACATGTCACAGCCCTCTTCCCTCCCTCCTTCTTTCCCTTCTTTGAAATCAGCTACTCTGATTTTATAACTTGGGAACTTAAGAGTCATTCTTACTTGGTACACTTATTGCAAAAAAAAAAAAAATCTAATTGGTTAAAATGTAAAAAAAAACACTTTCTTGCACTACAAGTCATGAAACAAAAAAATATTGAAAATCCAAAAGAAGAAAGTAAAACTTTTCAGGCAGCTGCTGTTTTCTTAAAATCAGCCCTCTTCGGTGGGTTGAAGTGATAATAAGCCACAAAATGCTATGCGTTTGGAAGGTAATGCCTCCCATAGACACAAAGCTACATAAAATGAAATTTGGTAGTGTAAATAAAAGACTGTTTTCAGTCAGGGAAATGACCCTTGGAGAATTACATTCATTGCTTCCTCCGCTGCTGTCATGCTGCCACTTGAAAATCTGGACCGTCATTCAAGCTATCGGTTCTGCTGTGCTGTTTTGTAGAGAATCCCTGAGTTTGGTGAAAGCTGTGCCAGTTTTAGCCAAGTGCATGGAGTGGTTCACAAAAAACGATTAATCTCTGAGCTGCTTGTCTCCTGTTTGATCCTTTTGATGAAAGTCACGCAATAACGGTGGTGCTTAGTAAAAACAGTTCATAAGAAATCGTCGCAGTCTAGAAAACTCATTCATGTTACGCTTCAGTTACATCAAAGAAATACTGGCGTGGAGCTAATAACAGTCACCTTCACAGAAACACCCTGATAGCCTGACTTGAAATGGAGACCATGAGCCCCTTTCTCAAGAGATGAAAGGATATTCCCATGAAAATCAAGGTGCCGATTTGAAGAAATCTCTGTAACCAGTCTAGACGTTGCACGCTCAGTCGATGACCCGGGCACAAACTTACAAAGATCAATAAAAACCACCAGGTATTTAGGAAACGCACAGCCAGCGCCTCACTTGGTTGCTCATAATTCTCTGATTATATTCACAAGCTGTTATATATTGACCGGCAGTATGCTGTCTTCCCAGGAGTGCTCACTGAGATAATAGTCTTTGTTCCTACAGGCAGCATCACTGACGTAAAATGGACCCAGACAAAAGGCTTGCACACTCTGCCATAAATAAGGATGAGAGAATTAGTCCTAAAGCCACACTTCTGAGAAGGGCAGTCAGGGAGCAGCAGTGCAAGGTGGGGGCTGATCCAGCAGCTGAGCGGACCTCACGGATTGCGGTGCCCTCTCCAAAGGGCACCATCCCGCAGGGTCTCAGCACAGAGGGCAGAGCCAGCGGCCAGTCACAGGGTCCACGGACAGACAGGGCAAGCGATAGATAAGCCAGGACTGGGGTCTGGCTGGCGTGTCACATCAGGAGTGGCAGGAGACAAGGCTGGGCAGAGGCACACTCGCAGCGTAGCTCAGGGCAGGGCTGGGTACCAAGGGCTGAGTCAAAACGGGGCTCCTGGACCATGGGAAGGGGGATGCACAGGTGGGGGTCTCAGGTGAGGTTACTCAGGGCAGTTAGGACCTATGGGTGCACTCATGCGCCTGACTAGAACTATCCCTGGTGTCACTTGGAGGTTGTGACTTTGAAAAAGGTAAATTTCCTTGGTAGCTTCCAGCTTTCTGCTGTTTCTTGCTAAAAGGTCAATGGAGCTACAGGAAATGTATGCAAGGCATGAAAATTAAAAACAGGCTCCAGATTATGTGCTTCTGGAAAGTCTGATAAAGAAGAGACAAGTGGCCAATGTGAGTTGCTTCTTTGCTTTTATTACCTCCTTAATGCCATATCTATAATGAAAATTTACATACAGAAAACTAGGGAAATCCTACCACTAATTTTCATCAACCAGCTTATATATGCTTCTGTTTTTTATAGTTAGCAGTACCCTTGGTATAGGCCATTTGAAAGGTGACCAAGTTTTTAGAAAGAACCAGGGTCTAAGCACAAACTTGAGCAATGGTTGGCCCAAAGCAGGGCATGGACACAGGAGGGAAGGTTTTTGGTAGAGAGCCAAGACGACCCATTTGATCTTTCCTTTACCAATCTCCTATGATCCTTCTTATCTTTAAGGGGGTGGAACAATACTTTAACATGTCATGCTTCTTGGCTTCCTGAAAAAAATTGCTACGCATAATGTCTGTGTTTCAACTTATCTACTGGTCTGAAAAAGAGGCAGCGGGTTGCCCTGCTGCCCTCTACGTATCTCTTACCCTGAAGTTTTGCTTACCCTTTGCTGCCTGCAATAATTACAGCCTTTCCATATGAGAAAAAAAACGTATGGATTAACAAAGACCCTGACTATCTTGTCAAAACCCCAGCAGCTAGATCCATGTTACAGCCTCAGTTTTGACCCATAAACTTCTGTCTGGGCACCTATGTAGAAGAGAGACCACACAGACACGAGCTCTTCACCATCATCTACTTTGTCAAATGTATTTCATTATTTGCATTCTGACAAGACACATTAATAAACCTGATGTTTAGATTTGTTTACAACCTTTTTGATCAATAACTATATTCAATGTGGGCATTCATTGCCAGCCGGAGATGGGATAGATTAGAATAGAGAATATAAGTGCCTCTAATAAATTGCCTTGCAAACAGGAGTAATCTTGGGAACAGCATTAGGAAACCATTTTCTTCTGTTTCCAGAGAATGTACCCTGTGTTGTGTGTCAAAAAGGGTAAAAAATGTGAAACAGGGCAAAGCCATACATTTAAACCATAATTTTATTAAAAGAAATTACAAGAGTGAGGAAGATGTAGGCCACTAAAGGAGATTAGAAGGAGTGATTTGTGAAAAATGAATTCTTTTCATCAGGCTGTAGCTACACGAGCAATATATTTTAATTGACTGAATCTGAGAACCTAGATTTCTCCTCTTTTCCTACTCCCCTTTTAACTGCAGTGTTAGCCTTCTTTTATGAGGCCAAAGATGGCACGGTACCAGCACAGCTATGAAGGAAATACCTTACCGTACATGTACTGTGAATAGGCTTCAGCCACTGGCGGGGTGCTGAGTCTTACCGGCATGAAAGGGAGAGGGCAGATAAATACTCCTGTATTCCAGGTTACACAGTAAGAATTCTCACCCACAAGATCTGTGAATAAGCACCCCAGGGGCCATTGTGGGGGCACAGGAAACCTAAAATAAATCAAAATTAAAGCATAGCAAGTTACAGTTTCCTTAAGGAAAGAATACAAGAAATAAGTAAAAACATGGGGGGGGACGGGACGGGACACGGGACTATTCAACCATATAAAACTAAATACAACCCCCTTCTTCAAAGTCAGTAAATGGAAAAACAAGTAATGAAGATATTTCAAACCAGTTGGGCAAGCTCGTATTGGCAAGGGATCTGTATCGTGAGCAAGCCTGAACCTCTGATCCACAGCAAGGATCATGATTTCTGTGTGGAAAGCGGACAGAATGCTCTAAGTGCTGGAAATCACAATTTGATTGAATAAAACATTGAAATAAATAATATGATACTCAGTTGTCCATGAACTCTTTGTTTTAGGAGTTACAGAAGCATGTTTCCTGATTATTATAATGTAAAAAGTCAGTAATTAAATACTTAAGTAGATCTACATTTGAAGTTGTCTCTTTCAGGTTTCAACGTCAGATGGCCACTGAGATACAAGCAGCATTCACCTTTCTAAGCTACAATTTCAAACCCTTCCCTGCATTGGATTACAGATGGCTCATATTTTTAATACCTTCTTTATCATCATAAATTCTCATTTTTTCATAATTCTCATAAATACTTTTTTTACTAGTGAAAGTAAGGTATTGTAGGGAACATGAAAGGAGATGTGGAGGAAATTTATATTACTGTGAATGTGGGAACAGGAAAGGAGACAGGGGAGACCCTGCAGGGGTAGGCACAGGGACTTGCAGAGATGGGTATGCTTCCTCTGGAAGGGATGAAGGGTGTAAATCTGTGCCAAAGACTCCATTTTTCAGTTGCCCAACTACTCATTGGACAACTTTGTAATCAGCAGAGACAGATTCAAAAGTTCACTCAGAGGTTGTCTGCTATCCATTAGCTGGTGAAATATAACATCGGTGCTCTCATTTCTATTTTACTTTAAATTGAGCTACCTTCTGCTATCAACTGTTATATAGGAAGGATGGAGCAGTACACAAACTCCATGTTTAAGTTCCCAGCTGCACCACCGATTTTCTGTATCCTGTGAACAGGTAGCACAAACTTCACTAGTTAGGAATTGGTATAAATTTCACCTTTTCCCCAGTACAGATGGAGAAAAATATGTTAGCATAAGGTCTTGTCTAAAATGAAATATGATTGATGAGATCCAATAGGTTTAAATCATCTAACTTAACCTACGTGCAACCCACAGCATAGTTAAGGTTGAGGTCACATTAGGTTAGACCTGTATTAGCCAAGTCTGATCCAGGGCAAACTCACTCAGAATTAAGCCTTATGCACATACTTTTAAAGCTCAAGAATAATGCTCGGCAAATCAGTGTGTGTTTTGAAAAAGAAAATAAAAGCATTTTGAGTCAATTGCAAGCGCTATTTTTTAACTTCCCTCCTTGGAGTCAGAAGAAGTGAAAAAAACACCTAAGGTAACAAAAAAATTTTCATTGAACCCAAACAAGGCATTTGCTTTCCCTTTATTCTTTAGCATATTTGTAAGGTTATTACTACTATTAGTCAAAATAAATTTTGTTAAATGCAGAAGTGAAACATGGTTCTGGAATATGTAATTGAAACAGCACTTTGAAAACACCAGAACAAAGCGTTTTCATTTTTCAGAAATAATCTCCATTTCACAAACACTTTCAATCAAACCAAAACTGCAATTTTCCTACAAAAGTACTGTTCGCCTAAGAAATGCCCCCTACCTTCATTCTTCAGCACTCTTATGCCAGGCTGGAGAGGGGGAGCTCTGCTGAGCCTTCCACAGGGCAGCAAGTGACCTCAATGTCCCTATGAGCTCCTCCCACCATGAACAGGGGACAGTGAAGCAATTTAGTTCTAGAGAAGGTCTATGCTGGAGGACCAAGCTAGCATAACCTACCTCTGACCGCATAGTTCTACATAGACATGCATGTTTGTGTATATGAGCATGTGCATCCTTGCACATACACCCACACATATATATCATATATACACATACAAATGCACATATATGAGTGCTATTGCTTTAGCCTTATTTGCAGCCAAGAGCATGACAGAAGAGTATAGTGCCAGGAAACACAGTCATATCTGAGAATAAAGTCCTCTCTACTACCAATAGACACAGCAGAAGTAGATTATCTCGCATGAGTTTCCATGGTAAACTACATTAATGAAAAATGCCTCATTTCTGAATTGCATCACAAGAGAGCAATTGTAATGGAAGTAACAATGAGATATGTAGGTGATAATATTCTTCCTCCTCAATGTAGCAGAATGGGAGGAACACATCCCTGTTGTGCAGTAAATGCCAATAGGTGTAGCCAAAGTGTTTATTGTTCTGAAACCCTCAGGAAATTTGGGTAAAAACTAAAGCCAATTTTTCTATTGGATCATTCAGTGAAATGAATGTTCATTATAACACAGAGAAATGAAACAATGTAAGGCCATTTTAAATTTAAATATATTTTAGCAAGTAGAGCAAGGACTGCCGCATTATTCTCTCAGTAGGGTGTGAGCTGCTGTATCAGTTAGCATCTGTTCTTTGCAATTCCTCCAGTCAGAATGCGATGATTTAGTAAACACGCAAAAAGCCGTACTTCGGCAAATTATCATTTTTCATGAGGTGTTTGTTTCTTGTTCGTATACAGTAGATGGCACTGGTGGAATAAGAAGTTACGATACGTAGCAACTTGTAGAAGCTCTACAGCCTCCACCATTTCCACCACCTTTCAGTGGGGAGACACCATTGCTCAATGTTTCTGTTCTCTGGTCTTTCTTTTGCACAGGGCCTAAAGAAACGGTAAGCATGTGACAATTTTTATTCTTCACTCAGAGTGATTACAGTGGGAGCAACCTCCCAGTTCACAGAATCACAGCATGGTTGAGGTCAGAAGGGACCTCTGGAGATCATCTAGTCCAATGGCTGTCAGAGCAGGGTCAATTACAACAGGTTGTTCAGCACCAAGTCCAGTCAGGGTTTGACTGTCTGCAAGGATGGAGACCCCACAACCTACCTGGGCAACCTGTCCTCATGTTTGACCAGCCTTACACAAAATGAGTGTTTTCTTATGAATTTCCCTATTTCAAATTGTGTCCATTGTCTTGTCACTGGACATCACTGAAAAAAGCCTGGCTCTTTCTTCTCTGCACCCTCCCTTCAAGTATTTATACATGTTGATGAGATCTCCCCTGAGCCTTCTCTTCTCTGGGCTGAACAGTCCCTGTTCTCTCAGCTTCTTCTCACATGCCAGATGCTCCAATCCCATAATAATTTTTGAGGCCTTTTGCTGGATTAACTCCAATATATCCATGTATCTCTTGTTTTGAGAAGCCCGGAACTGGACCCAGCACTCCAGATGCTGACTAGAGGGGAAGGATCCCCTTTGACATGCTGGCAATGCTTTTCCTAATGTAGCCCAGGGGGCTTTTGGCTTTCTTTGCTGCAAGAGCATATTGTCTACCAGGACCCCCAACTTCTTTTCTGCAAAGCTACTTCCCAGCCTCTTGGCCTGCAGCCCATATTGGTGCATGGAATAATTCCTTCCCAGGTGTAGGACTTTGCATTTGTCTTTGTTGAATATCATGAGATCCTGTTTTCCCATTTCTGCAGCCTGTTGAGGTCCCTCTGAATGGCAGCACAACCATCATGTCTAATAACCAATCCTCCAAGCTTTTTATCATCTGCAAATCTGCTGAGACTGCACTCTGTCCCACCATCCAGGCTATTAATGAAGATGTTAAACAGTATTGGCCCTGGTATTGCTGGTGGTAACTACCAGCCTCAAGGCAGACATTGTGCTATTGATCACAATTCTTGGAGACTGGCATTTAAGCCAGGTTTCAGGCCACCCTATTTTTCATTTATCTAGTATGTAGTTCATCATCTTGTCTACAGGGTGTTATAGAAAACAGATTTTAAGACCTTGCTAAAGTCAAGATAAACAACATCCACTACTCTATCCTTGTCCACTGAGCCAGTTCACTCATCATAGAAGGCGATCAAACTCATGACATATTATTTCCACTTCATAAATCCATGCTGACTACTCCCAATCACCTTCTTGTCCTTAATATGTTGAGAAATGTTTTCCAGGATTAGGGTGAGACCATTTTCCGGGACCAAGGTGAGGCCATCCAGCCTGCAGTTCCCTGGATTCTCTTTCTTGCCCTTTTTGAAGACAGAAGTGACATTTGCTTTCTTCCAGTCTTCAGGAACCTGGAGAAAACCTGGAGGAGGAATCTCAGGAGCTCCACCATCTCACAAGTGCTTCAGCTAAAGCAACCCCTGATCTTCACATCCCCAAGCAATTATTTCTTGTTTGTGAATATCAGATCCAGCAGAGCATCTCCTCTCATCAGCTCCGTGATCGCCTGTTAGGAAGTTGTCATAAAGTCACTCCAGAAACTGTCTAAATTCCTTATGCCCTGCTGTGTTGCCCTCCCAGTAGGTATTAGGGTATTTAAAGTCCCCGATGAGAGTCTGGGCTTATGAACATGAGCCTTAATCCAGCTGTCTGAAGGAAGCCTCATCTACTTCTTCCTGATCTGTAACAGATACCCACCACAATGTCACTCATGTTGGTCTGCCCACCAGTCCTGACACATAACCTCCCATCTGGCACACCATCCATTCCAAGGCAGAGCTCCACGCACTCCTGCTGCTCTCTCATATCAAGGGCAACTTCCCTTCCTTGCCATCTCGACCTTTCCTTTCCAAACAGCCTTCATCTGTCCATTGCATCCACTGCATTCAGCCGTGTGATCTGTCCCACCACATCTTCACGATCCCAATGAGGTTGTAGCTCTGCAACTGCACACAGACCTCTAATTCCTCCTGTGTGTTCCCCATGCCACTTGCATCTAGTGTACAGGCACTTGGTCGTGCTGATATCCCCAGGAAAAGTGTGAGAGGCTGCCCCCTTCCCCCTGCTGACGCTGGGGAGAGGCTGTCAGACATCTCTGCAGGGAGGTCTCAGCTAGGGCTGAACCCCCTCCCTGTGGCAGCTACTCTGAGGCTGGGCCCCCACCTGAGCTATCACCCCCGCTGCATTGCAGCCATGCCCCTGCCTGGCCCCAGGCCCCACCAGTCCAGATCTGGACCTAGACTTGGACCCTGACCTGTGGACTGACTTCTTGGCTTGACCTTGCACCTGCCTCATCCTGGCAGCTCCCCCCCCCCAGCTACCCTGCTGCCTGCCTGGCACGGTGGGATGGGCCCTGGATGGGGAGACCCTGACCTGCCAGCCCCACGTGAACCCCTCCCCTCACCTTCCATGTCCTCACTCCCCATGGAGGCACCAGCCCACACAATGCCCTGACTGACTGAAGACCTGATTTTTATACTGCTTACTTCTTACTTTCTTCAGAATTAATGCAGATACCCCATCCCACCCTGCTTAGATGCAACATCCCAAAATGAAAACAAAGCCTGTTTCTCTGGTTTTAACATATTTTTCTCGTTTCACCATGCATGAGGCACAAAATATTTACTAAAGGATCTTTCAGATATTTTTACACTCCTGAGAGATTGCGGGGGCACTGATACAGTTCAAAGTGATCACAGCTGAAAGAAACATGGCATGTATTTCAGAAGAAACCTCCTATGGCAGCTTCAGAACCGCTGCGGTTTGTCAGATAGGCACGTGGGATCCCTACCACTGGCCAAATTCTACAAAGATAGGGCTACGAAAATCAAAGAAAAATCCTTTGGCTGAAGCTGAAACCTATTGCTGAGTAAAAAAGGTATGTCCAATGCCCTCACAAGGATGTATTCAGGAGGGATATGAAGTCACTTAAGATACTGAGACAGAAGAAAGTACTTGGATGGTGAATTTCCTTTAGCGTCACTCTGAAGCTAGAAGACCTTCTTTGGTGTTAACAAAGTAAGCTGGCGATCTCAAATTTTATTTAATTTTATTTATTCAACTTTCATTGAAAAGGTTTTTTCCTTTGGGAGACAAGGTAAACCCCCAGAGCTATTAGTAAGGTTAGCTGCTGCGTGGAAACTTCTGCAGTACTCACCCTGAGCATCAAATCCTACTTCTGAATTTTCCAGCTTTTATTAGCACTTTAAATATTACAGCCCAACCAATTTGGTTTTATTCCAGTTTTAGGTTTAATAGTGGTGTTAAAAAAGTGAAGCCAAATGGAACCTTTTACTTCCAAGTACACTTTAAAAGCATTTTGATAGAAGATGATCTTAAACAAGTTACAACTTTCTATTCTGACATGCCACACATGAACAGAGCCAGAGCGATTTCCTAGCTACCTGGATAAAACACGGATGTGATTGTCAAGTGTTCTTAAGAGCAAGAAGTTATATGGTCAGCCTAGGGAAGTGGAAAAAGCGCACTCTTCTGTGCCAGAGGAAAACTGGTAATTCTTATATATGTACACTAACACTTTAAGGTTTTTTTCCATGCATTATACATGCACCGCACCAGCTTGGAACAATTTCCATTCATTTTTTTGCACAGGATGCACAATTGACAGTTCTGGGAAATCATTCCTAGGTCTTTATTCTCTGCTGGACTTTGGGACTGCACAGTCTCATCTTCCGCTTCATTGTATGTCACTGTGTTGAGTGAAGAAGTGGGCAACCTATTGGCTTCCCTAATACTCTGGTGCCAAGTAACACATGTACTGTTTCCCCAAACACTTTTTTGGCAGTTACTTCATGAACATCTGCTGCCCGCAGCCAGGAACAACCTAGCTTCCCCTGCAACTGATGATAGCAGCAGGCAGCTTGTGTCTTCACCTTCTTCTGAAAGTTCAGCTCCCTCTACCAGTTTGATGTCTCCAGCTTAGGGCAGTGAAGAGCAACTACCACAGAAAAGGTGAGAGCAGAGCAGTTGTGGTCAGTGTAGCAGTGTAAAATGAAAAATGATGTTTCACTGACTTTCTCCAACGCTTCAGCCCATTCTCCTGGAGAGAGTCCAGATTTTCAGAATTCATGGGAATAGCTGGCATTGCAAAAGGCCTGATAGGAGTAACAAAGTATGTTAAAATTTTTACCTAAGCCTTGCTGAAAAACTGATGAGTTGTGAGAAGGAAAGAAAATGGCAAATGACAGTGGAGGAAAAAAAAAGAAATTTAACTGGACTTCTATTGTAACGTAACACAAAAGGCAGCTAGTTTCTCTGAATTCCGGTGTAACAATGTCAGGAGTGATGTGGAGTTAAAAAGAGCAAGAAAATGGCATTAAATATAATCTATTCCTATTCTTGCAGTGATAGCTGGCCCCCATCCAAGGCATTCACACAGAGCTACAGAATCCCCTCCTCCTCAGAACCAAAACACACAGTAGGGATGTTTGGTGATAGAGATGAGAAGTGAGCAAAAGAAGGAAAATAGCTTGAGATATTCTATATTCTTCTCCAAAATATATACCCAGCAGGGATGAGTATGAATCACCAGTCAGAAAGGCACATAAATTATCATCCTCCTTGTGCTGGTTTTGTTTCACTTGCTTTTAAATTTGTTGAAGGATTGTTTTGTTTTGCTTTGCTTTGTTTTGTTTTGTTTTAAACACCAGGGGCATCATTTTCTGTATGCTCACTTCTCGGGTTACATTCAGCCTTCAGAATTTTCTGAAATACAAGCCATACAAAACAAGTCATTCTTTGTTCACCCTCATAAATCATCACGCAACAAAATCATTGCCCCTACTGCCTGCAGGTGACTGATTAAAAAAATGAGTTCTGACACTGAAAAGATTATGACAAAGAATAGGGCACTAAAATGTTCTGCTTAAGAAAACAGAGTCTGATGTGGAAAAAGGAAAGGTTAGCTTCCTCCCAATTAACTTTTGGGGCACAGAACTCTAGCTCATCAATTTGAAGCTGATGCTTCATATCAACAATTTGTAAATTAAAGTAGGATTCATCTCTTCCAAGAAGCAGGAATGAGAGTTTTACAAAGGAGCTGAGATTCAGATGTCTGCACTTTTTCCTCTATGCCACGTACAGAGTAGGATGCCATGCTGGAGCAGTACAGAGTATTCACCGTCTGCTGGTGGCTGAACTCTCACCAGGACTGAGTTTCTCGTTACTAGGTCCCTGCATTTCAAAAGTGCTGGGACATTCTGATAGCTCATTTGTCTTAAGCAATGTGATATTCAACACTCCATCACCTAGAAATTGTCCACAAATTTTAAGTGAGCTCCAAAATATTGAATCAGGTGCCTGCAGTCTATAGAAAATGTATATGAGTTATACGAGCTTTGCAATAGCCAATCCACTGAGTGAAGCAACATCTAAACTATACCGTGAGCAATGTCAGGTGAGTGGAATGAGGAATGTTGCAGAACTTCGGTTTTGAATGCAGGCATATGATCAGATGTGAAATGGATTCAGAGACAAAACCCATCTTTTGCATTGAAATACCTGTTATGCATATGCAGACCTGTAATGTCTTACCTATAAAATCTACATCTCAATGAGATAGCTAGGCTCCATTTATACTCAAAGGAGAGAAATAAGCACTCTTGGAAGGATTAATTTGTCTACTTTTAGGTATCTATCTTGAGATGAAACAAGTCACAAATCACATTCTAGGTGTCCTACAGATAGTTTCTAGACAACTGTTCAGATATAGACTTCTGTATTCATAGAATCATAGAATGGTTTGTGTTGGAAGGGCCTTTAAAGGCCATCTAGTCCAACGACCCTGCAATGAGCAGGGACATCTTCAACTAGATCAGGTTGCTTAGAGCCCTGTCCAACCTAATCTTGACCTTTCCATTTCAACAGATGACTCTCATTGCCATTGGCTTGTCAGGTTGAAAAGATGGCCATAAAACTAGTTGCCTGACTTCAGGAACAGATTAATTATTAGAACATTTACCAGATCAATCGGACACTTGACTTTCATTTTTCCCACAGCGACCAGGGTTTGTAACTGCCTATTGGCAGAAGGGAACTTTATCCCCACATCGCTTAGTACAGGTGGGCCACTGTTCAAGCAAGTGACAGGGAGCAACCAAGCAGCAATACCACTGAACTGGAATCACAGTTATCTGGGTTCCTGTCAGCACTTCCCTGAGTGAAGCAGTCATGATTAAAAAAGAGCAACAGAACTTAAAGCCACATCTAGGTCCTCTGTTTCCCTGGCAAAAAAAAAAGTGCTGGCAAGCAAGAGACTTCTAGCATACTCTTTTGGCCTCACTGACTCCTGAATTCCTTGCTGCTCCTGATGAATGAAGACTGCCCTTCTCACAACCAGATGGTTAAGTTCGGCATTGGTTGGGCTGCATACCTCTCAGGCATGCAAGCCACTATGTCATTGACCAGAAAATAGGCTTTTCTATTCTGCTTCTATCTGATGATTTTGAAATATGGCAATACTGACTGTTAATTTGTTAGAAGTAACTAGAAAATGCTTAGAAAGACTGCAGTCTTCAGGGACCTTAGCCTGCAACTCCCAAAGAAGCCCAGGCAGGGAATAAGTTCCCAAATGTTCAGTTCAGTCACAGTAGTAGCACTCTTAACTATGCAGAATAGAAAAACCTTAGGCACATAATTCATTTTCAGTAGAAAATTGGAGGATCTATTGCTTTTCAGGCACACAGATGATTGAACAGATAACGTTTTTTTGCAATTTTTCTATTAAAATTAGACATCTATATTCTTTCGACATACACTTTAGGCACCTAGGCAATTTTTCAGGTTTTTTTCCCTTACTGCAATATTTGTACTTTGCTGTATTAAATTTCACCTCATTCCCACTGTTCCATCCTCAAGGTTATCTAATTTTTCCTGTATGACGTCCTAGTTCTCTTCTGTATCGACAGTGTGACCCAGTTCCATATCAGATATCATTAGTTCAATCCTACTTCTCATGCCAAAATCATTAAAGAAAATACTAAGATCCACTCCAAGGCTAATTCATGAAAAATGCTTCTAGTAGTTCCCTTCAAACCATTACATCTTTTTTTCAACATCACCCATTTTCATCTTCACTTTAAACATCTCCCTAACTACCTTAAAGTTCGTACCTCCATCTTATTAATGAGCACTTTCCTACAGGCATCATTTCAGCTGCTTTACTCATAAATTAGTCTGTCTCAGTGGGATTATTCCCATTTAACTTCAGATGTCCTTAGGGTGGTCATCTACAGCTAAGCTAGTCACCCCTGGGTAACTTTACAGTCGATGGAGAGAAATAAGCACTTGTAGGTGTGATTCATCTGACTTATTTTAGACATTTTCTTTACGATGGGATGAATCATAGCCCAAAAGGAACTATTTTTTGGCATTGCTAAAAAGGGAGCATGGGGTGATTACGTTAGAAATAGGTGTCTCCAGAGCAGACACGTGAATTTAGTCAGATGAATCCCATTCAATTACCAATTCATTACCAAACAAATTAGATCTTTCATATATCTCTGCTTTATAAAATCTGTTATCCAAAAAATGAATTCAGTTTTTCCAGCATAAAATTCTCTTGGCAAAACTTATTGCATTTTATACCATTTTCATTTACCTGTGTGTCATAAATTATTCTTTCCATCATAATTTTATCTTGCATACTGTTGATGTTACACTAGTAGGTTTGTTGTTGCTCAATACTTTCACCTGGAGTAAATTAACCTCATGTGTTTTGCTTCTATCTGCAAAGCGGTTATTTCCATTTTCTGTGCATTCATTCTGATCTTTACTTTATTAATTTTTATTTATTATTATATGTTTATTTATTCATAATACTGATCTTCTTGTCTTTACATTTATGTTTCACATTTTCCAGTAAAGTGCTGGATATTCTAAAAGTTATGCCCAACCAATGCCAGAAGTTTGGAACACAAGAGATTCATTACGAAATGTTTCATGTATAGTCCTCAGTTGTGTGTCTTTCGAATCAAAATTCAAATAACTAGTAAAGGTAATAAATGCAGATAAGCATTCATTTTACGTTCAGTGAATCACAACAGTTATCAAAATCTGTAAACATGAGAGGGGGAGAATGTAAAATTACTCAGTAACACATGACCCCAGAGCAATAAGCAATCTCCGCTACCCAGCTCCTCTTTAATGTGAAGTCTCTTTGCAAACAGATGCACTAGAAAATGATCTCTCTGATGCTTAGTAAATTAATTTCAAATTGACTTTATTAATACCAAATAGGTATCCTTATTAACAACACATACTATGAATGTGTAAATATCACTAGATTGCCATATTTATCAGAAATAATAAACTGCAAACATTTAGCATAACATTAAAACCATTAATAGACTATAGTAGGGTGGGTTTTTTCATACTCAGAACAGTCAAGAATCATGCATAATGTAACAGCATATCTTGCAGCTGGTAACAGCAGGCCAGATTGCAAGAGATATTTTAAATGTGTTTTTATTAACAAGAGGAAAAAGGCCTTTCAACTGATCTGAAGCAATTTCTGAGAGAAAAGCTGAAGAGGCTATCATTATAAAATGTAATGGTAAATGGAGAATCCTGGCAGAGAATGTCCTAGGAAACTATTTTCCCCTCTATGTGACCCATATTTACTGAGGACCAGATCCAACGCTCATTTGAAAGTCAGCTGAAAAGCTCCTGCTGAAGCCAATGGATTTCAGACCAGTGTTGGTGTGCAAGAATAAGGTAGTTGAAATTATCCACAGGGGTTTGGACTCAAGATGAAAAGTAAATGATGTTCAAGATCATGTATGCAACTGGTGTTAAAATGAGAGATGAGACTGAATTGCAAAGTTTGACATGATGTGGAGTTCTTTTGGATTTCTTTCCCCATTCAACCACCCCCAATGCCTCTCAAGGCTTTGGATCTGTGGTTTGATTCAGAAGCAATACAGAAATAGATGGCAGGTATGAAGTGCAGCATCTGGAGGCTTCTGTAAACCCACCAATAAATCTTAATTCATATATTAGACCCTAGTTTATTAAATACTATGGGTTAAGTAAACTCTTTAAGTAAGTAGCTCTTTAACAATACATGGATAAAAATTTACACAGGAAATCAGATGACCAGAAGACATTGGTAGTGAGGACATTCACACTCAAGAAATGTGTCAGATCTTCCTATGAGCAAAACCAGAAAAGCCAGCTCATTCACAAAGGGGCTTTTTAACATTTAGCTCATGTAAGAGTGAGACAGTTTTGTATTGTCGGTAGATTCACTCATCTGCCTTATATAAACTAATATGATTTAGTATTGATAATATCTTATTTATATATTAAGCAGATTTTGTATCAGAGTTAAAATAATTAAAGAAGAATTATGCTTTGCAGCAGTACTTCTTCGTTATTGAATCAGTGCTCATGCTGTGGTTTCCATCTGCAGACCCTCCCAAGCCCCTCTTTAAACTTTAGGTAATATTTGTCTACAATAGGTTAACTACCTAATAACGGTATGTTGGGTAAATTGTACATTTTGAATTCAAACTTTTATTCTTTCCCTTTCATTTTTTTCTCCCTCAGTTATTATTGTCATAATTATTGTTAATGCGTTTCATATTACTGAAGTTATGAATTCTAAATGTACTATCTGTATTGCATTATTCTTTTCATGCTTATTGTATTATGTATTTAAGATTTTAAGTAAAAAATAAAAAGTCTGTTACACTGAGAGGCTTTTTTCAGGGGCTGGCTCCTGGAACTCTCTTTGGGAGGATCTCATGCCTTAGAACTGACATACAGTTTCTAGTGTCAAAGGAGACAGACTTTGTTACATTAGCATTCAGCTTCTGTTAATGCAAATCTCTAAAATAAGTCTGAGGATCTAGGGAGGTCTCTTTTTCTTCCTGTTGACTGTAAAGAAGCCCAGAACAAGCAGCTCAGATGTAGTTAGAGCTACCTGCGTTCAGTTACATGAACCCCACTTCAAGTGATGTAAATTTACCACTGTCTGTTGTCTCATGGTCTTCTTGGAAGGGGCGGTATAAATCCCATTCAAAACTCCACTCCACACCTTCAGGAGCAGTTCCATCAGAGAGGAAAAGGAATGAACAGGACACTTTGTGCACTGCAAGATTTTGCAATTCTTCCAACCTGAAAAGGTACCATATTTCCAGAGTGACATTGCTTGCCTTGAGAAATTGCAAATTCCAAGACAATCAGGATAACATTTTTAAGCAGGAACTTCCTAAAGGGGTGCAATCTTTGCTAAAGGTAAGGCACATTAAAAGAGGCATTCACTCTGCATAGCCTGTCGATAACCAGAAAACTCTCTGGAGCTTGAGAACAGGTATGACAGGAACATCAGGCAGCTAACTGTGAAATGAAGAGTTTGTGCGGTGGTTAAACAATACAACAGCTTTGTCTATAATGCTGTGTAAGAACAACACTTGTGATCACGGTATATTCTGCCTCCCATTCATTTACTGTATACACAATAGACTCCTGGTGCTCTTGTCCACGTGTCCCCAGGTGTGCTGATCAAGCAAACATGAGAGAAAATGTAGGCTTCTGAAGGATCTGCAGGGTATGTGCCGCTGGGTTCACACTGACAGACTGGTCTGCCTGACTCACAAATTTAGTCTTGACAGTTTGCCCTCAAGCCGCTGATTCGCCCTCAACACATCACGTAGACATACTTGGTCATGGTCTGGAAATGAATGCCTGTTGGAAATGTTATGCCTTGGCAGGGTTCCCACTGCAGAGAGAAAATCCGCAGCCTTTTTAGGAGTTGTGTAGGAATAAATGACTGTGACCCAGAGCTTTAGATCTAAATCAGACCTAAACTTAAAAGAGGGCAATAGCAAATTTACAGCTTAGTCTCTTCTGTAACTTTAAGAATAGTTAGCAGTGTGAGTTAGCATCATGCGATATACTTGAAAGTCAGCAACATAAATGTGTTTGAAGGCTCATTCAGAAGACACAGTCTGGTTGAAAGTCCAAAATGGTCCTCGTTCATTCAATCCAGTGGGCAGCACTGTCAAAATTGCGCTTCTGCTGCTCGTAAGAACAAAAAAGCACTTGTTCTTTTCTGTTTCTCCTTTTTTCTTTTCTTTTTTTTTTTTAGTTTTTGTGGGGGCAGAGGGGGGCTTACTCTTTAATTTAGAGTACAATAAAGGGCCTGGACAACATTTTCTGGATTGGTGTTAATGCAGAGTGGAATTGATAGCTAGGTATAGCCCTTGTGACTGCAAGCAGCAGTTGTCATTGAAGCACAGTCCTTCCTAATTCATTCTTCATCATCCTGTAGATGTTTTTGTTTGACCTAATTATGTGTGACTGCAGGTGTCAGTCTTTCTTAATGTACTTAAATTGTGTGCTAGGAAAAACATTACAAGAGCTTTGAACGTAAGGTGTTCCAGACAGACAATCTATAGAGCTTTGCTCTGTGTATCACTGGTGGTTTAGAAACTATACAAAGAAAAATATTATTTTTTTTAAAATCAAACTTGGTTATTTCTGGGTAAGGTTGGTGCTATAAGGCCTGAAAAAGAAGACAGGGGCACTCTGTTAGCATCTGTTGTGCAGCAAGGCAGTTAAATGGAAGAAATCATTAGGCAGACAGACCATAGCAGATTAAATTTACATGGCAGCTATTGTGTAATGTTGGAAGAGTTTTCTAGTAAAAAGAGCCATACTGTAAAGCTGGGGTAAATATGGAGTGACTATACTAGTGAGAAGGCCAGGATGTGCAATGGTGGGGGATGAGCTATCATGCCGATGAAAGATGCAGCTTGCAACATGGAAATGAAGGCGACAGGACAGTGCTCTACCCAGCATCCTATAATGGGATAAATGGTGAAATCACCCTCAGCTCCACTTGTGCCAAAATACATTGTGTGGATGGTAGGAGGGTAGTATCCAGCTTTTCTATTAGTCACTCACTGGAGAGATGAGGACTCAGACTGCATTGTGGATATCTAAGGTGGAGGCAGAAGAATCCTCCCCTCCTTGTTACATGGCCTCCCATTGCACTTTCTCTCTCCAATGTGCTCCCCTTTCTTTCATGATTAAACTCACATATTTGATTAATCATTTGATAGTGAGAAAGTACCACTCTCAGACAGCTTGCTTTTCCACACTTCGTGGAGCGATGAGAAATTGTACGTCTATAAAGACTTCTAAAAGTTTACTGTCATTGGTCATTTCTATTGAATCAAAATCTGGGAACCCTCAGCAAACACTTTGTTTAGGGGTAAGGCAAAGTACTTTCATGTACAATATATTTCCTTGTATTCATTTACTATGCATTTTATTCTTCCTGTAGACTGTAGCAAAAATATCTTCTGCCAATGCACATCCTTTCCCTTAAACAATGTGGGACTGACTTTGCTTATATTCAGCCTCTGTCAGTGGTTGCAGCAGCCAATCCTCACCAAATGCAATAGCAGATACTCTGTCTCTTGGGCAGCTTTTGTATGCTGTTTTGTTATTTATGATCCATATACAAAGCTGGGGGGAGGGGGGAGAGGACCCCTGTTCTATTTATAATTGCAAGCAAAATTCTGCTGTTAAATTCTGCTGATCCCTCAGCACTTCAGTAGCTGCATTCACAAACAGGCAATCAAACCCATCAGCAATGTATGCAAACCAGCCCTTTGCAGCAACTATATGTATAACATATATGGAACACCAGAATCCTTTTGTGGTAGCTGTCTCGTTATTTTAACAGGGCATGCAGATGGTAAAGGTGCCTTCTGTGATCAGCATTGCCTTTTCAGAAGTCAGCTACAGATTGTTTCCTGCTTACCGCTTCCCTTAATATCACCAGCCCTATGGCAAGAAATGAGGAACCCGGTGTTGTAGGTATGTTATGTATAATGCCTTCTAGCAAAGAGTTAGATTGGATTCACAGCTGACAGTTTTGACTGTATATCTGTGAGTGCCCCCACATGCCACTGCTGAAAGGAACTAATGAAATGCAGCACAGGTCAGTGAGAGGGAAGGCACAGGCAGGCACTTCAGCTGTCACATAGCTTTTGTTTTGGTATTCTATCTCACCACGATCACTCTTCTGTCTTAGGAACCAGAAGCATTTGCTGCTGTGTGTATTCTGTTTTTCTGAAGATACCAGTGCAGTTTTGCAGCTCCATATCACAGCTACCACTGTGAAATATTTTTGTTGCTGGGGTATTTCAACTGCAGCATTGTTTGTACCCTTTAGCACCCTCACACACACCCCAAATATTCCTTTTCTTGCTTCTCTACAGCATGGCTAACTGGGCTGTTGTCCTAGACCACAGCTACAAAGACTTTCCTACTATTCAGCAGGATTAGCTCTAACATGTACCTACAGGGGAGAATCTCATGGCAGATTAATCTGATTCTGCTGCTAAAAAGATAATACATACACTGCTGTAAATACAATTTTACCTAACTATGCTCCTTGCCACCATCTAGTGGGTGGCTGGACATTTTGTTTATCTCTATAAATTACTGGGTTATCTTTTGGGAGAAGCCACAGAAATACTTTGCATATCCACCATACTTAAAGGTACTTGTCAAAAATAGCTTCACTGCTAGCTGGTTCAATAATGTATATATCTGCTACATGTTTTCATCATAAGTATAGTGCTAGAAGCCAAATATGACAAGTCTTTGCTCTGTATGTAGTTTATCAAAGCTGCCTTTGAAAACCTCAGCCCACTGAAAGCCCATAGGAATATATGCACTGTTTTCAGATGGAGCGGGACTTGCCCCAACTTTGCCTTTTATAACAAAATGTATTGCATACAGACCAAACGTATGTATATGTATGTGTACATACAAAGACAAACCAAGTCATGATGCCTTACTCGAATCTACTTCTGACCTCAGTCAGTCAAAACTATCCTCGGGTTTTTCATATATTTGTGCATAAGTTCCCCTACAGCCCTTCTGGACTGCTACTAAGCTGAAAGCAATCTTCTTTGAGCAACCTGGTCTAGTAGAAGGTGTCCCTGACCATGGCAGGGGGCTTGGAACTAGATGATCTTTAAGGTCCCTTTCAACCCAAACCATTCTATGATTCTATGAAAGCTTAACAAGACAGAAAATGGATGCTGCCTTAAGAATACACTTACTGTGCAAGTAAGTGTTTTGCTCTGCTGTCCAGCCACAATCCTGTTCTCCTGTTACACCACCAAGCACTATCGCTACTGCAGAAGATCTTCATCTGGGCCTAGCAATACAAACCAAATCCTCCGAAACTGAGTTCTGAGAGCCACAAAACTTCCACTCTCTTGAAACGAAGAAGCTTAAAATCTCTAATGTAAAAATGCCACAGTCATAAAAACTGCAGTGTGCTACATGAATGCAACAGAAAAGAATATCAATGTGGCCAATGATCAAAAATAACAATGAAGTTATCAGGAGATGGTTAAAAAGGTGCTCTTATTTCCCTCCAAACAGGTTTCCAGAGAGATGTTTTGAGCAGTCATTACAGCCACTCACTCATATATATATATATAAAATGTATATATGTGTGTGCATGTCTGTATATAAATATATCCACACACATAAATACATTTACATACACTTCATCTCCTGGCACCTACTCTACTGATGTGGTAGTTTGTTCTGCTGTAAATTACACACCTGAAGTACTGTCCCCCTCTGATAAGCTATGCCTTCTCCCCTTCTCATCTTTGTGAAAGCAGTACAGGTAGGGATTACTCTGTTCATGTCATACATTAATACAGCTCTATACCAAGAAAATAACTGATATTTTTTCTTTTTCAGCCTTAATTTTATGTATATGATCTTTGCTGATTTGGGATTTTGCTTGACTAGCATGGGGCTGAACTCAGAACAATAAATCCAATGCAGAAAATAGCAAGCTGAATTCAGAAAGAGGAACATTGTTTTCACGATCAGTTGCTTTTTCTTTCTTTCTGCTTGTAAGAGAAATAGGTATGAGAACTACTCAGTTACATTTTATATGGTTGGTTTTTTAGGTAGTTAAATTATATAAGCCAAAGCTTAAAAAATTTTAGTTTCAGGGAAGAAGACAACAATCGGCTCTTCATAATTCCACTAATCTGTAAAAGACAAATATTTTTGCATAAATAGAACAACAACCAAATGCTTTACACACTGAGTTACTCCAGGTTGGCCTGTCTTCACTGAAATTTTTAGCATGAAACTTACAGACAGGCTGGTGGAAATATTAAACTTTGCCAAATGAAATACCTCCACCCAAGGTCTTAGTCCTGGTTTTTGATCAGATTGAAGGCGAGAGCTGGCTCTTTCAAGAAATGGGTGCACAGAGAGCAACTTATCTAACATCAGCATATTTTGGCTGAGGGCAGTTACCTTGTTGCAAAATAAGCCATTCCACAATTTCAATACAGTAAGGAAACAAGATAAAGGAGTGATATTATTACTGCCAATGATATAATGCTATAGACGTGACAACATGCAGAAAAGATCCTTTCTGCGAGAAACATACCTTTTGAATTAGACAGATGGCTTAATGTGAGATCTCAACATACCTTCAAGAGCAAAACAAACCGAAACAAAGGTGATGATAAATGTGGATGGCCTAGAGGTGTGTTATTTGAGTGGGATTCAGAAAATGCGTTTTGATTTTTGTGGTGGGAATTCACAGTAGCTGAACAAGGTTTGTCTCAGTAGTCTCTACTTGTAGCCAGTGGAGCCACACAGGGGAATTTAGAGCAAGAGGAAAGTTAACCATTGGGAAAACCTCCTCCCTTCTCTGCGTGTTCCTTTTTCTTTTCACATTAGACAATCAAGACCGTAAGCAGGAATGGGTAATGCTGCGCTGATAAAAATCAAGCTGAAACTAGGGAGTTTATTGCTCATCTCTCAGCTTTAAGATGGATGCAATGATGTGTGAAGGCAGTGCACATGATTGGTGCCAACAGCTTCACTGCTCAAGAAGCTGAAATCCCTTTTCCAAAACTATTGAGCGTACAACAGCATGGGCAGCCACTGGTACAGCTATATCAATATGCTTTGATCCTATACAATCTTAACAAATCCTTTTCTACCTACCATTCAGAAGAAGCCTGTGGCCTTTTAAAAAATATTTTAGAAACTCTTTCTCAAAGTTGTTGGGTTTTTTTATTTCCAAGATGGATAAATACTTCAAATAAATCTTATCATGTATGAACCAGCTTTACCTTACTACTTAAAGGATTTGGTACAGAGTATGATGTGCCATTCCAGAATGAGACTTGGTGAACCTAAACATAAAAACATGGTTCCTGAAGGAATTATAAAATCAATGGCAGCATGAGCACAAGTGAGTTGCACAAAAAGTTTTTGTTATTATTGCAGTCAAGAGCTATTAATCTTTTGCCACATATTTAGGGGACCACAACTGCATGAAAACAAATGTTTAAAAATTCATGTTACAGAACTTTCTGGGACAATATAATTGGAATTATTGCCTGCTATAATTACTGCCTTGGGTCTTAGTTTTTTTCCCCTTATCTTCTGCTTTTTTCCTTCTCTCTCATTCTGCTACATAGAGGAGAGATAACTGTTATTCGTGTTTCAGTATACCATTTGTTGACTACTGCCCAGTCTTTCAGCCAACATGATATGCTAAAAAAAACACACAAAGAAAGTAACCTATTTTAAAATACATTTTCAGAATACAGAGTTCCAGTATCAGTTCTCATGAAATCCAGAATTTAAGAGTAGTAATACAGCTAAAACCCTGTCTTGTCATTTTGTATCAAAGGGGTTTAGTGGTCTTATATTAGGCTTTTTGTCTGCATTTATTTCTGTTGTTATTAAGCACCATGATAGTTTTGTAGAAATGGAAAACTTCTCCTTTTGGATTAACATGCTCCTTCAGAAATGTTCATTCATTAAAACAACACAAGCATATTTTCTGACATGTCTCTATTGTGTTGTACCAAGAGATACTTTAGCCAAGTGAGTATGGGGCTGCATCCTTGTGACATTTGAGGGCGTGCCTTATTGGCATTTGAGGTCAGTGACATGGCATTACTAAGACTTGATCCTGTGAAACATAGCAAACTTCCTCAGAGACAACTGATATCTTGCAAAATGATTTCCAAACTAATTGCGTTTGAAAAAGGAAACTTTAGAAGATAATGTGAATGTCTGTAGATACTAACTAGGGCTACAGCTCTGTTTTCTTCCAATCTTCATCACCAAAGTGTTGATCCACTTTTATACAACTACTGCCACTGAAGTCAATGCACACAAGAGCACTTGGTACTTTTCAGAACTGGGTCCTCAAGTGGATACTGAAAAAGCATATAAATGCTCCAAATGCATGTGGGTTGTCAAGGGTTCTTTAAAGCCACAGGTATCTTTCTTAAAAATAGCCAATGCCTGGACTATGTTAGATCATTTCCTAGCATGTGTGCCACTGCATCTGTGGAAGAATTTCTTGAAGCTTCTGACTCACTTGGAGGGGAATAAATACAAAAGTAAGACAGAAGAGTGGAAGTGTCCTTCCACCAAGATGCAGTCAAGAAATCTCTTATGTGTTTGGATTCTGCCTCAAGGTTTCTACAGAAACTTCAAAGAGACAAACTTGCTGAAAGCTCTCCACATATTTGCCTCAGGGGGTGGGACTGGAGTGCATTGTTAATATTTTTACTTCCAGCTTGCAGACTGGAGCCATTTCTTCTTCTTTTTGTCTTTTTTTGACATTAATTAACCTTTTTTTTTTGTTTTGGTGTGTTAAAAAAAATAAGTGAGAAAAAAAGGCAGCAAGATTTTCTTTTTCTTTCTCAGTAAATCAAACTGAGTAATTGCAAGAGATGCTTATTATTAGGCAAGCCTTGACTTGTGATGCGCTGAGCCATCTATCTTTTGCTGTGGTTACAAGAGCAATCTGCTATGGGTAACCCAACATACGATCCAGCGGGGCATCAACTCTCTTGCAGTCACTGCCTGCATACACGTTGCCACTCTGACATACCCTGGAGTAGAGGCAAGCAAGTTTACCCTTCAGTGAAGTTATTTTTCCTTTATTATCCTGTTGCAGAATCTATCACAGCCCAACAATTCCACAATTGATTTGCTGGCAGCTGAGCCCTGGGGCTTGGAATGTAAATAAGACTCGGAATGAAAGTGATGTGCACTGCAGCAGCCGACACTGAGTGCAGGTACTTCATCAATTGACCTGATTTCTGGAAAATACACTTGCAACCTTGAAACTTGCTTGCAATTAGAATCTTTGCAATAAAATATTAGTCTCCATGGTAATGTAGTAAGAAGTGCTTTCCTAACTTATTTAGAATAAAAATGTGAGGAGATGACAATTTCTCTGAGAAAATGAAATTTTCAGTATCATTTCACAGTTGGACAGCTTCCTGCAGACTTGTCAACAGATTAGTAGCATTCTGCCCATTTTATACATGGAAAAACTGAGTAATTAATAGCCCTCAGGCCTTTCTTGCAAAAAGGAGATTTAATGAGCAGTATCAGAACTGAAGAGCACATAAATAGTTTGCCTGTGTCCATGCAAAAGAACATCACCAATGGAAGGATGGCCCTGCCTTAGTCCTTAAAAGATCTACTAACTCTTATTAAACAAATGCTGCTTTACCCATCTGAATGTTGCAAAATTGTGGGGCACAAATGATCTCTTTGGGGCAGGAATTCTGTCTTTCCTCTGTTTTTGTATAGTATCTATCACAATGGGAGTCTGACCTATAGGCCCTAGCTTACGAGGAAAAAAAATTAATTAGGGCCGAGTGGGCAACAGGAGAATAAGAAAAATGCAACAGGCTCTGTACAAAGCCAGGTGCTCAACAGAAAAAATATTATTCCGACCAGCTTATGAATAAGGGGCTGTTTTAGAAGCCACATAAATATGGTTCTAAAGCTGGTTGTGAAGTCTTTCTGAATATTTTCCTTGTAGGAAACAGTCAAAATAATGGACAGAAATCTTCCAGGCTGGTAACCACAGAACTGAAGTCAGGGTGGGAAAAGAGAAAAAAAAAACACCTTTTTTCTCCCTAGTTAGAGAGCCAGAGAAAGCCACAGAATTCAGATTATGGCAGCCTGCCCAGGGGTGTCCTATCAACTCTACTTTCCAGGGGATAAATGGTTTTACCTTCTTTCCAGAAGGTAAATGGTTAGCTGAAAAACTCAGTCTTGTGTCTCCTGAGATAGAGCTCTCTTGGATGGGCAGGAGAAGGAGAAGGCAGTTTGTGTCCTATGAAAATGTTGGGATTTTACCTTTCTTCTGTCAGCTCAGCAAAAGTTTTTCCAAAACCTCAGAATTCCTCATAGGAAGGAAAACACCATATTATAACCAGCTCTGTTGGGTTTTGTTTCTTGTTCTTTTCACTGAATTGCTGCAATCATGGATAAGCAACTTTATCTCATTATTCTTCAGGTTTTCCACCTCTAAAGCGAGATGCTTCCCTTTGCCAAGCACTCTAGATGAAAAAAAAGATAAACTATTCCTTCTTAAATTTCTTGTACAGCCATAATTACCCCTGAGCAAGAAGGGAAAGAAAAATGTTATTTACAAATCACAGCTGGAAATTATCTAAAAGCGGCCACTCTAACTACACTCCACAGTAACTCATATGTCTTAAATTTCTCAGCACTTTCTTGGGTAGACACTAAAATGCAAGCACCACTCTATGATCTCATGGTTACAGCCACACCTGTCAGTGAAACAAAACAATTTTAGTAAGAATAACAATTTAATTTCACAAATACCAGTAACAAGTTTAAAATAATTTCTGCATTTAATGGCAGTGTTACTGTCTGGTGTCCTAGTCTGCAGTCGGATGTTGTCTAATGGCTGCCTGGTGGATCATGCTGCTCGCCAGCTTTGCCTTAAACACTGATGCAGTTTTAAGACCTTTCAATAGATTTTGATTTATGAGTTATAAACTGAGTTCATGTGAATCATGCACTATTAGCTTCTCTCTTTTTTTCATTATATTATAGAGTGTTTCATTGTATGTATTTCCCCAGAGTTCTCTTACCACTTTTAGGCTTAGCTTCAAAGACCCTTTTTTCCCTCCTACTTTTCAAATATAGGTCTTGGTCATAGAGATTTTTACATGTGGATGAACTTTCAGGATTTCATGGACCCCATTGTTAGGTAAGTAGTTCTGTGAAAATGGAATGAAAGACAAGGTTAGACACGTAGCTGAAAAGCTAAAAATAGCTGGAGAGGGAACCTTTATACAGAAAAAGGTACAGGCCCCAATTCTTTGTTTCTTGTACCTCACATCATCATTTTATATTACTCAGTACAAAATTACATCATTTGACTGACTTACCATATTCAGCACTTATATTCCACTTAGGCAAATGACTATGTGAGTGCAAAGCGAAGGTTCAATTTGCTAATATTACATAATACAGGGAGAGGCAAATATTTTTTCTGGTTCTCTGACTACCTACTTTAGATGCTGTAGGGTTTTCCAGTAGATTATAATTTCCCTAATCCTCTAACGTATTGCCCAATACAATTGCATATAGTGTGCAATAGAGTTCCAATCAATTTAACCCTAAGACACATACAGCAGTCTTTAAAGGTGCCTATTCATATTTATATTTGTATGTGTGTGTGTTGATAAAATACTATTAAACTGGAGGACAAAAGTAATGAATTACAAATTGATTCTGACAGCAGAGATGCTTGTACAGCTTTTTGATTAGGACAATACAACTTTTAAATATAAAACTTGGAAATATTCTTAAATCATATAATGTTAGCACATGCAATCATTCTGACTATGTCTCCAATCTTTTCCTCATAGAGCTCAAAATAATTTTAGGAAGGAAATTTGAGTACCTTTGAAAATGATTTAAGAGTTCCACTTTCCATTTTAATTTTCTTTTTTATCTTCTGCTTCTTTGTGTCAAGCACAGATAGTTATTTTCATTTCAATGTCTGGCAAAGAGAGGGTGGAGGGAAAAAACTTATCACAGTTAAGTGAAAACTTTGTATTTTCTCTAACATAACAAAAGCTAGGCAGATGCACAGAGTGAAGTAGTTCAGGCTTAATGCTGAACTTTTAATGAGTTGCCGTAACTACATTGGTACTTTCCCTGAAAGGCTTAGGTTGATTATTGATAGACGGTTCTGTATTTTTCCTATAAAAGCTAAAGTATACCTTGTACTACGTCTAAAGAACCATAGGGAAGAGTAGTGATGAGGATTCTTATGGTTCAGAGAACAACAGAATAGCAGAATCTTTGTTATTCATGAGTGTTTGACCTGCTACAACATTTTCATTTTATATTGACAAGAACAAACTTCATAACCCCCTTAGAGCATAATTCTCCCTTTCAGAATTAACTTCTATTTTTAAAAGACATTTCTTACCTACCTATTCGGGGGAAGGAGAGTGCATGATTAAATATATACTTTAACATCACTTAAGACTGTGAGCCATTATCCTTCAAATCTACCGTAAACATTATATGGAGTAGCAATGAGCCTTCAATGGATCTGCTCATTCTCAACTGGTGAGCAAGGGTATGTCTACAGTAGCAGGGCTGAACGATCCAATACTTGACTGGAAGCCTCGATTCTAAAGAATATTGAAGTTGTGGGGTCTGTCTGTCTGATAACTTCTGTCCTACCTAATCCAGAGTTATCAAAGTACAGGACCCTCAGGCATGTTCAGTTCCTACATGTTTCATAAAAATCATAATGGCTGTGTAAATCACAGCAACCCCACAGACACTTTCATGGAGAGATCCAGCTGTCACTAATTCTATGTGGTGGCTGACTAGCCGAGAAGTCTGGGCAGGCCATTCACCAGGGAACACACTCATAGCTCCGGTCAGTCATGGAATAAAGTGAATCTGGAACAGGTGGCAAGCCAAAAAGCAAAGTGAGGAATAGAGAGGGATCTTAATGAAGATGATTTACATGGGCCATGAGAGGAACTGCAGTTACTAAAGCAAGGAGGTGTGGGAATATGAGGCACGAAAAAACAGAAAAGGCGGCTCCATTCATTCCACCCCTCTTGCAACAATCGTGTTTAACTTCTGTTTCATTTGTGTCTTGTTTTTATGACTTATGGTTGATCAAGACTGCAACTGTAACAGGCATATGAGTTTGCCTTTGTCTACATACATATATGTGTACATACGCACACATGTGTACAAAACAAACAAGCTACCTTCTAAAATGCCTTGTAGCAGAATAAATACTTGGGACACAAGTTGCCTAGAGAAAGAGACCATTGAAGTACTATTAACAATAGTAGTGCAAATATGCATATTACATCTGCAAATATTGGCGTATATAATGCATATATAATGCTTGTGCATGCCCCAACTGTGCAACAGGTAGTGACCAGCGCATTACCTACAGTTAGGAGCAGTGGTGCTCTATGGCCACACCCACATTTATGATGGCAAAATCCAGGCCCTGTGGAAGACGCAGCTGTTTCAAAAACAACTACAATAAAGAGTGACGGTCTTTTGGGTTGAATCCCTCATTACCATAGTCCCTGACATTTTATTCTCTCGTCTGCAAAGTCGCTGCAATACTTGCAGACGCTGATCCCTTGAAATACAGTGTCTTTTGCACGCTCCTTTCTTACAAAAGAAAGATTGGCCTTTGTGCAGATCTGCGATGGCAGGCTGCTAAAAATAAGGATGCAATAGCCACTTGGGTAGATCAATTTAGCATGCTGAGAAAACTACAGAGCAGGGAGATACTCACTTCATACATTGTCCTGGTTTGGCCTAAACCACGACATACATATACCCTCCAGGAAATTGCAGATTGGAAAAAAAAAATCGTGTTGTATTTAGGAACTGTTTTAAATTGAAGCGCTATAATAACCCTCTGAAGAGGCAGACTGGAGATAAATTATGCAACTGTAGCTGATTTGAATCAGATTTTGAGCGAACTAGGGAACTCTCTAGAACAGGTATTTGCTCTGCAGTTCTTCAAATTAAAACAGAATAGAAAGTCATTGTAAAAGCTCCTATATTATAAAAAGCAAAATAATAAAACCCTAAGAAATAGGCCTATTTCAAAATGGAAAACAATGGGAAGGAGGGACTTCTGTATATGCTGTCTAGTTCATAAGGAAATGTTAATCAGTATTGTTGTACTGACATAAGTGGTGATGAGGTGATTTATACCATCTGTGCATCTGGCTGTGTGGATATATATAAATTTGACCAGAACTGATGATATCAGCAGACTTACACTGAACAAATGAAATTCCGGTTATAAAACATAGATCAAGGATGTGCAGATGTGTAAGAAATGAGAGCAAAGGAGCTACTAAGATGAGCATCTGATGTGAATGGGCCATTAGTAGAAATAAATACATTAGCAAATGCGATAAAGTCAAACCCTCTACAGAACAAAATGTAACATAGAAATGTGAAAATGACTCAACTAGTGTAAGTCTGGCAATTGTCACAGTTAGTCCGGTGAGGCAGATCTCAACCTTGATTCACAGAACCTTACATATATTTACATATGCTTAAATTAAAATATGTTCTTACATATGCGCAAATTTAAGCATGAACTGAAGTTTCATTTACTTCATTGGAATTTATAGAAGACTACATGATAGACTCCCTTTCCTAACTAAGGATTTCTTTTTCTAAATTGGGTCCCTCTCTTCTGAGCTGAGGTCCTTCTGTTAGTAAACACAAATTATTTAAAATGTCTACAAATATTGTGATCTCAGGAAGACTGTTGGATTTGGAAAGACTGGAAAGATCGTTGACAATTTCACTTGATAATACTGATTTGGGGTTGTTTGAGGGGATGTAAGTTGAAACAGTAAGGAAACATGACAGTCACCAACTAGTACTTCCTCAACGTGAATTAATGTGGCAAACCAGCCATTTTTAGGAATTGATATAAATCTCGATGCTTTGGATTTTAGGAGTAGAAAACCTAGAAAGCATGCTGTTACAGATTATCTCACATTTTATCCTGCATTTATAAGGCAGTCTGACCAGAAAGGCATAAAGACATCTTTCACCTCTACCATTTTATGATTCTAAATTGTAAGATACAAAGGTTACTGATTATGCCTACCTGTATCACTAAGTCGCAGACAAGGGCAGAACAGACAAGATCATTTTAAAGTACAATGCATAATTTACTGGTTTGCAGGTCACGGCCTTTGTGTATTTATTTTAGCTCTTGTAACACAGGGACCAGAAGTTTCTGACCAGTGAACAGAACTTTGCGTGCTCGGTGACAGCTGGTCACTGGCTTTGTACTGCTTCCCAATCCAGAAGCACGTCAGACACTTTGTGGTAGCTGTTGAACAAGAAGTTACAGACTACCATCTTAAAAGCAGGAGCTTCATATATATTTGAATAACATACTGGCCTGGAAATTGTGCTTGTTCAGCTGGTGCCTCACAAGCAGCCAAGCTGCCCATGTCCTAGCAGCAGATGTTTCAAAGCAGGTGTCAAGTAGACAATTACGGGTGGCAACCACTGAAGCCCTCCCAAAGTAGCATTTCCACTTGAGAGTTAAAAGCCTCAGAGGAGCTATAAAGTAACCTTGTTAATTTGACACTTGGTAACACAAACATCTCAAAAATCCCCCTCCAAATTATATATCTCTACCTGGCTCACAGCCAGGATTCCTCATCCAATTTCAGTATATTAAGATTTTATTGTTTTTAGCGAAGCTTCTGCTGAACATTTGGTGGTGTAGTTCAGCATTTAATCACGCTTTCCTACAAGAAAACGGCAACGATGAAACGCACCAATAAAGTACACCTGATAAAGCCTTTTTATTGCTTCCTTACTGGATCTTGTCCTGTAGGGAGCACCCCGCAACAAGCCCGGCAGTGCCACAGGGCCTCAGCGGGAAAGGCAGGAGTGCCCAGCTACCGTGCCCCAGGGCTGCAGCGCCGAGCTCCCCCCGGAAGGCAGCCCAAGGCGGCGAGTCCCGTTCCCTCCCCTCCCTTCCCGCCTCCCCACCACCCTACCGGCTTCGGAACATCTTTTTTTCAGGGGCATTTTCGCTTCGCGTGAGCCCGCCGCCGCAGGAACCTCGCCCCTGAGGGAAGAGCGGGGGGGACTCAGGGCAGGGGAACAGGCGCTTCCCGCGCCCGCCAGGTACCTCGGGGCCGGGCGAGCCCCCCGCGCCGGGAAGCCCTCCTGCCCGCCCCGGCTCACCCGCCGGTAACGGTCACGCTAACGGCCGCGGCGGCGCGCGAGGGCACGGCGAGCCCGCTCGAGCCGCCCACCCGCCCAGCCAGGTGCGCGGGACAACAATCGCCACACAGAGGCAGGGGCAGCGCCGACCGGGCGGACGGGCGGGCAGCGCTGTGAGAACGCGGTGCAAACGGCGGACAGCGCCCGCGAGCCGTCCCCGGGGGAAGCCGCCCGGCTCCCGCCTTTGTGCGAGGCGAAGGGGTGCGGAGTTTGCGGAGGAGGGGGAACCGACCCGCACCGGCCGCGCTGCCGCCGCAAGTGATCGCCTCGCTCCGCTTCCTCGGCCCGGCCTGCCGCGCGTCACCGCCGCCGCCGCCAATGGGCGCGCCGGGCTGCCCCAAGGGGGGCGGGGAGAAGGAGGGGTGGGGCGGCGAGGCAGCCAATGGGCTGCGAGGATGTTTCCCGGAGGCGAAGCCGCCGCCGCGGCCCCTCCCCCGCCGGCCGCTCCGGCTGGGGGCTCGCCGGGCGGGAGAGTTTCGCACCCGGGTGGGAGATGCCGCGCGGGCTCCTTCTCCTCGCAGGTAACGCCGCGCCGCGCCCCCCCACCCCCCCCGGTGTGGGGAGGGGGCCTCGCCTTTGCCCCGCTCGCTGGCCGGAGCGCTGGCGGAACTGGCCCGGGCGGCGGCGGGGGTGCGGCGGTGGGGCTGAGGGCCGGGGCGGAACGCAACGGGACACCCTTCCCCCGCTCCCCGCCGGCGGAGCCGCCGCCGCCGCCGCCAGGACAAAAGGGGAGCGGCGGGTGGGGTAGGGCCGCCGCGAAACTCCCGGCGGGGCTCGCCCGCCTCGCAGCCTCGCCCGGCGCTGCCTTCCCGGGCGGGCTCCTTCCCCGGCACCGGCCGCCGAGCGCTCGGGACGGCCTCAAGTTTGCGGGACCGTTGTGACCGTTGGGGCGAGCCTCCCCGCGGCGCCGGCTCTCTCCGGCGGGACGCGTGGCGCCGGAGCCGTGCCCCCCCCCCTCCGCGGCGGGGGTGTCCGCGGTGGGTCGGTTGGGGGGGGCTGCTCTCCGCCGGGTCGGGCCGGGGTCGAGTCGGGCTCGCCTTTCCCCGAGGGGGACGGCGGGGGGTCGCGGTCCCTCGGGGGTGCTCAGCCCGCCTGGAGCGGTTAACGCGTTGGGTGGGTGAGGGACACGCCCCCGCCCTCCCCCTCCCCCCCCCATCCCGGACTGGCCTGGTCGTGCGGACCGCGGGGAGAGGGGCTGGCAGCAGATGTACATCAGATAAATAGAGCGAGTGTAATGGGAGAAACTTTCTGGGCAAAATTAATTTTGAGTAGATTAAAATGTTTGGATTGGGTAGGGGGCATTGGTGCTGTGCCTGGGCTCTTACGAGCAATGCAATACGCTTCCCTCGGGTTAACAGTCTTGCTTTTAGTCTTTGTGTTCGTCAAGCTGAGAGCACAAGGGTGAATTACTTTGAGAAAGGGTTTCACTCCTTCAAGCGGCTTTGCTCTGTTGCTCTGCTAAGGAGCTCCGTTCTCTCTCAGGTTGCACAGCTCCACGTTACCGACTTTATCTGAATTTGGGAGCACTGCTAGATAGTCCCCAAAGGGAGAAGGGACACTGGGATGACAGGGAGTACCGCCTGTGCGTGTGCATGTGTGTGTACAGAGATTGGGAGTACGTGGAGACTGGAATTTAGCGTTGCAGACAGCTACAAAGCAATTGCCTTAGCAGCTCTAATGGTCAAGTCTGTTCAAGAAGGCAAGTGACTAGAACTCTTTCCTAGATTGTATGAAGACATTAAATGCAATGTTTTCAGGGGCACAACAGTTGATTTAAAAAGCCAATAAATGAGAAGAAAGCATGAAGCTGGGCTACTATATGTGCCTATCATTCTTGGGGCTTGCAAATAAAAACTTTGCATTCTGCCCTGCTTTTACTGTAGTTTTTCATTCATAACCTCCCCCCCTGCCCTGCCATTTATAGCAGCACTTGATAAGACCACTCACAATATTGTCAGAGCACCAGAGGCACAGAGGCAGAACAGCTGTCCAGGCAGAGGGCTGGCTATGGAGCATCAGAAGAGAGCTTTCAAAGTCAGGGTGGCTCATGGGTGAACTTCCAGCCTTAGTACCTCCATACTGATGTATCACTCAGTGCTGTTGGATTGCATGGTCTTTTTCATCTACCTCAACAACCTCATAAGTCCATGAATACAGAAGTGGAATCTGGCCTATACTGTACTTGCGGTGTGCAGAGTGATCTAGTGAGAGTGATCTTACTTTGGTATTAACAGTATGCGTCGTCTTGTTTCATTGTTTGAATTCTTGAGATTTAGGGCCTAGTCAATTAACTGCTATCTGTATATGTCTACCTGTGATGTTTGTATGAGTTCCCTAAATGGGCTATATGTAAGACTAGATCCTTTAATTCAACTAACAGAAGAGAGTTGAGCTCTTTTTGCAATTGATGATGTTTGCTTTTCACACTTGGAAGGAAATTATAGTGCTTATCATTCTCTTAAGAACTTTATAAATGCTCCACAGTCCCCGTGATGCCCCTGTTTGTTATACTTGAAAAGAATAGCAAGAAAGAGAAAAAACAGTGATTTGCTCAAGTTTTTAGAATTTACCTGTGCCAAAGCTTTAACTTAGAATCTAAGAATTTCTTGGCTTTATCTCTGTGCTCTGACCATGAGAAACTGTGCCCTTCTTCCACATTTGAAGTACAAAATTATGTTTAGATATGTTCCAGTAGTTATGAAATGCACCAAGAGAAAAATGTTAGGTTATACGAAACTTCATTTTCCTCCACCAACCCAACTCTCCATTTTTAAAATTCTTTTTTTAGTGAAATGCAATTATAATTCTGCATTTGTTTATGTTTCTTTCAGATTTGCAACCAACATAATGCTGAAGCTCCCAACTTGGAACAAGTATTTCACAGAATGGCACAAACAGAACCTAATCTGGACCATGATGTATCATGGTTCCTCCTTCCGTCATACTGGGCTAAAATGGTTGTGGCATTAATTTCCTTCCTCTGTTTTGCTAACAGCTATGATGGAGATTTTGTCTTTGATGATTCTGAAGCTATCATCAATAATAAGGTTTGTCGCTCTTCCCCCCTGTGCCCTTTGACATAAATGGTAATAGGAAAAGAAATAATGACAGCAGTTGGTCTAAGTAGGCCCAAAATATTCACCCTAGTAAAGAGCTTCCTTCTGATATTCCTTTTTTTGTACTTCATTTTTCTGTTTTGTATTATTGAGGTTTTTTTTAAGTAAGCCTTATTTAAAGGTTGACAAAGAAGCTGTGCAGCACTGCTCTACCGAAAAGCTAGAAGCATAAGTATGCTTAATAAAATCTTATTCCTAAAGCTATTTGAATAACATGACTTGGGTTCTAACGCATAAACAAAAAAGTGAACAAGTCAAACAGTGGGGTTTTTTTCTTTATCCCCAGAATGTGTCCCCTTTCATTCTTTTGCAAGTAAGATGCTCTGCTTACTAAGTGTCGATATCTGGTCAAGGGGAACGGATCTCTTTTTGCCATACCAAATGGACTTTGTCTGCTTGTCATCTAAGAGAGCATTATCTAATTTGGATGTGATGTTTAGTAATGCTTATTCACAGGGTACCTGTACATCAAGACTGCTTATAGATCTAATTTTATGCTCATTTCTAAGTCAGTGAGATTATGAAGTAGACTTTTCTAATACCCGTTGATGTTAGTAGGAGATTTTTTCATTATCTTCTCAGGGTGACAGATGAGTAAGCCCAATGAATAAACTTACTTGGGTTGCAAGACATATAGTGCATCACTAAGTGATTATAGGGTGCAGGGGTTCTCCAGCTGTGGTTTATACCATAAAAATGTTTACAGGAGCAGGAAGGCTTCCTTTTCCTGTGCTCCTTCCCCACTTAAAGTTCCTGTGACAGCAGTGTTTTTTTTAAATAGAGGCAGAGTATTCTTGTGCTCTATTTTAAAACTGATCATACATGTGATGAACAATCCTTGAAATACTTAGAAATTAACATGTGAATCAGACAAACCTCTAGCTGAGAGTCTTTTGACTTTGGGGAGTTGAGTGTCTTCGATTGCTGAGACACTTCATAGAATCACATGTAGCAGTTAGTGAGCCTGTGCTCATGGGTGGGTCTTGGTGCTACAGCTCTTACTCTGTTCTGGAAGGTACTTGTTAAATGTTTGGAAAGAGAAGCAACAGGATAAAAAGCATTACCGTCATCTGTTGGTTCTGTTTTCCTGAAGCCATGGGGATACAGCAAGGATAATCTGGAAACTGATACCACTAGAAGAACACAATTCACGTTTTTCTGCCTTGCAAAAGATTCAGAGGCAACTTAATACAATGTGCCTTTTAGAATCCCACTGAATTACTGTTTCCTTAGACAAATTTGTATTATGCTTGTGTAAGTCATCACACCTTGAGTTACAAACGTATGGGGGAAAAATACATCTGCCAAATTGGAAATAAATCTCAAAGCTTCTAGGAGGATACTATAGACAAATTAAGAACCTACAGTGACCTTTTTTTTTTTTTAAGAAACGTTAAATTACAAAGCTCCTGGCAATGTTTCATTCTGCAAAGTTTTATTTGGGGCATAATTATGATATTTTAATTTCCTGACAGAATGAACAAAAGACTGATGTTGAAACAAGGCAGGTTGTTTTGTTCATGTGCAATTTCCACACCTGTAATCTTTCTCCATGTCTTTCAGTTTTTACTTTCAAAATATTTCAATTTATCTATGCAACACAACAACCTGGACCAGGATTATAGCCATAGGCAATGCTGAGAAATTCAACCAACTGCTTAAATAGATTAATTCATACCTTGTCTGTATGTTTCAAAAACTGTGAGGCTTATTCTATTTTTCACATCAAAATCCTCTATTATTCCCTAGAAATTAAATGAGGTTTTTGTGACTATCATTTTAACACAGGGGTCATATGAATATATGGAAATACAAAATCCACAAGAAAAATGCAGAGACAATCAGTTTACCAGTTTAATGGGGGGGGAGAACATCTAGCAAAGGCACAGTTTATTAAACAAGCTATAACATATTTTATTCCTATTCAATAGGAGAGACAGCAGGTGAAGTAATTTTGTAGATTTATTGAGCATTACTATACCAGTATTTTCTTGGGTACCATGCAGTGACCTTTTCATTAACTTACTAGCTCCCACCACCCCCCTAATCTTTCAGTTATTATTTTATGGTGAAGGATACACTGTTGGTTGACCCCATGCCTACCATATCATGGAACATTCTGTTATTAGATTTTATTGGGGTTCGAGGCTGTTTTCCAGTTGCTTTCTTGTCATTTTGAGCAGCATTTTAACTGATGCACAGCAGTGACTTTTGTCTTTATTTATTTACTAGCTTAGCAAGACAAACTGTTGGATTAGGAGGAGCATCAGACCCAATGTGTCATTTCCATAAACCTTTATATAGAAAAACTGACCTTTCTTCAAGTATTGAACTCTGCTGTCTGTAAGCTGCTGCTAATCAAATATTTAGAGATTCTTTGATATCTACTTTCAGTTCTTGTAGAGAAAATCATACATAACTTTTAAACAGCTGTGTCCCTTAGAGCAAACCATTCCTATTTTAGCATAAGTCCACTGAGTGGGAAAATTAATGTAAGTAACTTTCTCTCACAGAACTTGGATGTAAGAGCAACATACATAACCACAGATTCATAGGTCATATGGAAGTGTAATCACTAAGTAATTCCATGTATTCAGCTTTTTCTGCATTCTTCCTATGGAAGACAAAAGAAGACTGATTCTAGACTAAAGGGAAATCTAGCCTTGTACGTCTCAAATGTATTTCCCATCTCAAGTTATTGAAGACCATCTGTGACATAGAAGACATACTTTTAAAATTTTAATACTAAAAAAAAGTTGCTCTTTCATTGTCCCTTTCTTTGGCAAATGTACATATGGAGCAATGCCGTTGGTTGGAAAAACAGTCTGAGGGCCACAACACCCACTAACAGCTGTCCCTTGCAGAGTACAAAGACTTCAATATATATTGGTGTACAATCCAGTCCCAACTTGCCCCTGGAAAAGCAGGCCATATTGATTGATTTAGTGAGCTGCTGGTTGAGTGCACTCCTGCTCTGAGAGTCAAATTATGACCGTTAGGATTTGTGCATACCAGTGAGGAATGGAACAGGAATTTAGGTGCCTAAGGCCAAAATTACAGTCCTGGGAGAAGAAAGAAATGTGTAGCTATTGTTTGGCAGTAGAAACATCTGTGAGAGCGTGAAGAAACTTTGCACCTTGATAATTCTTAAGCCCAGTAAGATCCCCTGTGAGTTTTGATTTCTCAAGATTTTCCCTGAGAATGCCTTAATTCACAGCTGCAATATAGGACTTTTCAAAGAATACAGTGTTAGCCCTGCTCTTTTTTTTGCGTATTGATTAGTAACCCATTAGAGAATGCTTCACTTCATTTGACTGTGTGCTAGGATTTTTAGCCTCCTTCCCCTTCCTAATATATTTTTTTAACCAGTTGTCTAATACTGGATGAACTTGATCAAGTGATAGAAATAAATCTCTTCCTGGATATTTTTTTTTAATTATTTTTGGATAGATGAAAGTCAGAATGTGTTAAGAGAGAAGCAAGAAAGATACGAGTTATTTTAAGTTCAGTTTAGCAGCAGCCAGTCAGCATGGCCCAGGCATTTGGCTGTACCTTGGGACTAGCAGTGGTATGTGTTCTCTCTTGCATTGTTGTCAGGCCAGAAATGCTAGCTAAGGATGAGATGGAAGGTACTGGAGACTGCAGGAGGTGCTCAAGATACTGTAGAAGCAAGTGAGATGGTAGCAGCATTTGAGAGGAACTGGAGTTAGTGAACCAAGGGTATTGTAATGTGGGAATCCTGTAAGTAGATGGAGATGTGGGAGGAATAAGGCATAGGACACCAGGCTTTGTAAGACCTTTCATGCATTTAGCAACCTGGTTTGTCTGCTTACTTGTGTTTGCATTGGCTTGTTAATCTGCTTTGGTGTGTTGGTCTTCTGAACAATTTCAGGGGAGAAAGTGGGGGGATAGAGTAACTTGTGGTTGATTGCAGGTGTAATACCAGCACTTGTACAAAAGCTATTCATTTGCTAGTACAATTTTGTTCTTAGGTTCTGTCTTAAGTGTATTTAACCTGCATGTTTGCTATAGCATCAATTGGTATTTAATTGGCCCAGGAAAGCAGAAGAGGGACAAGTAGAAGATGAATACGTTAGTTTGCGCTTCCCAGCTTGTCCTCAGAGAAAACTGAGGCAGGTGCTACCAAGGTCCTTATTTTTGCCTCTCCAAAGTGTATGTTTTCCATTCAGTAGCCTAGGTTATTTGATTTTTTTCATTATCAGCATGGCTCTAAGATAAAAGTAGAGAGTAGACTTTTCCTTTGCAGTGTTTTTTGAATAGTCCCCCACCCCACCCCAAATTAAAATAATTAATTACTTCTGGTTTCCGCTATTAATCTGTTAGAGCAGTATATAGAGATTTTGATTCTTGGTTTCATGTATTAAGAATTTTAAAAAAAAAGCTATTTGAATAGTGTCCTTTGTGAAGTAAAGCTTCAAAAAGAGCCACTTGTTGATTTTATATCTTTAGTGTCCTTGCTTTCATGTTTTCATTAGTAGTTGTGCTACTGACGCTGGAAGAAAAATAGCTATTTGCAGCAGTTTGTAGTTGGCCTTCTTCACAAGATAACCTAGACCTAAAATCAAAGGCTTTTTACAAAACTGTAAGGTAAAGAGTTTTTTTTAATGTGTTTCATATCTCAGCTATTGACCAGATTATCAGCTGATATGAATACACCTAGTTCTACTAAATTTCATGTAGTTATGCCTACTTACAGAATCTAGGCATCTTGGCCTTTATGATGACAGGCATCCAAAATGTGACCTTCATTGTAAACTTGGGTACCTTGTCAAATGTCAGTAGTGAGCCAACAAAACACCTGCTATGTCCATGTTAGCATAAGCTTGTATTAGTTAAAACTTGTTTGTGTTTTAACTGCTTTGAACAAAACAGAAATGTTAAGAATCTGGTAATTTATGATGTTTCCTTTCAGGACCTCAGGGCAGAAACCCCACTTGGTGACCTGTGGCATCATGACTTTTGGGGTAGCAAACTCAGCAGCAATACCAGTCATAAGTCATATCGACCACTAACTGTCCTAACTTTCAGGTAAGACTTGTCTTTTTGCTTGATGTCTGATTTTTTTTTCACATATACTGGCTCAATTTATTATAGGGAGGAGGCAACAGAAAAGGAGAGAGACAAAGCGTCTGGAGGCTAGTTGGATACCTTTCCTGAATTTATTTTCCTGTTCACTACCTTAATCCTTTAATTTTCAAATTGTTTCTTTCCCAAAGTATACATTATTTTGACATTCTGTATTTCAGTGTACCTTTCAGAGATTGCATCTTATGCTCTTACATACCTTGGTACTAGGGGCAGCATGGTTCAATATGTAGGTCACATCATCAAAGAACTAGGAGATGTACATTCCGTTCACTTAGCCATGCTGCCACTTATACTGCTATTGTAGTTTCTGTTCTCTGCTTTCCTGCTGACCTGTCAAATGATTTTTTATAAATAGCATGAATCTACTGTGGCCTTTTGCCACTAGGTCACTGAATAGTCTTCCCACCTCTTCCCCCCTGATATTCTAACTTCAAGTGAGTGTTTGTGCGAGAATGCTAGTGAGAGAGATGTCTGCCTGTATATATAGCTTGCTGGTTTTCTCAAATAAGTAAAGGTTTATGAGGATTACTCTCTCTAGATGCTTAGCTCATGTTTTTTTGTGCAAAGATTTGAGCAAGCAGTAGACCATGGAGAAACTGGGAATGGTAACGCAGAGAATCTTTGAGGACTCAGTCTTAAGCTTCTTTATTTTCCCCATGCAACTCAGTGTTGTGGATGGGGACCTGGCACTGATTCTGCAGTTCTCTTCGGTCTAAGCCAGGGACTAAGTGATTGTGGAAGAAATACTCCCACTCTTAGTCGTCGTATTCGAGCAAAAACTTTGACTCTTGAGTGCAGTGTCAGTGTTTTAAGTACTTAGCGCTGTGGGTTGCACTGTCTGTTGGGGTTTCTTGACATTTTCATTAAGGAAAATATGCAACTGAATAGAATGTGTCAGAGTCTTAAACCTATTAAAGCTTCCAGTGCATTATGCAGCACATGCTTTCCTTTCTTTTCAAGGTCTCTGTGGTATATTCCATCTCTAGTAACATCCTGGTTAGTTTAAAGAGCGTACTGGGATACAGTCATTACTATATCTGAAAATACAGATGAGCATGTGGAGATGGTTCATAAAATGCTATTTTCACAAGTAAGAAATTGGTTTTCTTAATTTCCCTAAGCTCCAATTTCTATATGTATCACATTTACAACAGGTTAGGCTTTTTTAATAGATTTTACTTAAGCCAGATGCAGGCTGACCAAATGAACTATATAAAATTCCCTATCCAAACTAAGTTTCTGTATATCTCACCTATTGATAAAAGCATACAGATAATAACGAGACGTTTCTCCCTTTTCTTCTCCCTCTTCATTTTACCACAGAGTTGCTGTCTTGAATAAGGTTTTAGACTGAATTTTCACTTACACTTCCTTCTGGTTCTACTACTTGCATGAAACCTCTCTCTAACCAGTCTCACAAATTAGTTACTAAGATGTGCTAACTTACTACTTTCTGGGTTGATAATGGATTGTACCCAGATGGTTTCTGCATTTTCAGTCGGAATGCTAGTATGTTTTTCAGCTAGAATGTCAGTGGAAATCATAGTCTCAGCGCATATTAGTTTCCTCACTGTGTGGATTTAATTAAAATGATTTCATTAGGTTGTTCTGGGACATAGTTTCTCTTAAGTCCAAGGGTATCTCCCCAGTAGGCTGGGTCGTTTTATCTGTAGGATACTCCTGTGTTGCGACATTGAAGTTATGTTGCTGACCAAAAGCCAGTTCTAAGTAGCCATAGGTATGATTAACATAATAGTATTAACATGTGTCTTTGGAGAGGATAGATATTATGCTGAATATGGTATCCCATATGAATACCTGTGAGTAAAGGGCAGGACATTGATTCTAACCTACTGTGATGGCTAAGTGCTAATGCCACCCGTGCTGGGGTTTGTTGGTTTTATTCAGCCTTGGGTTTTTATGTGTGCGTATGTGTTTATCTAGTACGATCGTGCTATGGGGTTGTTTATGTTTTCTGTTTGCATATCTCAAACCATTGATGTAAATCCTAGCCTTAATGTTTTTGTTTTTATATAGAATTAATTACCTTTTTGCTGGAGGCTTCTACCCAGTTGGTTTCCATGTCATCAATATAATACTACACTGTACTATCTCGGTGTTGATGGTTGATGTGTTCTCAATTTTATTGGGTGGACTGCAATTCAGTAATAAAGGAAGAAGGCTAAACCTGGCCCCGAAGACATCTCTTCTAGCAGCTTTGCTGTTTGCTGTACATCCAGTGCACACAGAATGTGTAAGTACTGAATAATTAGCTCCAACTATTTATATCTTAGAAGTTATTGACCATCTTGATTAATTAATTCTGACATAGCCTTATACTCTACACATTGCTTTTATATATTCTTAACACTTCTCTTGGCACATGTCTTATGAGAACAATCAAATATTATAGTTAGTACGTCCAAAAGCTTGTAATTCCACAAGGCTGGACCTTATTAAGGAAGATAAATTAAATCATTTAAGTACAATAACTAAAGTAGGATAGCCCTAAACTACAGAGTTTCCCTAATTACTGGATTAAGAATTCATTACTAGAAACATTAGCTCATGAGCAGCCAAGGAGAATGGAAGATAAACTGAATGCAAACGCATAACCACTTTTCATTTCCATTTTCTTTGATAAAAAAACAGGGAGATAGAAAATTGTAGTAAGGACATTATATGAACTCTGTATGTGACTGTATTAGAATACTGCATCCAGTTTTGAACACATGCAGCAAGGAATACTCTGGGAAAAATGGAGAGGGCTCAGAAGAGTCATGAAAATGATTAAAGGCCTGGAAATCATCCTATGCCACGAGACATAAAACTCCATGGGTTTATATTTTTAACATGAAGGAGAAGATGAAAGGATTTTTTTTTTTATCACAGCCTGTAATTATGTACATGGGGAACGCAAATTTGATAGTAGTGGACCCTTTAATAGTGCAGACAAAAGCGTAAGAGTGGCTGGAAGTTGAAGCTATAAAGATGCTGAATAGAAACATGGCATGTGTGTAACAACCAATTAAAATACCTGACCAAAGATCAAAGTCCTTGTGTGGAAATTCTAGTGAAGAGGAGATATTTTTCTTAAAAAGCTCTTTTGCACTCATAGCTAAGAAAATCTTATGGCCTTATGCCAGTGGGCTTGCTGGATGTGGTCCCTGATTACTTGATCTTGTAATAATGAATAACTGAAATATAAAATAATCACAATGCAGGAATCATTTTTTTAGTTTGGAAGGACTGAGCTTTGCACATGATTGATCAGTAAGAGATTACAGAAAGCTATGCCTCTCAGCTGACTGGGGACCCTGCACGTATTGGAAACCTAGAGATGGTGCAGAGTTATGTATTAGTAATTTGGCACCTTTTTTGGCAGGGTGGCTAAAACATCCTGCCAATCATTCTCTGGTGTTTGCTCGCCTGCAGAATAGCTTCTTAGTGAGAGCACGTTGTCTTAGTGTCAGGAGGGCCCCTTGTATGTGTTCTCCAAAACCACTTCTAGATGTCAAATTGAAGTAAAACAAGTCTTCAGTGCTTTTGGTGTTCTGACATATAAGACTCACTTGAGTCTTAACTTTACAATAGACCTACTACTGACTCCTTTATCAATATCCATAATTTTATTCTTTATTCCATTTGACTTTAAAAATATATTTAAATCAGCAGGCAAATGTTAATAAGACCTTTGTCATGTCAAATAAATTACAAGTGATGTGGTCTGCTTGCGTATGCAAGGTTTGAAGACTTGCGTATGCTTTGGGCAAACATTGGAAGAAGAGGAAGAAAGTAGTGTGCTTACATACCGTGTCTCTTTTAAGATCCGGGAGTGAACAAAGACCTCTAATCATGTACATGGTGAATAATAAATCTTGCTGAACTGAAACAGTCATTATACTGCTATGGTTCTAGCATGAGTGTCTGTCAGGCAGCATCTCCTCAAAAAAGCATTTCTCATGATTTTAAAGCTGTGAGTTTTAAGTATCATGACATCCTGGTTTTGAAATGAGGTGACATATTTTGACATAAAATTGTGACAAATCTGTCTGTTTGCTGCTTTGGATTTTGGTATATACAGCACAAAACAAACTGTCATGTAAAACAGATCTTGAAAAGTTTAATGCTTTCAGTACCTATGTAAGAAAAACATCTGTCATTATCATTTTTCTACTTACAAGTAAACACTCTTCTGGTGCAGTTCTGTCTTCTAAAAAAATGCTTATTCTTTCTAACACTGGAGTGATGAAATACTGAATGAACCACGGACATAAGAATATACCTGATAATAATTTATAACTTTATTTTTTTGTTTACCTTGTTACCAGAGACTATTGGCCTGATCCTGCATTTGAAATAACATTGTACTGTTGGAGTCATCTGAGGCCATATATCTGTTATTAGCCCCTTAATCTCTTTGTTGTAACAAGTTGGCATTTATTTTCCAAATTGTCTCAGTTCACCTTTACTTTTATCTCATTAGCTGAGAGCAGCTCCTGAAACAGAATAACACTTCGTTATTTTCACCTTTCAAAGCACTCCACAGCTATTGAGTTAATTCTCGTAATTCCTCTATAAGGTAGAGTAAGAAGCAGAGAAGTTAGGTACATGGCTTTGGATAAATCAAGAAGTTTTTCTGAACTGAATTTAGGAGTCCAACAGTTTCTCCTTTTACAGTGCTCAAGTGAAGCTGAGGGTAAAGTGGGAGAGAGTCTCCTCAGTAGATTTAGTCCTACTCTCATGCCTCTATACTTCTCTTTCTCTCTCTGATGTTATTTAGAAATAGTTGTTCCATCTTGTCAGTCTGACACAAAAAAAAATGCCCTCTTCCTAAGAGAAGGTTAGCAGGTGCCTTTAAACAAAATGAAGATACAATTTATCTTTTTACTTTTCTCTTTCTTTTCCACTCACAAAATGGGACAACTGGTATACTACACCAGAATCAAAGTTTCTGCTTTCTTTCTGTTTCTGTTTTCTTTACCACAAAATTTTCTTCAGCGAGGTCCTTCTTCATCTCTCAAAACATTGATTTTTTTCATAAATTAAAGCCAAATTGTTTACCTAGCTGATACTAAGCAAAACCCAGTCAAAATTAGGATGCAGCTTAGAAAAGTGGGCATCACCAATCCAGCAAACCAGGTTAAAAAAAAAAAAGTGTCAGTGATATTCTTCTATACATTTCCCTTTGTATATGTGTCTGTACCTTTATCTCAGATTTTTTAAGAATAAAATCTGTTAATCTCAAACTTTTTTATTTTTTAAGGTTGCCGGGATTGTTGGCAGAGCAGACCTACTGTGCGCCCTGTTCTTTTTGTTGTCATTCCTTGGCTACTGTAAAGCATTTAGAGAAAGTAAGCATTCTGTTTGCCCCTTTAATTTTATATTGTGTATATTTTCTTCATTCATACATTTCAGTGAAGTATAGCAAAACTAAAAATGTCAGCTTGGTATTGTTTGAATTTATTAATGTTTATACCCTCATAAAATATTTTTTTAAACCTGCTTTAGCAGGTATTTATTGTTAGAAGAGCAGGAAGGGTTGCTGTCCCTCGTTCTCTTTAAACACCAAGAATTTATTTTAAGAAAAGTCGGTTTTGTGATAGGCTTATTTGGTAAATGTTTTATTGCTTATAAACACAAAGGAATATTTCAATAAGTATTTTAGAACAAAATCAAACCTACAAATATGTATTCTTAAATATTTTAGTACACTTTATGCCATTATGTTGAGATGGCTTAAATGGGAACAAAATTTAGGAACCTTACTTGTATTTTTAATGAATTGTAAAGAATTATTCATATGAGTAAGCCCTCTAAATTCCTGCAATATGCAAGTGCTGGCATATACATGATGAATATAGTGTTACTCATAGAGTTTTTATAAGACAGCTGTATTTAACTTAAGCAATTCCTTCATAGATGTTTTTTTCAAGTGAGCTTTTAGATCTGTTGTATTATTTGATCAGCATGAAAGTTGGCAGTTCAAATACAGTTGTGGAGACATTATCATGGGGCTCCGTTAAATAAATACACAAGAGTACATCAATTCATGATTATGAAAAACTGTACAGGATGTGCAGTCTGGTACCTGAATGTGTCCCACCACAGGAAATACGGGAGTCATTTGGTGAACTCATGAAGAGTTTTATTGAGAAAAGCTTATATAATATCAGTTCAATAGGCATGGCCTGTAATGTTTAACCAGAGTTGATGGTATATTACAGAGGTACCTGAGCAGGCTTTGAATAATCTAGCTGAACAACATAGTCATGGATGGCATCACAGAGCTTAGTGTAGGTTGAGGGGGGTAAGTTCATCCACGGTGAGCTCTGAAATGCTGTGAATAGCTCCTGCTCATTGAGTTTAGATTGTTTAGAACTATTTTGCGTGTTTCTACATCTGATATCATAAGTTTAACTTAATCTTCACCAATCCCAATGATACTTAATGGTGATTACTGTTCACTTCTGGTATTTTTTCTCCTCTTTGAGTAGGTTTCATTTCTTTCAACTGAACTAATAATTTCTTGATGAAAATTGGCCGTGGGATCTTGCTTGCTCATTTATTCTTTTCTCACCTATTTTACTGGGCATGATTGTGCTTTAATGTTTCTTCTGTTAGTGCCAGAGTAAATTAGACAAATCAAAATATTGGCTATGTGCTTTCCAGTTTGTTGGTACAGCTAGACCTGTATAGCAGGGGTAATAATCTTTTGAAGAACTCAAGAGCCAAATTCTTAGGATGACTATTGGAGACATTTATATAGAACTCTGTAATTTTTTGTTATGGAGGACATCTCAGGAATGGTTAAGAATGTGGTGTGTACTCTGGTGAGGGGTATTCTGCGTGCTTGTACAACTTGTGAAGGCCAGTTTGATAGCTTTTAGAAGTCAGTGTCATTTTAATAGCATTCTTGTACTGAAATTCTTGTCATTGATACAGAAGAAGGAAAATGTTGTGAAGACAAGATACTAAGCAGCACTTACTATTTGTTATTGGACACTGCATCATAATAGTGTCAGGGCTGTATCTCTTAAGCAGATTTGCCAAGGAAAACTGCAGTCTGCCAGCATAGTTGTGTCTTTTGTCTTTCAGATCAGTTTTCAGTGTTTACTATCACCTTCACTGCCTGCTTTTCCCTTAGCAACTTCTTAAAGAAATTTAGACTTTCTTTGTTCTCAAGAATTTTTACCTAAGTTACATACTTAAGTCTCTCCCACCAGTTTCCTCATTTTTGGTAGCTTGGTGAGAGTTTCAGGTTCTTGTAGATCCTATCTGGCATGTCCTAAATGAGAGAATGAAAAGGTATTTCCAGCACTGTGAAGAGCACTAATAAGTTCTTTAGCAGGTCTTGCATGGAGCCTAAAGAGATGTATTTCTTTCCTTTGAACCTTACATGGTTTGCTGTAGGCAGATGAGCAGTGTGCCAAAATCCAGACATTTCAGAGTCAAGGTTTCAGGTCAGAATGGTTCTGGTCTGAAAACTGATTTTGAAAAGCCTGGGTGAGATTCATTGCTCATCCTGGATGTGCCTTGCTATGAAAATCATTAATTTGTAAATAGAAAAGTGGGTGAGATAGAATAGAACAGACTATTTCAGTTGGAAGGGACCTACAATGATAATTTAGTCCAACTGCCTGACCACTTCAGGGCTGACTAAAAGTTACAGCATGTTATTAAGGGTATTGTCTAAATGCCTCTCGAACACTGACAGGCTTGGGGCATCAACCACCTCCCTAGGACACCTGTTCCAGTGTTTGACCACCCTCTTGGTAAAGAAATGCTTAATGTCCTAATGGCCAGTCTAAACTTGCCCTGGCATAGCTTTGAACCATTCCCACATGTCCTATCACTGGATACCAGGGAGAAGAGATCAGCATCTCCTTCTCCACTTCCCCTCATCAGGAAGCTGTAGAGAGCAGTGAGGTGGCCCCTCAGCCTCCTTTTCTCCGAACTAGACAAATTTATACGGTCTTCAGCCGCTCCTTGTCCCTCAAGAGAGTCAACAGCACCTCCCAGTTTGATATCATCAGCAAATTGCTAATGGTGCATCAAACTCCTGCATCCAGATCGTTGATAAATATATTGAACAGAACTGGCCCTAGAATTGAACCCTGAGGAACGTTACTGGTGACTGGTCACCAGCCAGATGTAGCCCCATTCACTGCAACCCTTTGAGCTTTACCCTTCAGCCAGTTCTTCACCCAGTGCACTGTGAACCCGCTCATCCCACAGTTGGACAATTTGAGCTGAAAGATGCTGTGAGGGACAATATTAAAAGCCTTACTAAAATCCAGAAAAAAACTACAGTCACTGCTTTCCCTTCATTCACTAGACAGGTGACCTTATCATAGAAGGATATAAAATTAGTTAAACAGGACTTGCCCTTTGTGAACCCATGTTGACTGTGCCTGATTGCATTATTTTTTAAATGCCTTTCAATAGTACACAGTATAATCTCTCCATAATTTTTCCAGGAACTGAGGTTAGACCAACAGATCTGTAGTTTTCTGCGTCTTCCCTCATGCCCTTTTTGTAGATTAGAATAACATTGGCTAGCTTCCAGTCAGCAGGGGCCTCCCCAGACTCCCAAGACCTTTAGTAAATGATGGAGAGGGGTCCTACCATAATATCTGCTACCTCCTTCAGTACTCTGGGATGAATCCCAGATTGTTTCCACCAGCAGTATCCCTATATACTTGACCACCAGCCTCATAAGCCAGATGCATTTCACCTTGTGTCCATTATGTATGTGGTATTCTCAGGCTTTACTGGCTGAACCTCCCTACTTTGTCACCTTAAGCATCTAAGTTGGGCATGCAACTTGAAACCCTTTTCTCCCCTCTCCTTCTGTGTAGTCACTGGAAAGAGACAGACTCCTTTTGATAGCCAGTCAGAGAAATACCTTATTTTAGGCGCTTGCGGTTATCTTTTAGAGGTACCAGAATCTCTTGATTGTGTAGAAGCCTAGGAAGACTAGGCTTGTAACTTAGGGTGCATTTCCATTGTCACTTCAATTGGGCTGAAGTGCAGGCGGCTGCTAAAATGGAGCAATCTAGCCTCCTTTTATCATAGATCGAATTAGGTCAGAAGGAAACTCTGGAGGTCATCTCTAGTCCAACAGCTTAAAGCAGAGTTAACTTCATAGATCAGATTGCTTGGGGCCTTTGCCAGTTGAGTTGTGAAAATCTTCAAGGATGGTGGGGGAAGGGGCGACAAATAACCCGTATGCCTCAGTCTCTCTTCCTATGTCATATTCTTCAGCCTCCTAACCATCTTAGTGGTTCTTTACTGGACTTCCAGTGTTGGACACCACACTGAACACAGTATTTCTGATGTGGCCTCATAAGAGCTGAGTGGAGAGGAGCAACCACTTTCCCTGACCTGCTGGGTATGCTGTAGCTAGTACAGCCCAGCGTGCATTTAACCTTCTTCATTGCTGCAAAAGCACATTACTGACTCATCTTCACCTTGTCATCAGATCCTTTTCTGCAGAGCTGCTGTCTAGGCAGTCACCAGCCTGGACTGTTGCATGGTGCTGTCTTTGTTTTTCATGAGGCTTCTGTCAGCCATTCCTCCAGCTTGTCATGGTCCCTCCAAACGGCAGTGCTGTTCTCCACTGTACCACCCATGTATCCTCTAGCTGAATGCCGCCAACCATCACAACCAGTTTTACTTTCTGCCCTTCCTATAATTTTTTTCCTTTTGGAGGAGAGGTTGGTCCAACCCATCAGGCAGCTGTTTTAACATTACTGTCTGTACAGCAAAGGGTAGTGTCTGTATTGGGAAGGGCAGCTACAAAGAGAATGGAGGCAGTCTCTTCACAAGGAGCCATGTGGAGAAGACAAGGGGCAGTGGGTACAAGTTGTACTAGGAGAGGTTTCACCTTGCTATAAAGACAGACATTTTTTACAGTGAGAACAATCAATCACTGGAACAACCTCTCCAAAAATGTGGCAGAGTCCCCATCAATGTAGGTTTTCAAGACGCAATTGGAAAGGGTGCTAGGTAATCTCATCTAGGCTTCCTTTCCCACAAAAGGTTGGACCAGATGATCTTTAGAGGCTTATTCCAACCTGGGCTGTTCTGTGATTCTATGTTTGTATGAAAGGCTTTAGGAAAGGTAATCAAATATGGGCAAGTGGCTGTAGTAGAGTATGACTTTTCAGTGGTTTTGTTGTATTAAAGTAAATATGAAGTTTTACCCCTGTATGCCTGCATTCTGGTGGTATGAATTTCCTTCTTTTGTGACCGGTTCTTCTAGCCATTCACAAACAATAGGATAAATAAGGAATAAAGACCTTTTTATCTGAATTTAGCTGAGTTTGCTTCTGCATAGATTGAGGAAGTCAAAACCAGCAAGAACTGTCTTAGTCCAAACTGTAAGTTGATGTCACTCTGAATATAGGTAAAGAACAAGCATTTTTAAAATATGCACATATAGTTTAAAGAGTAGACTTAACCAATGTCTCCTAAGGAACAAAGGAAAAATACCTTTTCTTCTCTCTTTTCCTTCTGCTGGCAAATCCATAAGATCCAGAAGGGTCTGCGATACCGCCAGTGCACATCGATAGTTCTAGTCAAAGTTAAGAGTTGGTATTGCATCACTTTCTAGGTCAGACCAAGATGGTAATTTATCTTTGTGGAATAGTCTTTGTTAGTAAGAAAGAGGGGGAGAAAACAACCAAAAAACCCTCTGTGCATTCCATTGCATCAGGCTGATGTTTCTAATCAAATATAGTTGCTTTGTGACGATCCTGCAGAAAAGTGGGATCTACCAGTTTGTTCTAACATCCTGTTTCCTTTTGTCCTGCTAGATTTTTATATATTAAAGGTAAGCATGACCCTAAACCCTGGATCAACTGCGTGTGTCCTTGTTTCTGGGTTTGGCTGTCACATTTGTATAGCACTTGGGTCACCAGCTTTTTACAAGCAGTGGGAGATGAACTATCAAAGGTGGTTTTTTTTTAAATTGTTATTAATAGATGCATGGTAGTGTGACTCTCTTAGAGTATTTAAAAGGGGGTACAACCTTAAGCCCTTCAGTATTCATGGACTATATTTGTATTGCCTTTCAAATACAGTTACCAAAACATGTGTGATGCTAGTTTGCTTTTAATGATGAACTTCCAGTGAGCATCAGAGTAAAACAAATATCGAAAAGCCTGAGTTCATGCTACTGATCTGACTGTGTCTTCAGTAACATATACTGTTTTGTCACCACCAGCATACCAATGCTACTATTGGATAGATAGGTTATCTAAGTCTTTCATAGAGAACCTGACTATTCTTGAAGTGAGGCAATGTGAGACTTGTGCACAACTGAGTTCCAGAAATGTTTGTTTTTCACGAGCATAGACATAGTTGTTGAAAATAGACATAGTTCTTGAAGTCTTCTCTTCTGACAGAAGTCAGAAGAAAGACTGGTTAGTGCTTGTTTTCACCTGATGTCTAAGTGAATGACTGTAAGAATTTTTTTTTTTGCTTGGGATTAAGGACTCATAAAATGTCTGTAGAGGATTTGGGGGTACTGTGGGGAAGTATATATCATACTGAAACTAGTCAGGAGATCAGAAAAATATCAGTGTCAGACTGGAAAACTGCTGGAGGAAAATAATGTTTTTTGTAAAGCTCAAGATATACTGCAGCTTGTTTGCCTGATGTGGTTTATTTGTGGTTTTGGTGGATTTTGGGGTAGACAGTTTCTCTTAGCCAGAATCTATAGCATTAATTTTTTTTTAAAAAAAGTATCAGCATTTAACACACTATGTGGGCTATAGTGATGTCTTACTGAAGTTCTAAAATTCTGTTACTTTTTCCCAATATACAGTTTTTGATGTTACTATCTTTCATAGGATAACATTTATATTTGCAAGGAACTAATCTGTTGTTCTCATTCTGTCCTGCTGTTTTAAAACACAACTGTGGGGACAAATCCACTGCATAGGCTTTGGAGACAGCAAGAGCTGACAACTGTTTAGGTATGTTCTGAAGGGAATTGTGGGTTATTAACTTTGTTGGATTGCAATGCAGCTTCTCTGGGAATTCATAAGGCATTTTAAAACTGCAGTAGTATTCATTTTGCCTTCCTTTGTCTTCAACCTTGACAGTGATCCAGTTGCGTGCGTTTGCCATCTGCATTGGCAGTCTTTGAGTGATGTAAAATTATGAGTTCATGATATTTGCTTCATATGAATAATTTTGGCCTGGACATTAAATAGGGGATCAACTTTGCTTATATGCTATGACTTCTAAAAATTACTATGTTCTGGTTGTGTGTTTCTGTTTTGTTCTGTTGTGTGTAGTTGCCTGTTAATCATCTACTAGTTCATTGCTAATTTAATAAAACATGCAAAGTAGACTGTAGTGATGAGTTTTGTGAATATTGGAGATTTGTACTATGGAGGTTTTCCTGTAAATTGGAAATGTTTAAGTCTCCTGTGTGAAAGAGATCATTGTTAGGATATGGGGAATTTGTTCAGTATTTTGCAATTGGTCAAGATGTATTTACTATTATTAAATGTGCAGGCACTGATTTTTCAAGTGTGCCCCCTACTGTTCATATTTGAACATATGGGGAGCGAATAGTTGTATGTGGAAAAGCTAACAATTTTATTATTTTAATGGGCAGAGGAGAAACAATAACCTTTTTTTTTAGAATTAGTGCTAAATTTTGGTTGTCCAAGATGGTGTAATTCAGGCATAGATGATCCCTTTACCGTAGTGTATATGTAATGAGTTTGAGATGTTTGGATATGTTTAGGAATGGCATTTGCTGTTGTAATTTCATTATTAAGTGAAACACTGAACTAAGCTGCAGCAGAATGTACATTTGGAGACACACAAGGAGATCTCAGGCTTAAATTAATTCTAACAGTGGATTCTTATGTGATCTTTTAAGACTAGGTAATTCTTGCCCCTTTGCTTAGCAATTCACAAGCAGGGAAATCTTAGAGCTTGGTTCGATGAGTATTTGTAGTAGTTTGGTTGGAAGATACCATCCCCAAAGGCAAAACACATCAATGGAACATTTGAGCGTTTGGAATCTATTTCAGTTAAAAATTAAAACTTCCTGCAGGAGCTTAATATAACTTACTGTGCTTCGACTTTCAAAGGAGTAGGTGCTTTCACAGAATCAATTACTGGGTTTTACCTGAAGATGGTGACTTCTTAAACTGCTCCAAGCTGTCACCTGGCTGAGCCCTGAGTTGCTCAATTAGCTTTGAAGAAGGAGATGTCGAATGCCTAAATGTCTGAATTGGTAATAATTGTTTGCGATATTGTTTGTTTGACTTTAAACCTTGGTACTTTGAGTGGAGTATTTTCTTCGTATCCTTAACTTCTAAGGAATTTGTCTTCATTGACTTGTGGATTTGGGACATTGCAAAATAAAGTCTCAAAATAGGATTAGCATTCAGGAAGACAGAGTTGAGGTGTATCATCAATGTGCTACTCATAAATTCAGGATCAGTCCATTCCACACTGTAAAACACTTTGTGTATGCATCCTAGCTCTAGGAATGCTTATATTCAAGTCTACCAGTCTAAATGGAGGAGCCCTCATGGCTTGTTTGTGGTTTATATAGGTATTTTATTGAATCCTCTCAACTTTCAGGCTTAGCGTACTCCTAAAGAGGGACCATCTGAGCAATGCTTTTTGGTTTTGTATAGAAATACTATGTTTTTCTAGCTTAAAAAAAAAAAAAAAAGCAGCAAGTACTCTGTTTCTTTGGCATGCTTACAATTTTGTCCATCTGCTAGAGTGGCACGATGCCCACTCACAATATGGTGTACCAGTTTTAACCAGGCACAGGTGCCAACGAAAGATTGGTTTCGTTTTCTGACACAAGATTTTTCTGGTGGGAAGCAGCGCCGTATTAGGGGAATGTGCTTTGTTAGTCTGATTACTTCTGTTGGCATGTGTGTATCTCACAATAGTAATTAGCACTTATGCAGTGCTTTACATTTTCAAATCACTGTTTAAAAAAGAAAAAAAAAGGTTGATGGCATTGCTGAATGACAGTCTTTTGTATCTATTTTTCCAGCTGAGTTTACTGAGATTTCTGCAGTTGGGAGGGGGGAGTGGGAGGTGTTGTGCATATTGACCCAGGAACAAACACAAGATAAAATGTTTCTACATTGAAATTCTCTCTCTTTGAAGATTAATCACTGATGAATTTCATAATATTACAATTCTATATATGACTATATTGACCTTTTGAGGCTGCAAAAGAAAACAAAGGAACAGATTATGGTTTTCGGGAGGAAATCTCAGAATCACAGAATGGTTGAGGTTAGAAGAGACCTCTGGATGTTACCTGAGCTGACCTGCTCAAGCAGGGTCACCTAGAGCCAGTTGTCCAGGACTGTGTCCAGATGTCTTTTAAATATCTCCAAGGATTCAAGCTTCACAACCTCTCTGGGCAACCTGTGCCAGCGCTTGGTCACCCTCTCAGTAAAAAAGTATTTCCTGATGTTTAGACAGCACCTCCTGTGTTGCATTTCGTGCCCATTTTCTCTGGTCTTGTCACTGGGCACCACTGAAAAAAGCCTGGCTCTGTCGTCTTTGCACCCTTCCTTCAGGTATTTATGTACATTGACAAGATACCCCTTGAACCTTCTCTTCTCCAAGCTGAACAGTCCCAGCTCTCTCAGCCTTTCCTCACAGGAGGCATGCTCCAATCCCTTCATCCTCTTACTGGTGCTTCATTGGACTCACTCCAGTAATGTCCATGGCTCTCGTGTACTGGACACAGTACTCCAGGCGTGGCCTCATCAGTGCAGAGTAGAGAAGGATACTCTCCCTTAGCCTGCTGGCAATATTTTGTCTAATGCGGCCCAGGATACCATTAGCTCTCTTTCCTGCAAGGGCACATTGTTGGCTCATGTTCAACTTGATGTCCACCAGGACCCTCAAGTGCTTTTCTGCCACGCTGCTTTAAGGCTGAGTGACCGCCAGCATGTACTGTGCCTTGGCTTGTTCCTCTCCAGGTGCAGGATTTTGCAGTTCTCCTGTTGAACTTGATAAGGTTCCTGGCAGCCCATTTCTCCAGCCTGTTTAGGTCCCTCTGGATGGCATCATGACCATCTGGCATATAAGCCACTCCTCCCAGTTTGGTATCTGCAAACTTGCTGAGAGTACACTCTGCGTCATCATCCAGGTCATTAATGAAGATCTTGAACAGGATTGGACCCAGCATTGACCGCTGGGGTACACTGCTATTTACTGGTCTCCAACTAGGCTTTGTGCCACTGATCACCACCCTCTGGGCCTGGCCAGTCAGCCAGTTTTCAATCCACCTCACTGCACATTCAGCCTGTACATCAACAGTTTCTCTATGAGCATCTTTGAGAGTCCACGCTTAAGCTTGGCTGCACTTGATACGCTGAGACATTCCTGGCATCTGAGACTTGGCATGTTCACAAGAAGACAAGTTTGTTTCTGCACGACTTTGAATGTGTGCCTATTGAATGGCATTCGATTATCAGATTTTTTCGCTAGACTGTTTCTCCAGTTTGTCAATGGAATTCTGACTTCTCCTTAGTATGCTTCCTGGCCGTTGCAGCCTGGCAGCACCTCTGGACTTAATCAGTATATTCCTTATTCCATCATCCAAATTTTTAAAATTATGTCTTAGAGCCAGACGAAGCAAAGACCCCATCCAGAATGTATCTTTACATTTTTCACAATAAGCGTGAAAATCTACTTAGTGTAGTTATACAGTTGTTATTGTACCCATTGTATAATAATTTCGTGCAGCCCATATTTTTTCTGGCGTATTTCACGCTGTCTCCAGTGGTGTTCTCGTGCCTTTGCGAAGTTAAGGTATAGGATGTTTACGGGTTTGCTTTCATCAGGAAGGCCCTTTATTTTCCTGTCCAAGTCAGAAATTATACTTAGTTTGATCTAAATGGCTAAAATATGTCCTTGGCAAACAATTAATCCTATCCTTTTATGTTTTAGAGGGTCACCTAGAAAATGTTTTAAGTTGGTTTTTTTTCTGGGTAATTTTGACCAGTTGTCTTAGCTTTGTTTCTTTAGCTTATCCTTTCATATCTCTTTTCCTCTTTGAAAGTAGGCATGTAGGTATTGTTTTGTTTTATCTCAAGCTTCTGGATTCTCATGTGTTTTTCATGATTTCTCAGAGGTAACAGTTGAGATTACTCTGGGTTGTATAGAACCTGTTGGAGTAAATTTAATCAATTGTAATTTAAACCAGATTAACTTCTATAAATTCTGTGTCTTGTAGTTCACTATTTTTCCTCTTTGTTCTTGCTTCCTTTCTGCTGGTGGTGTGCTTGCCATCTGATTGCAGCTGACCTCTTTGTGAAAAAATAAAGCAAAAAGGCACAGAACACTTCTGTTTTCTTGGCATTGTCCATTTTCTTTCCCACCGAGTATTGGAATAACTCCTTCCTTGCTGCTGCTCTTATCTATGGAATTGTGGGGTTTGTTCTTTATATACATACCTTTTCTCATTTTGTGATGTGACCTTTCTGAATTTGTTTCTGTATGTGTGCTGCTGTTGTACTTGTCCTTGATAATTTGACCTAGTTCCTTTTTTCCTATTACTTCTTAAGTTTTGAATCATCAAAGCATTTGTGAATCGCCACCTGGTCTCTTACTTTATATACTTCCCTCTTCCATGTTAAGATAGTTTGTATTTGTGTACTGAATACTGCTTCTCTGAGGAGTGCTTAGTTGTCCTGACTTCTCTGCACCAGAATTTGATTCTGGGAAGAAGAAATCTCTCAGCTGAAGAAAGTATACTTCAGTAAACTCAGTGAAGTCCCTTGGCTTTGTTCACAGTTCTCCCTTTTACACTTACTACGAATGACTGATTGTCATTGTGTGAGCACAGTCAATTACTTTGCCTTCCATCTTTGCATTCTCTCAGCTAGTTTATTCCTACATTTTAAAAAAAAAAAACAAACCGAAAACCAAACCAAAACTGAATTTCAAGAACTGGCTCAACAATCTGTTGTATTGCGGAGTCTGAAGAGTTGAAGAACTTCTTCAAGGGATGCATTTAAGACAGATTAATTTTATTCTTAGCAATACTCTTAAAACTAATTTTGAAGCCCCTTCCTCCATGAGTTGCAACCCTCAGTTGTTCTTCTGTATAATTAATGTGAGTTGGAGTTTCCTCATTGCGTTGGTTTTTTTTTTTAGTGGCAATGTTTTTTTTCAGTTTAGTCATGTATTTTGTATTTCCATGTTTTCTTGTGGCATTGTTGAGATGTGTACGACTTCTTTCCTTCAGAAGGCTTTCTTTTAACTTTATAACATCTGCACCTCTGATGTCACCTGTGAGGAAGTAATTTGGAGTGGAGGGAGAAGGAACAAAAGCCTGCTAGGTATTGCAATGATGAATCTCAAAACATCTTAATATTCACTCTGTTGAAGCTTTAAGTCTTAGGTAAGAAAGGAGTGCTAGAAGCAACTTCAAAACCTGTTCTTCTACATATTTTTATGAGAACTTCTGCTCTCTGCCACAAAAGAAGTAGTCTGCTTCAAAATGAGAGAGGAGGCCAATGCCAGCAGATCTTTTTGCACTTGTTATGGTTTATATCTGACCCAACAATATTTGAGCTAGTATACTAGTTTGCCTTTATAATCAGTGAAGAGAGCGAGATACTTCTCTGAAAGGTGGACAACTGCATTTAATTAGGTATCTTAGTCCCTAAAGGTGTCCCCTTCTCTCAACCAGTTAGAAAGGAAGCCTAGTATACTAGCTTAGGTTTAGGTGCCTACTTCTGGTGACATTAATCTTAATTCTGCCATTTACCCTTTCCGTAGACCATTACTGCAGTTCTGTTTAAGTACTGAGGGTCAAACCTGCATTAGCAGGAGGGAAGAACTGCTCTAGAGATCAAGGAAAGTAAGAAAGGGATTCAGTCAATGAATGTAGAGTTCAACTTTGTTTTTTCACGTGCCAAGTCAGAGATTGATTCTTGTGATGCCTGTAGAGCCCATATTGCTTGAATCGAGAAACTTCCTCTGAATGAGCCAAGTGCTTCCCTCTGTTGCTTGTGCCTGTGGAGTAGAGGTTGTGACAGATACGTTTTTATGTGAAGTACCCGTGTACTGTGTGTGTGATAGTACCTTGGCTGAAGTAGGGCTTATTGTTATACTAATCTCAGAAATGCCTGCTTGTAGTACCCAAAATCAGCTACATGGTGCAGTCTTTAAAGACTCTTTCTTTGAGTAGAAGCTGTAGTTACTCTTGATCTCTTAACCCCAGAGTTCCTCACCCTGCTGTAAAACTGCTTCCTGAGTGCAAGAGCTAACTGCTTCTCTGCTGAGATGCTGAAATTTTTGAGCTCCGTGGCATTCCATTGCAGTGCTAATGAAATGACATGAGGTACTCGCTAAATGCAGCAGCCCTGGAGAAGCAGCTCGTTGTGCCTTTGTAGATTAGACTACAGTTAAAACAGTTTGCGTGTGTGACACTTCATGTGTAACCATTAGAAAGAATTTCTTGTTCTTGTGGTAGCTTGGAAGAGAGTGGCCAGTAATGATAGAGCTCTAGCTAAGGATGATAAATGTGTCTAGATATTGGAAATTAACCTTTCCAGATGATGAATTGTGGAAACCATGTGAAGCTTCTGTCATTCTAATTAGTCTGGCTAAAACGTCTAGCGAACAGGGAGATTTCTTATGTCTCTGAGAATAGAAAATGACTGCAATAAAGGGACAAATGCCAGCATATTGCAGGAGGTGCCCGATGCTTTTTAAGTCTGTGTATCCAGATCTTGACTGATAGAAAAGATTGTGAGATTAAATGCTGTATGCTTTTAAAATTCTAATTTTTCTAACTTTACCTTTACCTTTAAATGTATAAACCTAATGTTATGGCATGCTTCATTTTCACAGATAAGGAAGGACATAATTTTTCTATATTCTGGGTGCTGGTGAGTGTTATCCTAGGTGCAATAGCCATGCTGTGCAAAGAACAAGGAATTACAATACTGGTAAGAATCCTATTATTGACTGAATTTTGACCTCAGCTTCTGTCAGGTGCAGTTGTAAAGCCTCCAAAGATGAATTTTCTTCACAGCTAATTGCATGCACACCTTTTTGTTCTGTTCAGAAAACTAGTTAATTTTGACAAAAAGCGGTATTCTAGTAGATCTGTCTTGATTGTATTCCTGCCAATCTGTTGGAATTCTTCATTTTATCTTTTGTAAGCAGGTTGCATATATCTGTTAATTTTTTGCAAAATTTAAAAGATTTACAGTGTTAGTTTCAATGTGCATTGTGCTCATTGAATGTTTGGTTTTGAATGTAATTGTCGAGGTAGCGGGCCTAAAAACCTCATTGAAGGCTTATGAACAAAGACATAACTGGAGGAGAGCATTTTTAAAGCCCCACCCTCTTACTTTTGTGAACAGTGTAATTAGAAGTAGGGCCATTGTTTATGTGTTTCTAATACTGAATCTCTTCCTTCTGTCCCTTATTTAAAGATCTGTCTATTCAAACAGATATAGTTACTGTTCATGTTCATTGTGCTCTTGCTTTTTATTACTTTACTGAAGACATTCTGGTTTGGGTGACCAAATCGGCCACCTGAAATGCTACATCTGTGATTTTTACCTTTAATATAGCCATATATCTTATAAATAAATCCAATTTGCAGCTTTAACTGACATAGATAAAGCAACAGAATAAGAATTCTTTGCAGCAAGGACCCTCTTGTCCTTGTTAGAAAGAGAGAAGAAATTACAGAACACTTCTTGCTTTAGGACATTATTTTTGGATAAATGTTTGTAGAATGATGTAATTTTCAAAGGTGTCTGTAAGGAAAACATAAGGAATTCTCTTAAAACATGGTGTGATTATTTTCTTTAGTGGTAGGAAGTACTAATTTGAGCTAGCAGATACAGAATTGTTACTGGGTCTGGGTTTTGTATTTGTTTGCTGTTGCATTGGTAGGATGATTATATTTATTTTTGTGCTAAGGGGCACAGGTCAGAGGGATGAAGGGATAAATCACACATTAAAAAGATTGTTTGTAGGCTGAATGTATTTTTCAGCAGGATTTATGCCTTCCTATCTCCAAGCAAGTGAGCAAAAGCCTTTTAACTGCCAGGTGGCCTTTCTACGTGGAACCACGCCACTCTCTAACCTATCTTCTTCTGTCTTCTCCCTTTGACTGTCAGAAGGACACTTGTGGCCTCCCAGTGTCCTAACTTTGCCCCACTTGGAATTATTTTTAGTCTTTTTTCCATTCAGTCTTTAGAACATTGAGGCAACTTCCAAAGTTATTAGGATATAGGCTAAATATTCAAGGATTGTCGTGATTGGTGATTGCTGAAACATTGAAGGGAAAATGTTAAAGTTGGATTTTGCTGGTCATCTCGACAGAATTAGCCCTGGATATATTTTGGTTGGTTGCTTGGGGGTAGTATGTGCAAGTGTAGCACTGCAAAGCCCAGAATATGCTCTAGTTTTATGTGTAGTGGGTAATGTCATATAGAAGTTTAATTATTTTTTTCAGCAACTTCCACTGTGTATATTGGTTTAGTTGCAAGAAAAGCAAGCCTAATACTTCTGTTAAATCTTTCTGAGTGTTTGTTTTTTACAATTTATGTACCCTTTAAAAATAGTATCTCTGAAACCTGACAGTCAAAGGATAACCAAAGCAAAAAACAAGTAGAAGGCTTAAAGAAACTCTACCTTACTGACAGAAGCCTTACCTTTTGACTGCAACATTTACACTGTGGAACATTTGGGAAAGAAGATGGAGAGCAGAATGCTGTTGTGACCATGCATATGGGGTCTAGCTTGCTGATACATGGTATTCCCTGAAGGGTTATTCTGTGTAGCAGGAGAATCCCTGTTACAGTAACATGATATTCTACTCATCTGAGCTCAGGTTCTTAATTGACCACTCTGTCATCATCGTTACCAACCTGTCTCTCCAATTCTTGTTTGGAATCAGAATTAAGATGTACAAGAACTCATAGTAGAAGTGGAATTTAAGATGTATTTTTAAAAAATATCTGTGGTTAGCTGCTCCATCTTATGCTTTTATGTTTCTTTTGGTTGCTTAGGGTTTGAATGCAGTGTTTGATGCACTGGTGATTAACAAGCTAAACGTCCTGGAGCTTATTCAAAAGTTACTACATAAGGACAAGTCATTGGAGGTGAGTCCTGAGAGGGTTTGTTCATTCTGGCCATTCAGTCATGTACTAAATGACAAAGATACAACTTCTGACATTTTTGTTGTTGAGAATTAAAAAAAATAGAGATATTTTCAGTCAACCTAGTAGGGCAATGTGCTGTGACATTTTTGCAGCAACGTGAGTAGTAATGGGATGGCATTAGAATTGCATTGTGTTGTGAAATCCATTCCACGCTTCTCTCAACAGTATGTTAAAAATATGGTGTGGAAGAGCTGACTGCTTGATGCAACAGGTTCTCCAGGGTCAGTAGCTATACACCTGAAATGGTTGTTTAACACAATCTGGTCAGAGTAAAGAGAGAGAGATTTATTCACATTCTCAAATGAGATAGACATTTGAAAAAGTACATTAAAAAATGTTATGTCTGCTTTGCCAATCCCACTGAAGTATTACACTGTTTTTTTCAGAATACAAATTACCAAACAGGAGACAGTTCCTAGTAGCTTTGGAGTTTAAAAGAAAAAATATGTAAGCACTGGTAGTCGCTAAGGATTGAATTTCTGTCTTTTGTTGATATTGCTTTATCTAGTATTGGCTCAAGTGGAATCTGGCACCTAGTATTTGCACTGGCAAGCAAATCACAGAAACAATCAGCCACAGGTGAATGATTGATAGCAGCCAAATAGGCCAACAGCCTACTAGAATGTCACTACTGTTCAACAGCTAAATCGCTTGCTTCTCCCATCCAAGGTTCAGCAAGGCAAAGGAGTATTCATTGTACTTTGCATCGATCAGCGGTTTAACTGCAGAGAAGTCTTGCTCATGTTTCTGAGTACCACAAGTCCTATGGAGCTTTTAAATTCCTTTACAAAGAGTGAAGTGAGGAGCTTCAGACGGAAATCAGTGCAAGTGGAATCTCTAGAATTGAAACAGTAGATTTGACCAAGAACAACTGAGGGGTGCAGGAGTATTTCAGGCAGCAAATGGGAATGCTGGAGAATTTTGCTGTATAATGAGAGTAATGTCAAGTAGCATATGACAAGGAAAGAGTCTAGAGCTGTAGGGGACTAAAGCAGAGCCAGTTCAGAATTAAAGTGATAGAAATAAAAGCTAATAAGGAGGACTCTAGGAGTAAGTGTCAGCCTCACATCAGTGCCTGGTAAGATCATGGAACAGATCATCCTAGAAGTTATGTCAAAACATATGAAAGACAGGGATGTGATTAGAGACAGCCAAGATGGCTTAACTACGGGCAGATCGTGCCTGACTAATCTAGTGGCCTTCTACGATGGACTGACTGCATCAGTGTACAAGAGAAGAGGTGCTGATGTCGTCTACCTGGATTTCTGTAACACCTTTGATATGGTCCCCCACAACATTTTTGCCACTAAAATGGAGAGATACATGTTTGACTGATGGACTGTTAGATAGATAAGGAATTGTCTGGATGTATACATCCAAAGAATTGTGTCCTCAAGGATCCATACTCAGACCAGTACTATTTAATGTCATGATCGATGTAGTGGTTTAACCCCAGCCAGCAACTAAACACCATGCAGCCGTTCACTCACTCTCCCCGCCCCTAGTGGGATAGGGAGAAGAGGGAGAAAAGCCTTGTGGGTTGAGATAAAGGTAGTTTAATAGAACAGTAACAGAAGAGGAAAAAAAAATAATAAAAAAAGAATATACAAAATGAGTGATGCAGTGGTTTGCTCACCACCTGGTGATTGATTGCCCAGCCTGTCCCAAGCAGTGATCACAGATCCCTGCCCCCCAACCAACCCCATTTATATATTCAACATGGTGTCTATGGTATGGAATATTCCATTGGCCGGCTTGGGTTTGTTGTCCTGTCTATGCTTCCTCTCAACTTCTATGAGAAGCTGAAAAAGTCCTTGACTGCTTAGCAACAACTAAAAACATTAATGTGTTATCAACATTATTCTCATCCTAAATCCCAAACAGTACTATACCAGCTGCTAGTAAGAAAATTAACTCTATCCCAGCCAAAACCGGGACAATCAATGACACAGATAGTGGAATGGAGTGCACCCTCAGTAAGTTTGCAGATGACACCAAGCTGAGTGGTGCAGTTGAGGGAAGGGATGCCATCCAGAGGGACCTTGGCAAGCTTGAGAAGTGGGCCAGTGTGAACCTCATGAAGTTCAGCAAGGCCAAGGGCAAGGTCCTGTGCCTGGGTAGGGGCAATCCCCAATGTCAGTACAGACTGGGGGATGAATGGATTGAGAGCAGCCCTGTGGAGAAGAACTTGGAGATACTAGTGGATGAAAAATTGGATATGAGCCTGCAATGTGTGCTTGCAGTCCAGGCGACCAACTGTATCCTGGACCGCATAAAAAGAAGCGTGGCCAACAGGTCAAGGGAGGTGATCCTTCCCCTCTACTGTGCTCTGGTGAGACCCCACCGGGAGTACTGCATCAAGCTTTGGGGTGGATGGAAGACATGGACCTGTTAGAGTGGGTCCAGAGGAGGGCGATAAAATGGTCAGAGGGCTGCAGCACCTCTCCTGTGAAGAAAGTCTGAGAGAGTTGGGGTTGTTCAGCCTGGAGAAGAGGAGTCTCTGTGGAGACCTTATTGTTACCTTTCAATATGTAAAAGGGACTTACAGAAAAGCTGGAGAGAGACTTTTTATCAGGGCCTGTAAGTGACAGGACAAGGGGCAATGGTTTTAAACTGAAAGAGTGTAGATTTAGATTGAATAGAATATTTTCAGCTGGAAGGGACCTACAATGATCATCTAGTCTAACTTCATGACCACGTAAGGGCTGACTAAAAGTTAAAGCATGTTATTGAGGGCATTGTCCAAATGCCTCTTAAACACTGACAGGCTTGGAACATCAATCGCCTCTCTAGGAAGCCTGTTCCAGTGTTTGACCAGTAATAAATTCTTTACAATGAGAGTGATTAGATACTGGAACAGGTTGCCCAGAGAAGTTGTTGATGTCCCATCATTGGAAGTGTTCAACACCAGGTTGAATGAGGCTTTGATCAGCCTGATCTAGTGAAAGATGTCCCTGTCCATGCCAGGGGCGGTTGGACTAGATGATGTCCCTTCCAACTCAGACCATTCTTCGATTCTGTTTAATGTGTCAGAGTCAAACCTTTTTGGAGGATTACTCTTTTAAGCACGAAAAGTTCAAAGTGTTATGCTTCTACTGTGACTTTTAAACAGTTCTGTCTGGGTAAAGGAAACATCAAATGTGCCTTTTTCTTCTTCTTTAATGGAAGTGATTAATTTTAGCTCCTGCTACCCACAAATCTGTTCTGCTCTTTTCATGGAAGTGTGTCTAAGATTGTTTTGTTTTGTTTGTTGAAAGGCAGATCTTAAATTCTCTTACTTGCAGATATTTTTCTTTTCAATTGAGACAGGTTTCAGTTTCATGCCAGATTTCAGTTAACTCTAAATCAAAGACGATACGATAACACTTCTTCCACTTTTAAAATTCTGCCTACTAAGAGGTTTTGTGGCGATTTGTGAAATCTGGCCTTTAAGAAGCTGCATGTACAGTTAAATGAAATGAAGCCTGAGATAAGAGGTTTTGTGTACTTAAATCTGTTATAAGGCGGTTATAAATTGTCATTATATGGTTTTCCTTCATAGCACAATTCTCTTCCAAAACCAATTTTTAGGAATGGTTTTCCTGTAATCCTCATTGTGGTGACTTTGGTTACTGAGATGTGTAAATTGGAAGTAACCATTTAAGCACAAAAGCTATCTTATGTAAAATCAACATTGCAAACTTCTTTATCCTTAGGCATTCAGCTAAATATTTTATGATGGCTCCATTGTAAACTACAAATATTAAAAATCCATCTGAATATTGCTCCTAAAATTAACTTATCCATTGTTTTAGAGATTAAATATCTTCAGCCAGGGCACTGTTGGATGCCTCTCTACCTTGGGGTTTTTTTAGCTCTCAGAAATAACTAATATTGTTCTCCTAAATAATTATGGTGGTGCTTGCTAATCAGCATCTTGCAATAAAAAGTAATAATAACCAGTCTGCCAGCTCCCAGGGAGGACATAGAACTGATCATGTATAACTATTTGGTAGGTTTTTAAAGGTAATAGAAGCATATCAGACTAAGGGAAGAAGGTAGGAATAAAGGAAAGCTAATACTGGAGATCACATGACTGTGTTTTATAAGAGTGAACTCTTCCATGTAAAAATCCATAGTGGACTGACACTTTCATCTTCAGATGTGTAGAATGGAAAGTGAAGTGGATCAAATGATGTCTCATTTCAGAGAAACTTTCGTCTTCTATCTTCTGCTTCTCTAATGACATGTTGGGGCTGCATAGGATAATTTCAGCCATCAGGTTTCAGAGAGCTCTAAGGCAGCCCTACAGCACTGTAATATAGGGGGTCAGAGAGAAGCTATGTCCTTCATTTCCTATCTAAGTTACCATTGCTTCCAACACCCTGAGTAGGGTGTTGGAAGCTTGGATTTGCATCTCAAAGCTGTGACACAGATATCGTTACAGTTACTGATGATTCTGTTTCCAGCCTCTATTGGTGAAACTTGAAGAACCTCTACAGTATATGGTATTTTTCTTTTCATTTATGAAACTGATGTGTGCTTGGAGAAAATGTGTTATACTTCACAGAGGAAAAAACAGAAAAGTCTGTCAAATTTAGCTTCTGTGACATCACTTGTCTATTTTTTATGTTAATTACCTTCTTTGGACCCGAAAGTGTATATGTAAATCAACTGAGTTAATGTGGATTAGACACAATTTTTTTTAGATCTTGGGTAATTTTAGCCTGACCAAAGTGATTCAGGTGCCTGTCATTAGCTTTTTTATCACATTAGTGATTGTGAAAATTTTCATTCAGTTTCTAATTCCTCGCAGTTTCTAACTATGCAGTTTTCTTGTTGTATGCATGTAATTTTACCTCTAAAGAAACCTAAGTGGACAAAAACTTTCCATGATAAGCAGTCAACTGGATATAGCTATTTAAAACAAAGTTCACAAAGTAACATCCTCCATTTTAAAAAGAAAATACAGATCAATTTGATATGCTGTATACTAAAGGCTGTATTCTGCTCAAATTCCCTATCAGAAATTGCTGTGTAAAATTACATCAGCTATAGAGTTACTGAGGATTTGTAGAAGAGAGACTTCTTGAACAAAAAAGTTTTTTGATTGAGAAGAAAATGAAAATGTTTGCAAAAAATATTTTGCAATTAGTCAATGAAAGTATAGTAAAGTTTGAGAACTTTGTGTAACTGCAAAAATAATAAAAATGTCAACTCTAATAGCAAAAATGAACAGGAATAGCCTCGTCTTTCTAAGGTAGTGGTGAAAAGGATGTGAATGTAGTGCGGAAGAGAGCAAAATAATGTTTTTTATATGAGGTTTGTTTGGGTTTTTTTTCCCCTGTAGAATGCTGGGCTGTTAAGAAAGGGGCTGCTTTTCAGGATAACTCTTCTGATGTCTGGAGGTGCCAGTATACTTTATATACGCTGGAGGATTATGGGCACAGGGCCACCGGCTTTCACTGAAGTAGACAACCCAGCTTCATTTGCAGACAGTCTGTTCGTGAGAGTAAGTCATAAAGTTGCTTTTTTTCTGGCCAGCTCAGAACATTTGTCTTTGTCGTCAAATTGAATTTTCTGTTCTGTGCTTCAAGGAAACAATAAAGTGGGCAGTCTTTATGTTTCAGGATGTGTGATGAGTCACCTTCCCTTGTGCTGCTGTCATGACTTTCTGCCATTTTTCTTAAAATAGTATACCTTGTATATTCTTTGCATTCAGTTTAGCACACAGTGCACACGTTGAAGTACATTCCCATTTACTCACTATTTTTCCCATGCATGCAAGCATTCATCTTTTGCTGGGTTTCATCCCTTTTCCACATTCCGTGCTTGACTTTTCATCTGTTCTTTCACAATTGAAGAAAATAGCATAAAATTCTGATCTGGTGCCCTTGGAGTATGTCTTGGCTTTATGTCTCTGACTGCATTAAGGCTCTTTCTGGAGGTGGAGAATGAAGGGCAAAGACAGTGGGTGCTGTCTTTTGACTTTTTCTCCTGTTGTAGGAGATTATTCTTTTTACATGTGGATATTGGTTAGACAGCACCAAATTGTGTTTCCCTGCTCTGAATTGGAAAGCCACCTAGCTATGTTTAAAAAAAAATTAAAAATTAATTGCACAGCTGTAAAATAAGTGGATAGGTAACTAGTTGTAGTCTAACGGTATTTAACGCCTCTTTATTGTATAAAATATGTTCTGTAATAAGGGAAATGATAGCAGAGAGAAAAACTAAAGTTACTCCCCCGCCCTTAAGTTTAGTATCAAATAAATGTTTGTTTTCTTTTTGACTGACAGGCTATAAACTATAATTACTACTATTCATTGAATGCATGGTTGCTGTTGTGTCCCTGGTGGCTGTGTTTTGATTGGTCAATGGGCTGCATACCCCTCATTAAATCCGTCAGCGACTGGAGGATAATTGCACTAGCAGCACTTTGGTTCTGCCTAATTGGTCTGATATGCCAAGCTCTGTGCTCAGAAGACAGCCATAAGAGAAGGTAAGAGACAGTGATGAATTTTAAATGCCCGGCCAACTTCAGTACAGTATTATTTTGTTAAATCCACTACTGATAATTTTAACAATTCATTGGAACCAGTGTCTAGCAAATGCAGTTCAAATAAATATTTATAGCTGTCATTACGGTTTTATCCCAATTTGGGCACATCACTGTATGTTCACTAGTAGGAAACAAAGTTGGAGGAGGAGGTATGGATGGCTGCTCTATTTTTCTCCTGAAATGGCATTTTGAGATCCTTAACACTGTAGGTGGTAAAAAGTAATCTGTGCTCAGAACAGAGTAGGAATTGATGTATGTTGTTGCCCCTGCTTCTTACAATTCATCATCTCCTTTAATCTTCTAATAATGAAAGGGAGAGGAGATGTGCCTTGAAAGGAGGTATAAACACTGGCCATGGCCACACAATTAAAAATTCAAATGGTGACCCATAGTATCTACTGAAGAAACAACTTCTACTTTACCCAAAGGAACTCAAAAAAGTTATTGTTAACTAATCTGTCTCACTAAGGGCTTCTGTTTAACTTTTTAGAGTCTGTTCCCATGGGTTTTATATGTAATTAATTTCCCAGTTCTTTAAAATTTTTCAACAACTCAATCGCAACGAGGTCATTCTGTTGTTCAGAGTGCTAAATATTTTCTTTTTCTTTTCTGTGGTATTCTGTAATTTCATCTCTTCCCCCTCATCCCCTCAAATGTTAACATCCCACGTGCCTTCCTTTCCACTGCTCCCATACTCATTTGCACAGATCAGATCATTCTGGAGAGGGGTGAAATTCTTGCTACAAGTGATGTCGTACGTTATAGTAAAAACACACTAAGCATATATTACTGAACAGTTTTTTAGTAAAAAGTAAAGACAAAAAGTATAGTGAAGGCCTAAACTCTTGGGGATAAGAAAAGAGTAAGAGGACACATCTACATTGCAGTATAGAGATTTATTTGTAATATATTCGAGTAGAAAACTACCATGCCTGTGGGCATTATAACAAACACCTGACACAGACCTGGGATTCATATTCCCTTATATCCGCTCTGTAAAAGCAAGGTACCTAGTCTCAGTTGTCTAAGCTCTGTATAGTCCAGTTACCTGCTGAGGATTACTCATTCTAACATAGGTACCTAAAAAAAGGAAGATGAACTGCCCTCGACAAGTGCCTCTCTCTGAACTGTAGAAGGAGCATAGATGACTAACTTTCAGGTGGTTAGGCACAGTGGATTCTACTATTGATGTATTTGTTAGGGAAGAAAGCACTCTCTCAGTAGGACATGTACCTAAGTTTCTTCTTTACAGTGACCTATATTTTTTCCCTGTTACTGACTTACTAGTTCCAAAAATAAGTGCTTTTAAACAGTTCCAAAAATAGATAGTACCATGACTTTTCCTGCCTGTTTATTTTAAATAGGAATTATGTAATTAATGTGTAATGGGGCTATTTTCTGGCTTGGAAGCATGAACATTGCTTTTCTGGGAATTATAGCTAGGATTTTAGAAGAGCATGATGGAGTCAAGTGTCAAAACCTCACTGAAACTTAATTTGATTTGGTTATATAGCTCCCAAAGGCTGTTTTTGAATGCCCAGTTCCATATGTACATCCTTCTACAATGTTTAAATAAAGTTTATAAGTGGAAAAAGTGCTTTTGTTAAGATTTGTGGTTGATTTGAGAATCTGTTTCTCCTTTGCAGGATTCTTACACTGGGACTCGGATTTCTTATTATCCCTTTTCTTCCTGCAAGCAACCTGTTCTTCCGAGTAGGATTTGTTATTGCAGAGAGAGTCATCTACCTCCCCAGTATTGGATATTGTGTTCTGTTTACATATGGATTTAGTCTCTTGAGTAAGCAAGCCAAGAAAAAGGTACCATCAAAACAATCAGTAAAGTTGATGACGAAGTGCTTCAATTGAATGGTTGGTTTCTTAACATGTCTCTCTTTCCTTAAGAAAATTCTTGCTGTGGCAGTACTTGGAATCTTATTGATAAATGTTATGCGCTGTGCACTCCGCAGCAGTCAGTGGAGGTCAGAAGAACAGCTTTTTAGGAGTGCACTGTCTGTGTGCCCTCTGAATGCAAAAGTAAGTCATTCATGTGGACTTTTAATCTATCTTTTTTTAAAAAAAAAAAAAGTGGTTTGAAATTTGGGATGGAGGAGGTGTTATGCATAGTTAATGTATTGTACAGTGTTATTCACAGTCTTGCTTGGTGCAAGAATATGACATTGACATGTCAGCCACCTAAATTACAGTGGTAGCATAGTGAAAATACCAGACAGTGCAAATTACAATATTATAATTCAGAACTTGGGGGAGGGAGTGGGAAGGGGAGGCAGAAGGGGGAATATAGTTCAGGAAAGGCATCCAGCCAAACTGGATGTACTGCTAATAAAATCTACTAAAACAATTGTGCGTATAGTTGCAAGTTATTACAACAAAATAGCGAAAAGAAAGTAAGTTGTAGCAATGTGTTCACCTGAATAATACCTATGCTATGTTTTTTAGAATGTTTTTAGAATTTTGTGTACCTTCCAGTGATACATATATACAGTTAAGGGACAAAGCAGCATATCATCAGTGTAATTGCAGGACATGGGGGTCAAATCTTTGCACCCACTTCTGCTCTTTTACAGTGGTCGAATGGACTAGAATCTTCAGACAGGCACTGAGGAAAACTGCAATATTCCTTGCAAGGCTTAGTGAGGGAACAAGTAAGAGGGTGGGACTGGATAGGATGCTTCGCTGAGCTGAACACCAGCATTTGGCATAGTAGACTGAATCTAGCCTGCCAGTAGAGGTGACCTCCACAGCAGTCCTTTGATAGCCGAGAGTGTGATCTGTTGGAGCATACCACAGAGCCCTGATGTCGTCTGCATTTTAGCAGAGACTCTCTTTGAAGAGCCTAGGAATAGGAATGCACAGCTTGTCAATAAAAATACATTGATGTTTTAAAAGGTAAGATTTCTGTAATCTAAAGTGGTGTCTAGACAACACAGATCAAGACACATTTTAAAAAGGAACCTGCAAATCCTCTACTTTGCAAATAGAATGATAAACTTGGTATCTAGTGCAAATATCACAGGATGATAGGGGTTGGAAGGGACCTTCAGGGATCATCTAGTCAAGCCCCCCTGCCAAAGTAGGTTCACCTACAGCAGGTTGGACAGGAATGCATCCAGGCAGGTTTTGAATAGCTCCAGAGTAGGAGATTCCACAACCTCTCTGGGCAGCAGTGAGCTGTAAAAAGCATTTATGGCCAATATTTACAACACGGGGGTGTCTTTCAATAATCTGAGATTTCAATACATAGGAAAAGAGAGGTTGTATTTTACTGTGTGGCAGTTGTAGGCAACCATCTTCTTTTTAATGATGACCTTAGTATATCTTGCCTTCTGCATGACAAGTGCATACTATAAATGGAGCAAATGCAATCTGTTTCTTTGTGTGTAACTCCGTCCATCTGCCATGGTAAGAGTGCTTCAGACAGATCCGCACTCTCTGCCTGTGCTCCAGGCTCCTTGGACACAAGCCATGTCTGGCTGGGAAGCTGTGTAGCTGTGTTCGCACAGTGCTGCGCTTGAGCCGATAAGCTGTATGCAAGCTACTGAACTAATGCAGCTGGTTCAGAGCCAGCGAGTGTACAGGGAAAATGAGCTTGTGTTTGTCAACACTGGGCTGTGTAGACATGCCTGAGCTGTATCGCTGCTTGTGACAGCTTGGGCAAATGGAAAGTGTGGTGATGTGAGCAGGGAGGGTTCTGTAGACTCACATTGCAATTTTGCTGAAGGAGTAACTTTGAAATCACAATAATAGGGAACTTTTCTAAGCAACAGCATTGGAGAGTCCATGTATGAGAGCCAGTCTCTTTTTTTCTTTACAGACTCAGGTATATTTTTTCAATTTTGACAAAGGTAGATGTAAAAAATGAACTTAGGCTCTGTTCTGATCTTCTGTTGTCTTGAAATTGCAGACTTCCTTTAAAATGACTCCACAGGACTTTCAGTGGCCCATTTTTTTTCAGTGGGAGGCTGATGAAGAACAAAATATGGAATGCAGATAATAGCTTTTTACTGTCGTTATTGGAACATCTTTAATATATGTAATGTGGTCATGCTTTACGTCCCTTATGTAGCAGGGTCACAGAGACTCCAGGTGTCTCCCAAATAGCAGCAAAAGCTGCAGCTCCTACTTCATGGGTTTTGGTACAGCTCTTTTCAATTCCAAATTGTATGTGAGCAGTGTAGAGTAAACTTACCTTAATTCTAAGTAACAAGTGGTTACACCAGTGCCTTCTCAAATTTCAAGACTCATCTTCTTTAAACTTCTCTTTAGGTAGAGGTGTAGAAACTGCATTAAATCAGATTGTCTGGGATAGTAGTGAATCTACCCCCTTGAGTGATGGATGCATCTGGCTCAAGAGGGTGAAATTTAGGATCAACTTTAATAAATGTGGCCCAGTGATTTTAAAATTTATTGGAAATAATCAGGTAAAATAAAAAAGTTACAAAGATTTTGACTTTTTTTTTTAAGTTCACAATACAGATTTTTGAATGCTTTAAATATTTTACATTTTATTTTAAATGTTATTTATTTTAAATATTTAACATATTTTAAGTATATATGTATATATTTACTTATGTATGTAAACTTAAAGTTTAAGTACTTTATATATATATATATATATACTTAAGTATGTCAGACATTTGAACTTCCTGCACTTAAGTTAGTTTCAAAGGTCGTTAGACTGAAAGAGTATGCATTTTGAATACATTTGGCAGTATTTTTCTTAGCAGAACAGAAGGTGCCTGTATTCCATTTCTTTTTACCACCTTTTTCATACCGTATAGATTGACTTAATTCCTGGACTCAGTGATGATATACACTAGTGTGAGTTAGAACCAGGCCTGTGTTGTTTCTACTAAAGAAAATTTTGTGAACAGTTATAGAGACTGTTTTCTCCTGATATGTTGATTGTATGTTACAGGTAATTTATAAATTTGGAATATTTCAGTGCTACTGGTTTAAAAGGCTCACTGGATCCAATCTGGCATCTTTTCATTTGATGTCATTATGTTGCAAGTTAATCCTGGAGTGCTTTGCCGAAGTACTGGAATATCTAATTACAGGCTATGATAAAAACATAACTGGTGTTTCACCATGTCAGACTTCTGGCCTGGATTTATCTCCTTAGCTTTAGACATCTATATCTGACCAAGTCAGCTATACTCCCATTGTAACTGGGGAGGAGAAGCTGTCCCTTTTAGCACGTGGTTCATTATCACCTTGGACTAAATGACTGACATAGGCCAGAAGGACTGCACCCTAGATCTATGTGTTTCTCTCCACTGATGATAAAAGAAGTTCAAACAACTAGAGCAGATGTGGATACAGAAGGTTATGTGAGATTTTGCCCTTGCCCTACTGCTGTTCGCTATTTCTAGACATTGCTGTGTTGATCCTCACCTTCTGAGGTCATTACACATTGTTACTTTTAATTTTAAAGATTATTCCCCAAAATGCTCATCTTACTGCCTTTTTTTTCCCCCGTGTGATAAGTTACTGTTGGAAGAGCCAAGTTTTTCTCAGCTTTTAGCAAAGACGTAGCAGTTTTTAAGAATCCAGAGATGGTTTTTGTTTCTGGATGACTTCCTCTAATTGATTATCTAAATAAAATTTGCAATTGCATTGTTAAATGGGAAATAGCCACCACTTTTCTTTTCCTAGATTTGAAATAACAATTTACAATCATTTAAATTCAGTTATTATTCTGTACGTAATCTGTACATTCGCCTTTCTACTGGCTTTTCTTTAAAGGATAGAACTTAATAAACAGAATTCTTAAAAAGCCATTTCAGTAGCAACTTTTCTGCAATAATAAGCAAGGAAGTTATGATACTCTTAGCAAAATGTGTTACTAAGCAGTCTGCCTTGACGTACTAAGGGTAGTCACTTTGCACTTAATGCTTTATGCAGACTGTAATTATTATAGATACATGTTTGTCAAAGACAAGCTAGGCTAATACTGAAAATGTACAGCAGTTTGTGAGATTACTTTCTCTACTTTCTTAAAAGGTCTTGTAAAACCTCTTTGTGACAGAACAAGATTTACTGCTGTTTAAGGATTTATGAAGCTGATCTAGAGAGCATTTGCTTTAGATATTGAGAATTCTTTTCTATGTTATACATTAAAAGGGGATTATCTTCTACAGAATTTACCTTAAATGCTGTGGGCTATGTTTATAGGGGCTATCTGCAGTGTTTTGCCACACAGATACCATTTTAGATGTCAAATGTTTTTGTATACAAGACAGTAATGGAAAAGAACCTTTAGACAACATTAGCTGCACAAAACAAAATGTGAAGATCAAAAAGGCTTTGTTTTATTATTATTTAGAAAACAATTTCAGTAGTACAGGAAAGAGTGTTTGATGAAAGAAGCTGGCATTGAACAGAAGCATCTGCATGTTTCTGTAGAAATTTTGACATCTGTGCTTTGCTTCCATCCTCAGCAAATGTTCATATTTGCTGAAAAGGTGATTATAAGCAGCTAGGAAGAGAGAATAAAATAGTTGATAATAGTAGCGCTCCAACTGAGGGGGTGTACCTCCTAGAAGATGATACTAAATTTCAATTTCTTCCTACGCTGCTTTTAGGGGAAAAAAAAAAAAAAAAAAGAGTTTGACAGTGATTTTGGTTTTGTACAGGAAAATTTATTTTTTTTCTCTTCCTCATTTAAATGTGTGTGCACATTTAAACACTTAAATAAGAGTTCAAGCACTGTATGTGTCTAACATAAAACAATATACAGTGATTTTCCTTTTTTATACTGGCCTCTTAGGCCAACTGAGGCATTGTGAACAGAGGCGATTCTTTGGCTAGGCTACGGTGCCATGGTTATGTTAGCTTTAAACTATGCATTCCTGTTGAGATCTACTAGGTTCTATCCTAGGGTATATTTAACTAATTGCTGTGATTGCAGAGAATACTGTGTTGTTATGCATCCCTGAGAAATGCTCCTTTTAGAGCTATTACTGTAAAGTAATTGCCTGTTCAAGATTGATAAAGGAGCATGTGGGCATAACATAATACGTCATTTCCAGTTAATATCTATCTTTAATCATTTAATAACAAAATGCTATGTCTGCTCTTCAATGTTTAATCAGGAAAGGAAAATCCTCTCTCCCAGGTTGGCATGCACAATATCTGTCAAAGGCAGAACCACATCTCTAGAGATGAAATTTAAAACATCACAATTTTTAAAGGCCAGATTCTTCCTGCCCATTGGTATGTGGAAAGTACATGTGTCCCCGTGTTGTGCAGGTGGGGGGTCACAAGAGAAGTTGAGGAAAGTTACAGCCTTGTGCTTAGCAGAGGGCACATAGTTCTTGTAGACTTGGTTTGGGGGAGTAGAGCTAAAGGCTGATCTGGGCATCTCTCTGTCATGGCCAGTGAAGTGAGAGACATGGCTGTATGGCAGAAGTCCTCTGCTCCTTTCAGATGACTGTGTGTGCCTGGAAGCCCTTTGCTGACTTTGTTCTTAAGAGCAGGATGTTACTGCGTATTATAATCCATCGTAGAGCTGGTTTTGTCATTAGATATTTATGGTAGGCTGAGGGGTTCTTTTGGTATCTTTGTTTTAGTTTTTCTTCTCTTTCTTCTCTGTCACCACCATATTAAGAGGAACTAAAGCTACAATTTCACTTGAAGAGAAATTAGGAAACCTGCATACAACAAGGAACTCTTCATTTTCAGGAGTATTGTATAGAAACATCATTTCCTTTCACACACAAGTTATATCTAAGGACAGAAATAATACACTATCAAAAATGCTAGTAGTTTATTTAAATAGTTTTGGTATCAGTTTTAATAGACTATAATACATCTTTTTAGTTCAGTTGACAAAATACACATGAACACTTAGTATTTCATTTGATGTTTTGACTTGAGAGAATTGATATCTCTCAGGTTTCTGCACAATTCTGCATAATTCTGTTTACATAAAAAAATATTCTTTCTGCTGCTGCTTTTGAGATAGAAATGGATATGAAGAAGTTCTAGGTTTTTAAAAACTGAGAAAAATAGAATCAGAAAGTGCGATGCTGTTTCCTAACAGAAGACCACCAACATTTGAAATACTGAGTGGTTGGTGTATACAAAGTTTTTTTCTCATATGCTCTGTCCCCAGTCTTTAATCAGATTTATTCTTTCAGTAATGCTTATGACTTCAGTAAAACTTAAAAAACAAACAAACAAACACTTTTGTAAAGCTTCTTAAAGAAAGAAATCGAATCAGATTAATGTAATTTTGTTTGCTGATATTGAAATGTGAAGTCAGGTATTTTAAGGGCTAATATACTTTATTGAGTGAAATCTTTCTTTATTTCTTCTGTTTTGGCACAATTTATCTTTTATCTGGAAACAGCAAAATTTAATAACCTAATTTGCTCTCAATAAATTTTGAGTCTGTAAACTTCAGCATATATAATCAGAGCAATCCTGTTTAAGAGTGTTATCATAGTGTGCTGAGAAATTTCTGGAAGATATATACAAATGAAATTCAGCCCAAAGAAATATCTTTCAGGGTGTATTATTTTACTTTAATGACTTCTGGGAAAACAATGTTATTACAGTGGGGGTTTTTGACACCATCAGCTGATCTTTATGAATGGCTATTTCGATATAAATGTACCGTTCTTTTGTTTCTTTGGCATGGGCCTTGTCATATTTTTATGAATGTACAACGGAAGTACCTGGATTTTTTTTCTTGGAAGCTGTGCTAGAACTGCTTTTATGGGATGCTGAATTTGTGTGCTATTTTATATCTTACAGCCTGAGGAGCTGCTTATGTGCATGCCTAGTAAGCTTTATAGCATCTTTGCTGTCTGTAAAACCAGTGAAACTACTTTTTCACTCATTCTAGAAAGCAGGGAAGATGTTCTTAACTTCATTTGTTGATGGTATGTTACTGCAGAGTCACAGTTATATAGAGATGGAATTCAACAATTAAATACCATAACAACTAGGTTCAAACGTAATTGTTTGTAGTAGATCAATAGGTCCCAGGTATTGTGCCAAATACAATTAGGATTTTTCCTTTAATGGACACATGAGAGAAAATCCTTTTCTGAATGTAGAAGGTGAATTAGAGTTATCTAAATGCATTACAAACTTATCTTTTTGTACTTCAATCTGAAGTAATTCCTGCATAGTGTTTTTGAAAATATTTAAATTAGATTTTCAAAGTATGGAAGAAATTAAAATGTGTGTTTGTTTTAGATGAAGTATATACAATTTGATTTCAAATAGTAAGGTACTTTAAATAATGAGTTCTGATCTAGTTGCTGAGAAGTCTATTTTCAGGAGTCAGTACTCACAGTACTTTTCTGTTTTTTCTAAACTTGAGTCTTCCCTTTGACCAGGTAATGTAGTCTTCTGAGATTTATCTTAAAGTAGGATTTGAGATGTCTTCCAACTCAGATTTGTCCTGAAATATATTTATTCCTATCTAGTCCTTGCCATGAGCTCAGATGATGTGTCGTCTTCCCTGTAGCTGTATCTCAAAGCTCTAGATCCTTCCTTCATTCTCCACTTTTTAACAGGCAAGGTCTCCAACGTGTTGCCATTCACATTATTTTTATTTCGGAAATGCTGTTTGATGCATTTTTATCCCAGGACAGTAATAGTGTGTATTTGTAATTTTTTGTTTGTTTTTGAAATATGGAGCATAGTTTTTCTGTTAATGTTGGGTTTCTTCTTGTTTGTGCTATAGTGAAAGCAAAGTTTAGTCAACATTTACATTGCTGTAGTGTTTCTTCTGCTATGGTGGATTTGATTGAGTCAGACTTTCTCTAATCTGACAAATAAATGAAATTAAGAGCAGGAGGTCTCAATATAAAGAGTCTTGTGGAAAGTGTGTTGACCTCATTTATAAAATCAGGAAATTAATAATCTTTCTTAAATATCTGGAACAGGTAAGCTGATTCATTAACTTATTCCTCAGCTTTTGTCTTGCTGTCTTCATTGTATGTATTGTCCAGTCTTAAGTGTCCACCTACAACAAAAGCCAGCAGTGAATGATGTTAGCACTGATTGTATCTATTTGGAGTAAGAATTTTTACCAACTTGGCTCCACAAAATACCTGACTGTATAGCATCTGGTAGAATGTTCATCTGTGTTTTCAGGTGCACTACAATGTTGGCAAAAACCTGGCTGACAAAGGAAATCAAAGTGCTGCAATCAAATACTACAGAGAAGCTGTAAGGTATTAGGAATTTTACTGCTTTAATGAACTATCCTAAAATTGCTTTCATGTTTAACGTGAAGAAAATGCTTAGGTATTCATTTTCATGGTCTACAGCATTGCAGAGCTAGCAATTTGCATATAGTAATACATGTCCCATACATAACAATAATCTCTTAAATTTTAAATTTTAGGTTGAATCCTAAATATGTACACGCCATGAACAACCTTGGAAATATTCTGAAAGAAAGAAATGAGCTCCAAGAAGCAGAGGAGTTGCTGTCCTTAGCTGTACAAATACAGTATGTTTAGAACAATACTAAGCAGTGTTTTGCACCCACTGAGCAGAAATGATACAATGGGATCTTGTGTTCCAAATGCTCAATTGTCCTCTCTCTTGTTTTTTTTTCCCAATTTGCCCAGACCTGATTTTGCTGCTGCATGGATGAATCTAGGAATAGTACAGAACAGTTTAAGAAGGTTTGAAGAGGCAGAGCAAAGCTACTGGACAGCAATTAAACACAGGAAAAAATATCCAGATTGTTACTACAATTTAGGGCGGTTGGTAAGTGCTTTTGAATAAGTGATAGCTATCACAGTAATCTCAGTGTGTGTATATATGTAATTCTGCTGTACTGCTAAATGCTGGTAGTTATTCCAGTTTGCTTGATTTGTAGTTCAGGGTGACTTCATGTTTTCAGTAGTTTTCCTATTGCTTTCCCAGTGTACTTCCTTCCATACCACCTTTGGTAGTCCTACTTTTTCATATAAAAATATATAAACAAAAATATAGATTGTGTTCTTTTGTTGAAGAGATAGTATTAAACATTTCTCAATATTAGACTGTTTTGCAATCATTAGAATGGTTAGGTAGTAGAACTCTGCCCAAAACAATATGTTTAGATTACTGGAAATATTTCTATTAAATATTTACTTATCCTGTTGTGTCAATTTCTAAATGCATGTTGGTTTTCCTCCATCCCCATCCTACTGGTATGTGCATATTTGAAAACAAGCCCGGCTCCCAGAGAAAAGCAGTGCAAAAGTATAAAATTAGTACATAGCAGTCTGTCTTCCATACTACCCTAGTATTCTTTTTACATTTCTTATTTTTGTCTATAAAAACAAGTTCTACCAGAATGGAATGAGACATTAACTCTTTAGTGTCTTTAGTGCATGCTAAGAAAGTAACACAAATCAGGGTGAAATGACTGGGGTTTTCTTTCTTTTTAGTATGCAGATTTGAATCGCCATATAGATGCATTGAATGCATGGAGGAATGCTACAGTTCTGAAACCAGAGCATAGTTTGGCTTGGAACAATATGATTATACTGCTTGATAACACAGGTATAAGTCCATTTGAATGTTTTAATGAATAATTCAGTGTCTTGCAAAACTTAAAGCTTTATCTGTATTTATCTAAAAGGACTTCTGCCTCTTGGCTACCAAGATACTCTGTATAAATATAAGAATACCTTCCAACTCACGAGTTTTAGAGCATCACTTGAAATCCAGCCCATAAATTGAATTTCTGATGCTTGTTTGAAATGCCATCATTTTGCAAGCATGTTTGTATTTTAGACCAAACTTGAGAATATTTGAATCTGTGCTTTGTCATTCTTCTGAAAGTGTTGTCTGTTGAAAACAAAATGGAGGTTTTCTATTTTCTTATTCTGCAGAGCTGTACATTTGTTTGTGTGTGTGATACCTGGTTTTCATTAAAAATGCATGTAATCAGCTATTCATACAACATGCGTGCTTGCAGCATGAAAAGTAACTAATAAGGCTGTGTTAAAAGATGCTTTCTCTTTTTCCACTACCTGGGCTCGCAGGCAATCTAGCTCAAGCAGAAGCAGTTGGAAGAGAGGCCCTGGGATTAATACCTAATGATCATTCCCTTATGTTTTCATTGGCAAATGTACTGGGGAAATCGCAAAAATATAAGGTAGGTAACTAAAGCTTTCTGAGTGTTGGGTTTTGGGTTTGGATTCCCCCCCCGCCATCCCAGTTTAAACTATGTGTAAGATATTTGTAGAAGCTGTTTGAGGAGGTCATTGTGGACTGTGACTTAGATAATCAGGTTTCAATGCCTGTTTCTGTCACAGTATTGCTGTGTGAATCTGGCCTAAGTTTATCCCACCATATTTTAGATGCCTGTGTTAGGAACATTGCTGCCCTAAACTGTGTCGATGGTCAGTGGAGAGAAATAGGCTCTTCAGCACACTAGAGGGCAGTTAGGGTCTTGTATTGCTTCACTGCCAACAGAGAGAGCTTGCTCTGATTTAGAGGCCTGGCTTCAGCAACTAAAATTAGATGTGATATGCTAGTTCTTGTGCTTTTTGTATGTAAAAGAAGCAAGGTTTATCGTTAACCGGTATGAATTCTAGCCTCTTTGCCTCAGATGTTACCTAAAATACAGATATTACAGACTTGCTAATCACAGACCGAGGATAGGCTACCTGGGTAATGCCAGAATATTATGAAGAAAAAGTCCATACATTGAGCAATGTATTGAACTTTCTCTTGGATGCAGTGGACCAGCCTGCCAGTGGTACCTCAGCATTAGCTACTTACATTTACAAGTAGTAAATGTAATGGAACTGATGAGAATGAATTATTTTCCAAAAGGAATTGTATGAGCTGATAGAGAATAAATCATATACAGTTAATATGTTTAGTTGTTTTAATTGGCTCCGTAGTCACTGATGTATGCGATAGGGACAAATTAATAATCAAGGAAGTTTTTGGTATTCCTCAGGAAAACATCCTTTACTGAACTATGGCCTTTGGGGGTTTTGATGGCTTTTTGATAGTGATAAATAGCAGTACTGAAGGAACATCCTTCAGTATATACAAAGTAAGAAGATTTTATTATGTTGAACTTCTCAGAATAGATACATTTTTCCACCAGTTACTGTGTCCACTTAAATTTCTACAGTCCTGTTCAGCTGTGGAGTCATGACCTGTCCACATGTGAAGCCAGGGCCTGTGACGACCCAGCACTTGCCTTTTTTGTGTTAGTGATGCTGTTAGACATACACACCCCCACCCCCCCCGTTACTGTTTCGCCAGACTGGCTGGGTTTTTTTATTGTACACGCTCTTTCTTTAATCTCTCCACCTGAGACTGTTATAAAATATATATTTTAGGTGACTTTAACAAAGCTCCAGAAGGATACAAATTAACATCCAGAATGTATAAGGGGTGAGATTATGGAGGAGGTAATTGCTAGGATTATTTTGGTGAGTCATGACTGTGAAAGAATAGAAGATTGTATAGTTATTCATCAAGTAAAGTATGCAGCATGACAGAATAAAGAGCATTTATAGTGAAATAAGTAGGAAAAAATAAGTTGAAAACAAGGTAGAAAACTTTTCTGGGTATAGGAGAAACAAGTCTGTCTTAGTGGATTTAAAAATCAAAAAAGGAGGTACTGATTTTGATTGCTAGCTCTGAAAGGTCATTATGCTGCAGGGGAATATGTTGGAGACAAAGTAGAAATGATAGCATCGGAAAATGAAGCTGACTTGAAGTCAGCATGCTGAATAAAGCAAAAGGAGCAGTGAAGCCCAGGGAAGAAAGCAGGGAGCCAGTGAGTGTTTTAATAGTTCAATATAGAGTAGTAAGTTTGCATAGAGCAAAAAACTTAACTAGTATCTTGAAATTGCTGGGTTATAATGAGAAGAGCAAATTAAGGGAATTGGAAAGTGGACTCACTTAGAAAAGGGTATGATCTCAGCAGCTGTATTTTGCATCACCTAGAAAGAAGAGATACAGGGTTTTTTTTTAAGTGGGAGAATGCTAAATGACAATAAAAAGCATGGAAGATACAGATTTCTTGTCTTCCCCCTCCCCATGTAAAAACAGAGAAATGGATGACTCTTTAAGGATTTTTATTGAGTGTTCAGGATGGGAAGGGAGAAGCGGGGGATGGAGACTGTCAAGGTGATGGAGGTAATTTTCAGAGGGCTGCCTGGCTGTGTCTGATGTGTTGTATAACCTCAGGCATTTCGTTTATTAGGTTAGTTGTTATGTGTCTGTATAAAAGTTGTTACTGTATTGGCTCTGTTGCCATAAAGTAAGATTTGTTCTGGGTTTTTTTGTTATCTCTTATTTTAAAAGATGTTGATTCAAAAAGGTTTTACTACGTTATGAGAGATTTCCTTCCAATAAGCACACAAAATTCTCCTTCAGTTTCAAATGCACTTTGATTTTCAGCAGACGATGGTTTTCCTAAGTGACCAAAAAAACCTAACTCTTTATGATTTCTGTTTGTATCTACTCATGAATGATTTATTGTTCCAGAAACAAAAGCACATCAAGGATGAGTTGTTTTGGTGGTTTTGTTTTGTTTTTTAATTAACATCTGTGATACTAAGTTAGAGTTCTCCTTTAAATGGTTGTTCTTGTCACAGTGGATAAAGAACCAAGCTATCTTTAGTTCTTTGAAAATATGAATGCTGTATTTTTGTTATGTATACATTTATGCTTTTACAGTAAAAAGTACAATAAATCAAAACCATTCAACATTTTCTGTATTTGAAAGAAAGCCAGACTACAATTTTGTGCTGTGGCCTTGGCAGCAGATGGAATGCAGTGTGCTTACCCAAAGCCTTTGCTCTATGCAGTGTGCAAGTTTCTTGGCAACACTTAAAGATTTGGCAAGATAGATCAATTTGAAATATCACCGGATGTACTGGAATGTATATTTACTCCATATATCTACAGTAATATGAATATGATGCACCTTAAATAGCCTTTAATCAGCCAGTATACTTCTACTAGCTGCTGAGCAAAGCAGTGGTGATAAAAATGTTTTCAGCATGTAGCTGAAGATATATGGTAATGGCAGCCAACTCTGAGAATCTATTTCATTAAATTTTCTCGGAACGCATTGCACATCTTGTCGCATCGTGCTTCAGCAGTGAAAGGATGAGTCCATACATTAGGTGCTTCTCCTTTGTGTAGGTGGCAACTTTTAGGCATAAAACTGAATTAATTGGACAGCACATCTTTCACTTTGATTGCTATTAACCTGCCCAGTGAAAAAAGCAGAGATTTACTTATTAGACCTGTTAACCTGCCCAGTGAAGAAAGCAGAGATTTACTTATTACACGAAAATACTAAAATTTGCAGTGGAAAAAATACAATTTTGTGGGACTTTCGGACTACTACATGCTTTCAGGTGCCAATCCATTGTTGATTTTTAGGCTTGGATGGTTGTATGAAAAGAGGCGGTTATCTTGCAACACCACTAGACTTGCCAAATGTTTGAGTCTTAGTATGTTTCTCAGGTGACTGAGTTAGAATCATAGAGTAATTTTGACTGGAAAGGACATCCAGGGGTCATCTAGTTCAACTCCTGACCCAAACCAGAGCCATCTCCAATTGAACACTTCTGCAGATGGAGATTCTAAAACCTCTCTGGACAGTGTCTTCCAGTGCTTGACCACCCTTATGGTAAAGAAAAAAAAAAATTGTTTCCTTTTATGTAATTGGAATTTCCTGTATGCCAGCTTGCATTCATTGTGTCTCATCCTGCTTCACAGACTTATCAGAAGAGTCTGTCTCCATCTTCTCTCTATAATCTGATCAGGGACTTGTAGATAGCAATAAGGTTTCCCCTTCATCTTCTCTTCTGAAGGCTGAAGAGATCCAGTTCTTTCAGCTGCTCCTTGTATGTCTTGTGCTCCAGCCCCCAATAATCTTGGTGGCTGTCTACTGGGTTTAAAGTATGTCCATGTCTTTCATGTAATGGAGAACCCCAACCTGAACACATAACCTAGATGTGGTCTCGCAAGTGCTAAATAGAGGAGAAGGATTACTTCAATGGACCTGCTGGCTGTACTTCTACTTAATACAGGCCAGGATGTGGTTGGTAATCTTTGCTGTGAGGGTATGCTGATGGCTTTTATTCAATTTGCTGTCTACCAGGCCTACCAGATCCATTTCTGTAGAGCTGTTTTCCTAGACAGTTGCCCCCCAGCCTGTGCTTTTGCATGGGGTTATCCCATCCCAGATACAGGACTTTGCATTTACTTTTATAAATTCCTGCAGTCCAATCCTGTTCAACATCTTTATTATTGATCTGGATGATGGGGCAGACTGTACCTTCAGCAAGTCTGCAGATGGCAGAAAACTGGGAGGAATGGCTGATATGCCAGAGGGTCATGCTGCTGTCCAGAGGGACCTAAACAGGCTGGAGAAATGGGCTGGTAGGAAACTCGTGCAGTTCAGCAAGGGAAAGTGCAAAGCCTTGCAGCTGGAGAGGAACAACCCCAGGCACAGTGCATGCTAAGGGCCACCCAGCTGGAAAGTAGCTTGGCAGAAGAGCACCTGAGGATCCTGGTGGACACCAGATCAATTGAAAATGAGCCAGCAATGTACCTGTGTGGCAAAGGCAGCTAATGATATCCTGGGCTGTGTTAGGAGTGTTGACAGCAGGTTGAAGGAGGTGATCCTTCCTCTCTACTGGTGAGGCCACACCTGGAGTCCTGTGTCCACTTCCCAGAGAGACATGGACATACTGGACAGAGTCCAGTGAAGGGCCACGAAGATGATGAAGGCACTGGAGCATATTCCCTATGGGGAAAGGTTGAGAGAGCTGGAACTGTTTGACCTGGAGAAAAGAAGTCTCAGGGGGAGAATCTCGATATATATAAATACCTGAAGGTGCAAAGAGAATGGAGCCAGGCTCTTTTCAGTGGTGCTGCGTGACAGTACAAGAAACAATGGGCCTAAACCAAAACATGTGATATTCTCTCTGAACATCAGGAAATGCTTTTTTACTGTGACTCTGACTGAACACTGGCACAGGCTACCCAGACAGGTGGTGCAGTCTTGGAGGTGCTGCCTGGACATGGTCCTGGGCAGCTGGCCCTGCTTGAGCAGGGAGGTTGGACCAGATGACATCCAGAGGTCCATTCTAACTTCAACCATTCTGTGATTCCTGCTAGTCCATTTCTCTGTCCTGTCCAGGTCCCTCTGAACACCAGCTCTCCCCTCCACTGTATTGACTACTCCCTCCTCTTAGGTGCTGTCTGTAAAGTTTTTGAAAGTGCATTCAGTCCCATCATTCAAAACATTAATGAAGACACTAAATAGTTTGGGTTTCAAAGAGACCAATGCATCCAGGAACATTAATAGTCTGGGTATGAGAGTGCTGGAGCTGCTGCTTATGCCAGGGAAAAGCAATGCTAAAACTTGCACTATGGAGTCACATACTCCCTACATTTTCAGACATCTGGTTCCCTTGTTCACTCCTGTCCAAGTATTCCTTCTCCTGAAACAGGATGTCCTGCAAAAGGATTTGTCAAGAACCCTAGGGTTTGTCATTTCCTTGACCTGAGAAGATGAAGGCACTTTCTGCATCAGGCTCTCTTGGCTTCAGAGTGGCAGCCTCAGCTGTGCAAAGGAATGCTTTGAAAGGAGCGTGTAGTTTGGATTTGAATTTGGACATACTGGGAAGCTCTTAAGTCACTCAAGTTGAGTGACTCAATCTTGACATCAGAAATTTCTTGTCCCCTGAGGAACCCTTAGAGAGACTTATTTCATGCTTCACATGAGAAGATGGTGGAACCAAAAATCTGGCTGACAGGTTTTCTTTTTCAGTAGAGCCTGTGTTGTGTTTTGTGGATATAAGTAATAAAAGGTTAGCACAAAGGAAAGGTCTTTTCCCCAGGTTATTGTTCTCACATAGCTCAGACAGCAAGTATGTGCATTCATATGGAAGCCTACCACACTGAGGTATTTTTATCTTCAGGTCATTTGCATTGAAACTGAATGGGCAACTTCCCCTAAAACACAGCACAGCATAGAAATCTATGTAAAATTTGCTCTGTAAAATATCTGCACTTGCATACAAGCCAGTAAATATGCTTCATTTGGATTGGGGGGGTGTATCTTTTTAATCTTTGGCAGGAAATATGCTTTGGAACAAAAGTATCTACATTAGCAGCTAGTTTGGGAAAATAAAAATGTTTGAATTGGAGAATAAATTTAGCAGTAAATTGTTCTCTGAATATTTGGTGAGGGAGCTCAGCTTTCCTGAGAAGTACTCGGATATCAACAGTCTTAAGAGCACACCGCGAGTGGGAATACGGAAAAGATAACACGAGGAGATGTGAGGAATATTTCAGTTGGCTTGATTTTTAAAGTAGCAGGCACTCAGCTACTCTTCATTGAGAACCATGTTGAAACATCTGTTTGAAAGGGGTATACTCGAATACCCCCATTTTAAATGCTAAAAACTATTGTAAAGGGAAAGGTGTCTAAAAGCTGTTTGTTCAGATACTGAATTACATTATCCTTAGCTTGATTGCATAAGTGGGGAAAACTTCAGGAGGTAATGTTTGAAAATATTATAACTAGGAAAAAAAATAAGTAAACTACTTCGCAAACTTCAGTAATGCTTAATAGCTCTCTGCTAAAATAACAGCAGCCTGTGAAAGCATGACACTTATTTGTAGCATTATTGCTATTTTCTGGAGGCTGTAGCCACCTGAGCTACAGGATCACGCAGGCTTAGAATATACATATAGTGGTATCGTATAGATATCGCATAGTGTGAGAGGGTTTTTAATTACAATCGTGGGTAAATTTTGCATTATTTTATATATTACAAGAGTAGACTGTCTCATTGACTTGTTCTTCTAAATTATTCAGGAATCTGAAGCTTTGTTCCTCAAGGCAATTAAAGCCAATCCAAATGCTGCCAGTTATCACGGTAATTTGGGTAAGAGCCTTTCTAACTCTTATCAGCTGTATTGTTTGTTTGCTTCATATTCGTTGTGTTTAAAAAGAAAAAGCAATCTTTTGAGCCGCCTTCTTGCTGGGCAGATTTCTATTTTACTTCCTGGAAAAACTGCCAGCCAGAAGAACAGGGCACTAAACCAGAAAAGCTGTTGCATGATATGACAGATCAAGAGGGCTGCACAATCCAGCCCAGAGGTAGCTGCACTTCAGTGTCTGCAAATTGGTTCATTTATGCTATGCTTGTAACCCGCAATGAGCTCACCAGATAAGAGCTGCCATTTATGGCTGCAATGTAATTCATTCCTTCATCATTCCCATGCCAGTTCTGCTCCCAGGCTTTGCTCCTGCATTTGGCAACAGAACAAGCAGCTACTGTGCCACCAGCCAGCGAGAGACCCTCACTGAAAACAAATGCTTTAATGTTGTTTTCCAAGTGATTGGCAAGATTGCACGTTATTCAACAATATTGCTAATGAAATTCCTCATTGATGTTCCAGCTGTGCTTTATCATCGCTGGGGAAATCTTGACTTGGCAAAGAAGCACTATGAAGTCTCTCTGAAGCTTGATCCTACGGCACCAGGGACCAAGGAAAACTACAACCTCTTAAGAAGAAAACTGGAGCAATTGCAAAAGAAAGGCGGTGCCTGATGTTTCTTTTCAGGTTGTCCGTGCATGCTGTTTACGATTACTGTTACATGGGTACTTTTGACCATGTAAAGGATTCAGTCATTATTTCTCAAAAACAATAACACCACCAGCACCGCACACTTGAATGTCCAATTATGCCCTCCTACAGATCCTAACATTTCAGCTTGAGGGATTGTTTTATTTTTACTATTGAACTGCTTTTAAAGTCCCTTAGAACGTTTTTATAGGTATATGAAAGCAATGCAGATGGAATTTCACAGCTTTCGCTTGTAATTTGATATCTTCATCTGACTTTTTAGTAGCAGGATAAATATCAGAAGGCAGTTTTATTTCTGAAAGTGATTCTTTAAAAAGTGCAATTTCCTGTTTAAATCCTGATCTTTTAAAGTATGAAGAATATCTGTCCGCTTCAGTTTTATTACTGCCTTCTACTGCCAGTCCTGCAGAGCCAGTGGAAGAATGGATTGTCTCCAGCACATCAGTCTACTCATGTAATTTGGGTTATGCCCTTGTTCTTGTTTCTGGCTCCACCCTGTGAAGTGTCGGATTTGTACAGGAGTAAGTGAGGACAAGGATTTGACCATAAATGTTTGTCAGCCAGTGTACTGCTGAGGTATGCTTGAGTGGAGAAAATACTCTTAGATTAAGACAAAGATTTTAGCAAGCAGCAAAGGGAAAAGAACTGTGAGGCGACGGAGGAGTCAGAGTTTCTGTTCTTGCAGGCAGCCTCATCTAGCACAGACAACTTGGGCAACAAGTCAGAATTGCTTTAGCTCCTGCGGCAGGTCAGTGGTCTAAATACAGTATAGCATCTACAGGAGCCAATTTCTGCGTTCTCAGGCATTTCAGTCCTTTCTGGTTAAGGACATTACACTTTTCAGCTCCTATATTGTTGGTGAATAAGGAGAGAATTTCTGTGAAAAAAGTAACTGGGCAGAGCACCTGACCTTGGCTGTTGATGTATTAACTGGAAGGAACTCAGCTTCACCTTTGTCTCCCGTGACGCGTGCTCGCTAAAGTGGCAGTTAAATAATCATAGCTCTTAACGCATAAACTGGTCACATTGATGTGGGATGATTTGGAGATGGTATACATTGATACAGTGTCACTTTTCAAAATGTGCTATGCTTTAATATGTGTTTAAATTCTGGCTGTCCAGAGTTGTTTGTCTTGTGCTAATATTTACATTCCTGCTTCAGGACTTAGTCACATGTCTATTGGTTGGGTTTTTTGGGTGGTTGGGTTTTTTTAAGATTGGAAGATTGCTATTGGATGTGGAAACTGAGGAACTTTACCTCTCTTTTCACGTTCCTTTATTCTTTCCCACCATGTCCCCCAGGCAGAAATTAATCAGTGCAGTATTTGCAGCTTTCCTAATTTGTCCAATGGTTATTGTCTAGGAGATTGTGTAGTGTTCTCCATACACAACTCATCTATGTGTGGAACCACTTAAAGTGTCAGGGCAATGCCTGCCATAGGACAGAATTTCGCGTGACCTTGCAATCTGACCACCAAGTAACCATTTTACATCTATACTATGTTTTGAACATACAATAGACTGCTTTTACATTATAAATTTGCTTGGAAATGAGAGTTGTTTCAAGAACCGAGTGTGTCTACAGAGCACATTGCAATACTGCAGAGCTACCAAAGCATCCTCTGACGAAACAAGTTTGGGTACTACCAGTAGCGCAGCTACTTTAATGTAATATTCTTGCCAGACTAACTGTAAATCTCACCGTCAAGGCTGCGGCAGTGTGATGCTGTCCGCAAATTTGGCTTCAAATTAATTAATATGCCTACATTATATGGTATGTTGCCATACTGGTTTTAGTTGAGGTACCAGAGGCATGTATTTGTGTTAGTGCATTGCTCCTCTCCTGCGAACATAGCCCGTTTCTCAGCAGGACTGATTAGTTCATATAAGGTACTAAGTTGATGCAATTGTGTCCATTTCTTCTGGTTTCTGGACAGAATTTTCAGAAACTAGTTTCTGAATATATTTGCAGGATATAAACATGCTCTTTGATAAGTATCTGTACTGATTCAGCAGAACGCTGCACCAGTATGGCTAGTCATCTTCTGGTAACCAGCATAGTCTAGTCAGTACCAACTTTTGTATCTGAAACATCATAAATACACCCTTCGGTACAAACAGCAGACTTTTAAGGCTTTCCAGACATAGCCTATTATTCATCAGATACAGAGAACACTTAGCTACTTCAGTCATGAGGTATTAAAGAGTTGGGATCTGGCTGGATGAGCTACTTTATAGCAGAAGATAAATGTGTTTAATATAATCAGGTCTTTTCTGTATATTTGCAATATGACATACTGAGTTTAAATTATTATTCTCATCATGAAGTTCACGTGTATAGTTTTCCCTGTTGCCTGGTGTATTAGCTTTACAGAAATCCACCAGATCAATATTATGTATGGGGTGTGAATTCCCTTTAGGTCATTATAAACCAAAGTTGTTGTAGGAATTCTTCTGTGGAAGTTAGTTTGTCCTTCTACTCAAGAGTCTTAGATGGAATATTTTGTTGGTATTTGAAAATGGTGTTTACTCTTCAATACAGACAACATAATTTCTGCTTGGTTAGTTTTCTGGCTACTTGTATATATTTTTGTGAGGGTTTATTTGTTTTATATCATTTTCAGTGCTACAGAAATTCATTGTGATTGTTTGTATGATGGTAATAAGAAGGATACGCTTATGTCTGAGCATAATGTTGAGGCAGAATTGGGTTCAAAAGAAGCAACAAACAAGACTGCTTTTTTAATAAAAATTCCTCAAGACTTTCAAGAATGCTAAATATTTTTTTACTTTATTTTCAGAAATATTTTGAGAGTGCAAATAATACAGTGAGTTTTATTAAAACGGTTATAATGTTAACTTTTTGCTTGTTTTTTCATACCTCATAACTGACTCCTGGAATAGTACAGAACACACAACCTGGAAGAGAGAAAGGTGAAGACAAAGTGGGTTTGTACATAAACGTTGTCTGTCTTTCCAGCGTGCTGGATATTTTTCCCCACGTTACCTTTCCACCATTGCTAATTACAGAAGATTAAAGTTTCCTGCTTATCAGCTGGCCTGCTCTATTCTTTAGTGAAACTAAGAAACCTGGATACGTTTTTTTTTCAAAGAATGCGTGTTCAAATACAGTTCTGAGGAGAGAAATACAGAATGATTTAATGCACAGAATGGAGTCAGAAAAATATTCACAATGACTGCTATGGGTGACAGTCTCCTTTCACCAAAAACTACCAAGGGAGTTCCCTAATTGTATGTTTCTCTCCTGTTTAGACCAATGCCATGTACGTGTTTATTCCTGTTATTTAATTTCATACTTAGGTTTTAAAGTTTAGAGATGTGGGTTGTGTGTGTGTTTATGAGCACTCAGAAATAAAAATCTTCAATACTTTTGAATGGTTTGTTAAAAATATTGGGCCTATTCACTGGGAACGTGTTTCCTTCATATTTGAGATGCCTGCATCTGAGTCATTCATCCTAGTTCCTCTGGGTAGCCAGTGGGAAGAAAAAAACAGGTAATCTGTAACATGATACATCTCCTAAAGAAAGCATCTTTAGGATATGAGGCATGATCTGCTTGAAGCAGGTATTCCTCCTCACTAACTTCAAAGGGTAACTAAGGTGATCAGCTCATATATATGGAGAAAGTCTCACTGCTGCTTTCAGTTGAGGTAATCCGGTCCCATATGCCATTAGTATTCTCGTCCGTTATCTGCACCAAGAATATGAAGAGACTGGCATTGAAGCAAATTGGCAGGTACTTGCCTTGAGAGTCAGAGCGCTGTAGTAGCTGGATGAAGGAATGGGATGAGACAAAGAACAGAGCTTTGGTTTCTGCGGACAGATAAATTTATATGGCCGATGAAGCATCTGAATGTCAAATCTCTGCCTACGGAAACAGAACATTGAGGTCCAATTCGATCCATTGTTAGCTGGTCAAATGGACTCTTGGTGTCCTGTTTTAAAAGCAATCTAAAGCAACCGTAAATTTGCAAAGGTGATTTTTTTTTCTTAAATTGAAGTTGCTATTTCAAGCTGTAGCTGTTAGTGTGTTAAATGTGATAGCATAGCCCATTTCTATATGGTGGGGTTTTTTTTAAATTTAAATATCTTTATATTTATTTGCCGGTTCCTGCTTGTGTTCCACATTTTGCATGAGCATAGGTATGTTTATATACCTATCGTTACCTGTAGGTAACAGGTAATCGTAACCTGTAGGTTCCCGCGTGATTCTTGATTTGCCCTGTCACTGAATAGCGCTTCTTCCCGCAGCTCTTGATAGGTCTCTATCAAGTAGGTGTTTAGGAGGGCGTGTTTAACTGGAAAAGACTAAAGTTTGCTAGAAACAAAAGTTGAATTTCTGTGACGTGAACGCCGAGGGAGCCAAACGTCTGCCGTGTTACCACTGTAAGCAGCAGGCGCCACTAGTAACAGCCACTTTAGGCTGGGGGGATCATGTCAAGTGGTTGTATATAGGTGTAATATTATAAACCCAGCCCTGTAGGGGAAAAGGACCATATAGCCACTCTGAAGAAGGGGATGTGCATATGGCTATATGGGCTGCTGGAGGACCGATGGCCTTTGTACTGGAAAGCTGCCCTGCAGTATTGGGGCATGGGTGTTCAGTGATGAGACCTGTCGAGTGGTTCAGGGCTTTTTAAAATAACTATTTTTTGTTAGAAAAAAAAAATCCCTACAGCTACTGAAATTGGTAGCGCGTGATTGCTGAGTTGAATTGTTTTTTTTAATGTAGTGTTAATCATTTATATTGCCAATGGTGCATTCCAATTTATTCTCAGCTGAGCAAGAAGTAAGTACATTTGTAATGGAGCCATGTAATAAATCCGCGTTTTGCTATCTTTTTGCATAGATTTTAATTGTGACAATGGTGTTTATTTTTTGTAGGAAGTTTTTTATTCAGGGTTCTGCTATAAGCTAGGAAGAAAATCTAACAGGCAGGGTAGACTGGTACTGTGACACAGAGGGAGGCATTCTTCCCCTTAGAGTAACAGTTTAAAGTGGTGGAACACCTAACTAATTAATTCAACCTCTAAAACAATAAACTATAGAAAGAAAAGCAGGAGATGCTGTCTCAAACTCTGAGCAATCTGACCTCGTGTTAGAGCTGGAAGAGAATTATTGAATGCTAATTGTTTAAGAAAGGGAACGGTCGGTAACAGGTGTCAGCCCAACTTTCAGTGCACTGACTGGTCCAGGAGGGGGTCCGACACCGGACCATCGCTGGTGGTCCCAATCACCCAGCTACAGAACAGTGCCTGTGTGTGAACGAGTATGGAATTGTGCAGCATCAACCAGAGCACGAGGGATATTACTCCTCATCCTGCCGGCGCGTTCGTTTTCTTACGGTGATTTCACTGCGCAGAGCCTGCAGGTGCTTTGCTAAGGAAGGGGACTGTTCCCCGCAGAGCCCCAGCCCGAGGGGCGCTGGGCGGGCGCTGGGAAGCTGCCCGAAAACGGGGGTGAAGACAAAACCGCTCGGCGCGCTCCCAAGTCTTAAAACTTGTGCTGCAGCAGGCTCGGCATCAACCTCTGGCCGCAGCCGAAATCCCTCCTGTAGAGCAGTCAGTAGCATTCTTAAGATCATAACGCTTTTTTAAAGTTGTCTAAAAGCCAAAGGTGGTGCCGGAGGTTGTGTTTCTCGATGCGGGTCTGTTACGGCCTCCCCGGTGGGGAGGCCCCGGGGCCGCCTGTATGGATTCTTTCGCCGCTGCCGGTTTTGGGGGGCGCGGCCCCTCTCCGGGGAGCGCAGGGCGCTGCGCCCTCCGCTGAGGCTCTCGCAGCTGCCCCGGGTTGCCCTGCTCGCCCTCCTCCGGGCCCGCTGCCCGCTCCTCCCGCAGCCGAGGCGGCCCGGGCGAACGACCCCGCTTCACCCCCGGGGGGTGGAGGAAGGGGGGCCCCGCCCCTTGGCCAGCCCCGCCCCGCCGCCTACTCCCCCGGGAGGCGCCCCGGGACGGGCAGAAGGAGGCGGCTGCAGGCGGGAGCGAAGGCGCGGAGGCTCCGAGGCACCGGCAGCGCTGGCGAGTGANGGGGGGGGTCTCGGCGGCGGCCGGTGGCCGGAGGCGGTGTCCCGGCGGCGGCGGTTGGGGGAGGGGGGGGAAAGCGAGTGGCTCCGGGTGGACCTGAGGCCGCGGGTTCCGCCGGGGGCTCTCCGTGGAGGGCCGGCGGCGGCAAAGAGCTCCGGCGGGAGGGAAAGGGCCCGCTGGTACCGGCGGAGAGCAGCCTGCTGCGCCGGCCGGCGCCACCTCCCCGGCCTGCGGCCGCCGGGCTGAGGGCGGTGGAGGCGGGCTGGTGGGCCAGTGGGGCAGCAGCGCGGCGCAGCCCTGCCGCCGGCTCCTCGCCGGTTTGCGGTGGCGTGCGAGAGCTGCGAGCGGCCCAGCGCCCTCCGCCCCCCGCCGCGGGGCTGAGGGCTGCCTCGCCGGGTGCCGCGCTGCCTTCCACCACCCCCACCCGCGGGGACCCGGGTGCCCGTGGTGCGTGGGGCCTGTAAGGTCGCAGCAGTGTGGCTCGGCGTGGCAGGGGCAGCCGGGCTGCCGGCAGCCGACCGTTTGCTCCGGTAACACCGCCTAAGGTGAGGGAGAGCTCTCCGGGACGCTGAACAGGGCTGATGGGCCCACCGGTGCACCTTGCGTCCTCCTGGGCTTGGGAAGCTTAGAGCATCCTCCGAACAAAAGTGTTTGTTGTGATCCAAATACACATTTTAGTAACGTACCTTTACCTTGTAAGGATTAGTGATGTGCATTTGAAGAACAAATGTCTAAACTAAAAGGAGAAGAGAAGATACTTCAGGTACCATAGATGAAGAGAAGCTATGACAGTTGATACCTGCATCCTTACCAGATAACAGAGCATTAATCTTTTTGCTTGCATTGCTCGGACTGGATTTTTTTTTATCTTTAAATCCTTCTGAGGATTTCATTTCACTATATTTTAATTTCCTGCTTTTTCTGCATCTTTTTCCATTTTAGAGTTATGTAAACCTTTTGCTTTGGAGTTAAGGTTCATTTAGCTGTATCTGCGTTAACTCCAGACAATTAACTTCCTCATTTTCTGCTTGAGGGCTTTTTAATTTGCTACTTCTGTAATTTTTGCCATGCTTTGAAAATATCAAGGTAGCAACTTATATAGAGCTTAACGTACAGAGGCACAACTATAAATATCTCCATGACCAAGTTGTTTCATGTAGAACTCCGTGAAGAGTGGACTGGTTTTATATACTCTCTAGTTTAAGCAGGCAGTCAACCTGGAAAAGCAATTTCTTGACAATTAAAACTGTTAATTGTGTGACATAGGCCATTCAGAGAGGCTTTAAATTTCACATGTCTAAATGAAAAATGGGCATATTTCCATCTTTCTTCTCAGGGGAGGGGAGAAGAGCCTTAAAAACCTAGACTGTCTATAAAGTGTATGTATCCTCAGCCAGCACTCATCTGCTGCCCTTGCTTCATCATAGCTGTCAAAGTCATATGAAAACTAATGTGTCTTTTTACCTAAGTGTGTTACAGCATTCTGTTGCCATTGGTAAATAAAAGCTAAACAGAACAGATCTTACTGTCCGTCTCAAAACCTGAATTGACAAAGGTGTTACATGCAAAACAAAAAAATGGACTTCCCCTACGTTGCTAATTTTTTAAAATCAACACCCTATTGCTGACAAATATTAACTACTTAATATGCATGTCATACTTCATTTTGCTTGGGTTCTTGCAGCCTGTTTGCTCCTCAGTTTCCAAATTACTGATGTGTTCTGCATCAGCTTTGCAAGCAAGTCTCTTTGAGCTTGTTCATGACTTTGTTTTGGGACCACTGGAATATTGAACAAAGCTTCGTCCTGTCACAGAAAAGAATGGGTCATGTTGTCGATACCTGTTGTGTCATCTGCTCCTTATAAATTTCCTTTTGATGAATTCTTTATGTGTGTGATCAGAGTTTTTCCTGATCATTCTCTCGTATCAGTTCAGTGCAGAAATGTTTTGAATGCTTCACTTACTGCAGTGGCTGCTTTTTATCTTTTAGAAAGGATCATCATGTCAGTTCATGCTTTCCTTAGCTGATTTTTGACGTGGAAAGCTAGGTCCCTCCAGAGAGTACTGAGCACAAACCGGGCCCGGTTTTGCACCAGACGTCCTGCTGTCTCTCCCACCCACTGTTAAGCTGAGCGCAGCCTCTTCACTTGAAAAAGTGTCGCCTGGCATTGGCTTTAGCCCTGCTCTGAGGGGGAGGCTGGACTAGGTGACCTTCAAAGGTCCCTTCCAACCAGCATTCCTCTGACTCTGTCTATACCTTTTCATGACTCCCAATAGTAACCCAACTACCTATTTCAAAAGAAGTTTCCTCTTGAAAACTACTTTCATCTGACTGCTGATGTAACCATGATTTTTGCCTGTTCTGCTTCTGTTGTTCATATGGCTGCGTTTGTTTTTCTTGGGGAGCCTTTGGGAAGTGAGGGTATGTGGCTGCCTGATCTACATTGTGAATTTGTGAGTGTAGGTACAGGCACAAAGGTGCAGTCATGAGGGTGTCACGAAGTGAAATAAGAGAATAATAAATTCCTGGGGTATGTTGTGGCACTTGCCTTCTGCTGCTAGCTCCAATACACTTTTACTTTCTGTCAGATTAGGCAGATTATTTTTCTGTCTAATCGGAAGCAGAATTAATAGTTACTGTTTGTAGCAAAAAAATATACTTCATTTCACTGTCGTTTTTGTCATCTCTGTTTTGGAGCAATGTACTTTTTTTTTCTTCCTATTCAAGTCTTGTTGTATGTTTCCCATGCTCTAAAAGCATATGCTCTTTGAACTTGAACCTGGTCAAATAATTTTCATAACTCTATCAATTTAAGTAGAATTGAATATGAAAACTCGCACGACATTTCTATGATTCTATGATTTTACGTGACATGAACTACTTAAGCAGAGAACACATGCCATGATAGGATGCATTTTCTATGTGAACTGATGCTACCTCCATTTTTCAAAGTATTTTTTGCAACATTCTGACAGAGGGGTAAGTATTACATAGGTAATTTAGTAAGAGACAGGGGAAATGTGTGGATGTAGTCATGTCATTGAGTTTGCAAATGTAATACCTTTTTCATTCTGTCTCTCTAAAGAGTGTGCTTAATACCTTTTCTCTTCAAAGACAGAACTGTTCAAGCAGTAGTAAATCACTGTTTTTAAATCAAAATCTGTAGCTATTTAGAATTTTCTGCTCTTTTTCACTCCAGAAGTTTAATTACATTTTATGGACCACCTCTCTCTTCCTCACTCCCAAAAACCAATTAATGCTAAAGAAGGACAGACTGTACCAGGATAATATAACATTCTGTTGATTTGCCATTACAGTGATTTTTGAGAATGCCCTTTACATTAAGATTTTGGGCCGTTGTAATTTCCTTAAGTGTGTCAGCTATTTGCTCTTAACATCTTGAGAAAACATATTGAATATGACTGTCACTCTTGATTTCTCTGTCTTACAAGACACCACCTTTCCTATGCAGTTACCCGTATAACCACCTCTCTCTGCAGTGTTTTGACAGTAATTGCCCATGTCCTTTACTAACAGACGGAGTTACCATTGTATTGCTGACGTTCTGACAGAAGTTCTGGGCCACGTAGAATCGTAGAATCATTTTTTCCTCGTCCGTTCCCTGAAGCATTGCGTTTTTCCAGTGCTGTGTGTTGCCACTGGAACTGTGAGGGAGATCATCCCACCTGTGCCGGGCTTCAGCTGTGTGAAAGTATCTGTATTAGGACAAAACTGCAATTTTAAATGTATGTGCTATCAAACAATACCAGAGTAATTACAAGTCTATTTCTCTTTTCTCTTCTTTCCCTCTGCTCATTTTGTGTAGCCTAATACAGTCCCACTATTTTTATCCTAATATAATTCAGGTTGGAAGGGACCTTGGGAGTCTAGTCCAATCTCCTTGTTCAAAGCCAGGTCACCTGTGTGAGCAGACCAGGCTGTTCAGGGCTTTAGCCGATATGTCTTGAAAACCTACAGNGTTGGAAGGGACCTTGGGAGTCTAGTCCAATCTCCTTGTTCAAAGCCAGGTCACCTGTGTGAGCAGACCAGGCTGTTCAGGGCTTTAGCCGATATCTCTGTGGACAGAGACTACACAACCCCTCTGGGCAGCTTGCTTCAATGTTTGCATCATGAAAATCATTTTCCTTGAATCAAGTCAGGGCCTCTCTTATTTTGGTTTATACCTGTTGTTTCTCCAACTCCCCCATGCACTGCTGTGAAGAGCCTCGCTGCATCTTCTGGATAACCTCCTCATAGGTACGGGAAGACTGCTATTAGGTCACCCCAAAGCCATCTCTTCTCAAGTTGAACAAGTTTCCTGAGTTTCTTTTCACAGAGCACGTGCTCCTGCCCCATGACTATCTGAACTCACTGCAGCTTATCACTATCTTCCTCGTACTGGGGGGTCCAAAACTGGATGCAGTATTGTAGGTGTGGTCTAATGAGTGGCAACTAAAGGGAGATCATTGCTTCCCTCAGTCTGCTGGTTGTGCTCCCAGCCAGGGAGCTCACGAGCTCATACAGTGCAGGGTGCTTGTGTTCTTTGCTGCTTTTTTTGTTGTGCAAGGTGTGTTCATGAGTCTTAAGGTAAGGATCAGTAAGGTAAGTCATTGAGATGTCAGAGGAAACGTGGATCCCAGACAGCATAATTTTGACTGCTGTACTGCACTTTTGGTTGAGTCCTGGCTCTCCCAACAACAGTCAGGGTTTTAGATTTCGTGTTAGTGAAGAAGGAGACATAGATGTTCAATTCTCATCACATGTCTAAAATTCTCAGTTTACTTACATTTTCCACAAGTCTCAGGAATACTCAATGGCATCGTGTGGTAACACTATCATGGACAATTTGAATAGTGTTTTGGAATGGTAGTATAGAAGACTTTTCTCCAAAATATTTTTTGCTGCTGGACTTAGTCTTCTATAGTTCTTCTCTTGTATCTCTCCATATCCTAGATATCAACCTGCACCTCTGCTGCAGCCTTCTGCATCACAGGGACTAAAAGTTGTCTACGTTTCTAGTAAAATATGTCATTTAATACATTTTTCCTTCTGGTAGGCAGACCAGTTTCTGTACAGGGCTTTAAATAATTAGGGTTTTATTGTTCCTACTGACACATAGTACTGATAAGAATTGTGGGTATGGACCTCACCACTGCTCCCCTCTTTCATCTGCTGCTTTAGCTAACAGATTTGCATTTGAAATGTGAGTTTCATTTGCAGTTGGTGGCAAGAGTTTCAGCTCACATCTCTTTACATCAAGTAGTGAAGCCTGAACGACCAGCCCAGATTCCAAACTTTAGGAAATTTAAGTGAGGTGAATACTACCCTCTGGTTCCTAAGAAGTTATTAATAGCATTCTTTCTGAATTCTTTTACATTGAACCCAAGTGTTTGTTGTTTAATTGCATATTAAAAAGGCTACAGTATGGATATTGAATTTTAGCACTAGAATCAGTATGTAATTTTAATTATGTCTATGGACTCTATCCACTGTAACGTCTGTAAATAACAGTTTTGTTGTTGCTTAGATCTCAGAATGCGTGAATTTCTTAGAAATCAAAGGAAACAGGTTAGATTATTTCCCATCAGGAGAGGCACAACCCACATACGCAGTAATGCTGAAAGCTAGAAGGAAAATAGAAATAAACCAGTTTTCTTCAAAACATTGCTGAGAAAAATGATATTAGGAGTGAGACTGTAAGTAGTGAGTGAGAAATGAGGGTCTTGGTTTGGTTTTGTGTTGGAAGAATGCTGGTTGTGGTGGTTTTGAATGACATTGACACCTAGTGATGAACAAGGGATTCACGTTAGTTGTGATATGAGAGTAAGGCCATGACAGAATTTCATTGATAATAGCTTCATTAGAAGAAATTATGGGTTGTTTTAATGTAGAGAGAAATGGTAGGTAGATAGGCCAAAGTACACAGAGTTGTAATCCTCTTGTCTTTAATTTTCTTTTTATTCTTTAACTCTTTTAATTCTTTTGTTAGCTTTGTCTTTTTTAAGCTAATTTAACTAATTGCATGACCTGTAATTCACTGTGGGAGCTGGAATAAAACATTTCAGATTCTTGGAGCATGTAGCACGTGCTTCAAGTTTGAAAGGAAGTGTTTAAGGCTGATTAATCATTGATTTAGCATCTATAGTAGTAATTTGTAAAACAGAAGATACAAAATAATTGGTGTCACAAGAAAGCAAACTTTTGGGCTCAAGTGGTTTGCAAGTCCAGAAGTGTGATTGGAAGGTGTTGCCCAGTAAAGTAACTGGTTCTATGTCAACATCTTTACAGGTGTCCAGTGAAGGGATATTGGCCCCTTCTTTGGGACTTCCCTAATTTTAGCTTGTAAGGTAGCGTGCAGTTGCTCTTCCCCGTGCTGTCCATCTCCATGCTGCTAGGCACCAGCCTTCTGTTTGTTCTTCTGTGTATCTCCTGCCTTCCTTTTGTGATGACATTCTTCTGGCCTCTGTTTTTTATTTATTTTCCTGTGCTCAAGGGTTTACTGAGCTCTACACTGACATATGTGGAATGAGTGCTGGAATATACTCTCTTGTATGGGTTTACCCAGCTCAGCTCACCTGGACCAAGAGGACATTGTTCTACAGTGAGGCAACAGGTTCTTGTCAGTGTTTCAGTCTGGGGAAAAATGGGAATCCTTCATGAGTTTTGTGAAAAGCTCATGGAAAAGGAAATGTTAGGAGGCTAGAGAAGGGGATTAATAACATAAGCAACCATAGTAACAAATTGAAGAGAAAATTACTGGATTCAGGGTTGGGGTTTTTTTTATCACTGAGATCGGATTTAAGCTTGCAGTAGGACTTGTTCGGAGATGAACTGTTATCAGAATATGTGGGTAGAAAAATTGGAGGCAACTGAAGAAAAGAGTTTTAAGCAATAGCAGTTGGGTTAAGATGATCAGATGAGGGATAAAAAACATAAAAATTACTTGCCATGGTTGTCAGCTGAGATGTGATGGTCTTGCATTTATAGGTAGGAGTAGAAGAAGGATATAGGCATTAGGTTTCCTTTTTCCCCTGACTGCATGCTTGTGCAGGTGCTCAAGGGAGACTGTGGCTTGAAGAACAACTTAAGCCCGAACTTATTCTGGGCAAAGGAAGAACTCTAAAGAGGATGCAACAACCCTACAGAGATTAGAAAAGTGAGGAGAAAAGATTACTAGGTGGAAAATGTAATCTTGGAGTGAATATCAGCATTTAAATATGCTCAAGAGTGTATATCAGTTGCTATTGATTTTCTTTGAGGCTATATTTTAGTGAAGCCATCAAAACTTAAATTTTCTGTAGAATGAGTAAGTGAGAATCTGCCCTCAGCGTTGCACCGTATTTTCACTGAAAGGGGATGGAGTACAGTATGTACATGGAGTGTGGCAACGTGTACTTTGAGGCAGTGCTTTAAAACTACATCACTTTGCACAACGCTAACTACTGTTTTGTCTTGTGTTGCCTGTGAGGTGTGGAGATACTGTTTGGTAAGTATTACTTTGGGATGTGGGCATAGGAGAATAAGTAAATTAAATTTAGATGGGATTGCACAGAGCTAAGCCTGCACTATATTAGGAAAATGTATAAATAACTGAGAAACTATATGAATGAGAGCAATGTTTTGACACAATTTATGGAGTGGAGCCCCAGGCTTAATTTTGCCTTAGCTGAAAATTAGGTAGGGAATAAATCCCAGCAGGACACTTATCATACACATACACGTTTCACACATCAAACCACTAACCTGCTCCAAGGCTGCAGTGCTTTCTGTGATGTACTTCAAATATGCTGGCTATGAAAACTTTCAGAATATGTATTCAGCCACTGGCCAAATCTTACTAAAGCTTTCTGAAGCTCATTTCAAACATGAAAAGTAACACAAAGTTATATGCTTATGAACTTTGTCTGGTTGGGAAGAGTGTCATTGGGGAAGGTGATATGAAGGGCTTGGAAAGAAGAATCTCTGTCTTCTGTGGACTCTGTAGATAGAGACCTGTTCTCTTAATTGTTATCTCTAGTAGGAATCAAATTCAAGAGAGAATGAGCATAAAAGAAAATCAACATTTAAGACATTTAAGTTATATTTTAGGTTAATGATTTCTTTCTTTCGATTAAACTGTCCTAAGGCAGTGGGCTTTATTTCATGATTGTGGGTCCAGACATAATGAATTTCTCAGTAATGTGATTATTTATGTAGTTAAGGGAAGCTTCAGAAAACCTGCTTAACAGAAACAAAACAGAGAATACAAACAGGTGCAGTAAAGAGAGAAAAGAGGTTGTTAGTGTTTTTTCATCTTTCTGGTATGGGGCTTCTTAATGAGATATACTGGCTGACTGTTTTTTCCTATCCTTCCTATTCTTGTTTATATTTACCTTTATTTATCTTGTCGAAATATGAAGAAATTTAGGTCAAAATATATCTGGATCCATCTGCTCATCTAGTCTGTTCTTTTACTGCTAGTAGTTATTATATGTTTTAATTAAGTATGCTTAATGACAGTTTACTACACTAATGGGTGGTATCGAGTATCTTTAATTTTGTACATGATGAACTTACTAATGCAGAGAAGATTTTTTTCCTAATTTCTATATATAAAAACAATGATTTAATCTCTTAATTTGTCAAACTGTCGTCTATATGTCTTATCTGTAACTTCCGTTTCATTGTTGTTTTAGGTGAAAACTCAACTAGGCTTTATAATTTAGCTGCCTTTAGCAGAGGCATATTATTACCACAGTCATGTTATGAATATAGGAAATGTTTATTCATTGACACAGGGATCCATTTCAGTTTTGAATCTTCTTTAATTATAATTTTCTTTTGATAAAGGAACTTCGTGCTTTAAATCTCATGACAGACTTAAATTACAAAGTCCATGACTGATCTTTCAATTTTAAGTTCATCAAATATGTTTTAATTTTCATATTGTTTTCTTGTGGTTGACATCAATGTTGAGGTAACCTGATTTTAAACAGGAGTCTGCAGAGTGGTGCAGCAGACACGTGACCTGATAGGTATGACACTAGAAGGAAGGAGCAGATGATACTGCCTTTAGGATAATTTGCCTTTCATCACCCTGCCAAATCAGGTAATTTGGTTTCACATCAGACAAGTCAAAAATTAATCTATTGGGCTAATTTTTGACATTATATATGGGATGGATTATTTCTTTGATGTTCCCCCAACCCCTCTCTGGTTCTCTACGCCAGCCCACTAAGACCATCAGCGCAACTACATTATCAACTAGATTTTTACTGTAGGTAGTAGTGATGCTTTGGGAGTGTGTTTAGGGAAAAACGTTAGGAAATATTTTCAGCGACAGTAGAGCAGTGTTAAGATTAATGATTTTATCTCTTAGCAGGAATAAACTCCCCAGTAATCTTGTACTTTTGTGATCTGTAAAAACTCTGCAGTATTAACAGCATGCAGAAATTTAATATCTACTTAGACAGCTCTTCTTGGATCCCAACTCTGATTACTTCTGCACTATGGGCAGAGCTGCTGTGAATGTAACTTGTGTAGCATGTTGTCTGAGCTACCACCAATATAATCACTTACTTAACTATCTTTCTAAGAAACATGTGTTAGCTTCCATTGTTCTTTTTGGTAAGACCTATGACGTTGCTCTGGATTACACCCATATGCATGTGTAGCAATTTACCTGTGAATGTCCAGTGAGATCACATATGCCAAAACCAGTCTGTGAACAAATGTGTACAAGACTGTTTCCTGTATGTCTAGAAAAATAGTGGTGTATCTCGTCTATAGTTGCCACATTGACAGCTTGGAGAAAAACTGCATGAGGGTATAGATTTTCAATTATTCTGTATCAAAGTGATTTATCTCACCAGCTTGCTATGAATAGAACAAATAAAGCCTATTTCTATAAGCAAAATAGAATATATATTTTTAAAATCTCTAATAAATAGCAATTATTTCTGAACTTTTTATGATTAAAATGTCTCATATCTGTGATCTGAAAACAGCGTTTGAGATGAAAAATTGACAAAATGGAGAGAAGGCTTGTTTTTTAGATTTGGATTTCTAGCTGCTTTTATGTACAGTAGGTAAAATGGGATGGTGCCTTGCAAGCCCTGAAGGGCACAAGCCTGTGCAGCTTCCTATTTGAGAAGCAGAAGCTTCAGGGAGGGCATGGTAACAGTGAGCTGTGCAGCTGTTCTTGAGGCTGCGATGGTGCGGTCCTGGGTCGTTTTCGCACTTTGCCTTCTTTCAGTGATTTTATCGGCCTGGCACTACTCTGCCTTTGAGCCAGACATACCTTGTGTGTGCCGGGTCCAGCCAAAGCCAGCTTCAGGACTAACAACAGTCTTTGACTGTGCCATCTCCTAGAAAGTAGAAAAATTAGATTCATGCCCTCTGTCCGGAGGGATCTAACCCACTTCTCTCGGGAGCAGTTGGTCTTGTTTGGCCTTTTGAAGCTGTGCAGAAAGCAATGGACAATTTCTGGGATCAGGGAGCATTCCGTGTAGTACCTCAGGATTATATCTCCGAGTGTATTTGGGAGGCGCTATGTGGAGCAGGAATGGGTGTGAATCCAACATTTCACTCTCTCTTTTCAGGGTTATTGCTATTTGGGGAAAAAGCCTTCAAAATCAAGTAATTGCATAATGCACCATCTATAAACAGGCAGGGAGTTGGATCTAGAAATCTCGTCTTGAGGTAGCAGGAATCTAATGACTGGACCATAGAATCAGTCTCTTGCGGTCCCCATGAGTCTAGTATTACTTTCCATGCATAGCGTATGAATCAAACTGCCTTTTATTTTTACCTTTTAAAGGAGAGCTAAGATATTGTCTCATCGAGTTCTTTGGCAAAAGGGAAGTTTTATTTCTTATAGTAGTGTATTTCTTATAGAGATTTGACTGACTTGGTGTTGAGGATAGTCAGTAGTGAGGGATTCCCAGCAATCGTGGATGGTCTGGGTGCTTCCTAAGCACTGTGGTTACCAGTAGGCGGTTAGTCTTTCCTAATGTCCATCTTTGGAATTTAAGCTCATTGGGTCTTCTGTTCAAGTAGATGTGGAAAGAAGCTTACTGCCTCTCTTTTTCCATTACAGTATGCTTTCATATACTTAAAAGCACAACCCTATTTTCTCTAAAATAAGGGATCACAGTCCAGGCTCTTGTTTTTCCTCTATAGGTTGTGGTTTCTTGACCTACGATTGCTCTCACTCTTCCTTCTGGTCAACTGATCACTTTTCTCTAAGAGTATAGTGCTCAAAGCTGGACATCTACTCAATTTGTGACCAGAGCGGGAGATGATGTTCACGTGTCTTACATGCACTCATTTGTACATAAACAGTAGGATATTTTTTTCCAAGTGTACCACGTTGTTGACTCATGTTGAGTTCATGATCATTATAATTGCCAAATCTCTTTCCCCAGAACTGCTGTTAGGCTAATGTTTCCCCAGATTTTGTTTCTGCAGTTGATTATTCCTGGCTAATCTTAGAACTCTGCACTGGCCTTACTTGAACGGCTGCTGCAGAGCAGCAGTTGTGCAGGGGCTTGCAGTTGTCTCAGTAGCCTTGTGCACAGCTTTTTGCATTGTGGCACTACCTGTATCTCTCACATCATTAAGTATTTTCATTACCAGTATTTCCCTGCTGCTGGAATGAATATAACAAATTTTGTACGTATGTCCAGTTTGAGATGAACCTCTGATAAACATTCAGTTTTTCTAAACAGTTTTATTTACCTAGTTACCAACAGTTCGTGTTAAATCATGCTTTTCTAGCTTGCTTGTGGGAATATCATGAGCAGCATTGTTGAAAGTTCCACCAAGGTCAAGATAAATAACTAGCATAGATCAAGAGAGATAATTGCTTTACAGCATCCGCACATCTTACCAGCTGTTGAGGTAGGAAACTACCTCTGTGTGTGTTCTAAATCTTAGTTTTTATTACTAGAAGGTCTGCATCCCTTCTTTCACCCATAGGAACTGACATTGGAAATAGCGGGTGTCTTCATCCAAGTGGTATCTCCTAGGTCTGTCTTGGCAATCTTTTCCTGCTCAGACTCTCCTGCTGAGCGCAGGTCGGGCAGGAGATGTCTAGCTGCTCTGCTGAGCAGCTCCAAGCAGACCTTTTTGACCTGTGTATTACTTCACCAGTTGTACTTCTGCTCCTGTTCATGTCAAGTTTAAGCACATTCTGATTCAGTGGCCATTGAATGCTTGTATCCTTTGGGAGAAAGTGGGAGAAAGTAGGAGAAAGGAGTCCTTTAAGACCTACAGGTTTTTGTATTTTTCCCTTTTAAAAAGGAATGAGGGGCTAGGTAGTCCTAAAATAATTGATGCTTTGCTTTAGAGAAAACTTCTGGTGTGTGGGGTTGGTTTGGTTTTTTTGTTGTTGTTGGGGTTTATTTTTGTTCTGAAATGCTGAGGAAGCTGGAGAGATCAAGTGGTGGTGTTATACTAAATAAATCGTGCATGTGAAACCTGTCTAACTCCATTAGCCCACCAGACTTAGATAGTCTTTTCTAAAAAACGTTTGTTAATGGTAACATCTGTTTAAATCAAGCAGTTGGGAGAAAAGCTCCTTTTTATTAATGACTCAGCATCCCTCTTCTCAGGCTTCAGCTTTTTTTCTGCTTTCCATGACTTTTTTTTTCTTTAATGGGGTTTATATGGGGTTATGTTACTTCATAGCAGTATTTAAGGTGGTGTCGCTTGCCTATCTTCCTTTTAGGTGATCTTCTATCATCAAAAATCTAGCCCCACAAATCAGTTGAGAACTAGTAAGCGCCTAGTGGGAGCATAGGGATCTCCTCCAAACGTTATCTACGGATCCTAGATAGGTGTTCATCTGAAAATAATTCCTGTGCCAGTGTTAGTCTTTTTGTTCTAGCTTTAAAATGCAAAATGGTTGGACTAAAACCTGAAAACCCCATACCTATAGAAGTCCCTATATCTTACTGAAAAAATATTGAAAGACAATACGACTTCTGGAAAGTCTGCTGTAGGAAACTCGTGTAATTAGTGGAAGGGGAGTGTCAGTCTGAATACGTTTGTACAAAATGAACTACAGATATCTTGACCACATCTTCGTCTGTTTTACGGTACAGAATTTTCTTCCGAAATAGAATCAAAAGGTTCTGAAGTCTCTAAAGTATTGTGTTCGTTTGTTATCATACAGTAATTGCAATCTTCCTTGTGTAACAAGCTTATGACTCTTTTTTCAAAAGTTCAAAATTCTTTCACTAATTTATTTGAAAAGCTATATTTAAAAAAAACATAGAACAACTTAAATCTTATACCAATTGATCTAACTGCCTGCCATAATTCTGTTTGGGTTTTGAAATAACCATCAAAAACTGAGAAAGCTTTCATTCTCTTCTGCCCATTATCTAAAGTTTAAAGCAAATAAATACATGTACTTTCCCATTATTTAAATGGAATGCAGGGTCACCAATTCTGACTCTCTTTGCATTTTCCATGGATTTGTCAATTTTTTATCAGCTCTGTCTTGCTGACAGAGTGAAAGGAAGGAGAGACTGAGATTAATTAAATCTTCTTTGATACTTAATTTTTTATTTAGTATCTTGGAGATCCAAAGAGCTCCAAACAGTAATCAATTGAATTCATTCCCCTCTGCCTATTCTCAGTGGAACCATTATAACAACCAATTAATACAGACCTAGACTAGACAGAAAAGTAGCAAATAGCCAGTACAAAATTTGATTGCAGTTAGCTAAATTCTGGTGCAGCAGAAGTCGGCAGTTAAAGCCTTTTTGCAAAACAGGTGTAGGATTTAGCTTGCTCAAAATATGGGGATACAGCAGAATTTTCTCTTTGCTTCAGGCCTTTTTTGACTTTGACTAAAGGTTGAAGGCTTTTTGACACCTTGAGTTTCATTTTTAAAATGACCTGTCATGGTCAGTTAACTGATAATGTATCAATTAACCACAAAAATTGTCAGAGCCTTACACTTCCCATAATTTTCTATGGTTCCACTTCTTTTGAAGTGTTACTGCCCTAAAATCAAAGCATAGACAACTGCAGAGCATTTCAGAAATATACGGCGTTATTCTGGTGACACCAGGTGTTGAAAGTAAAAAATGTAATGCATTATGTATTCAGAAGCATGCCTTTATTAATTGATAGTTATCGTGGAGTAAACGGTGAACCCCAGTGGAGGTTTGTCATTTGACAATAATTTGAGTTATCTATTTTAAAAGAAATGTTCACATGTTGAAAATCAGACGTGATTTGTTCATCACCTCTGTTTTTAAGCCATACCAAAAAGACAAAATTAAATGATTGTATGGTTTCTCTTCTTCTTGTGTCTTAAGTAATACACTGTTTCCTGATCTACATCTAGTGTAACTCTCTAATCAATTATATTACTTAATTTTTCTTTAGTTTATTAGCATCAGTAAGTGATTATTTGCTTAAAGAATGCAGAAGTAAAATTAACTGAGATTTCCAAACATCCCTAGATACTGTTTGTCAAATGTGGGAGAAATGGTGTTCAGAATAATAACATATTCTGTATTTGGGGATTGGGAGTTACCAGAGACTGCTGTGCTACATGATGCTTGGGTGGGGGAGTGGCACTGGGGAGGGCAGTGGTTGATTTGTTCAAGAGCTGAAATGTAACTTCTACTGCCAAGTTGGACTAAGAAGTGATTTAATAATGTTTTGTGCATTTTCAACATTGTATGGATAAAGTTTATCTCTAAAATTTTAAGTTAACATCATCTTAAGTCCAAAAATATGATAATTGGTTAATCTGTAAAATCATCCCTTCAACTTTCCATTGTGAAATGTGTTTGATGTGAGGATGTACAAGTGTGAACCGAGCTGGAGGATGCCCTACATAATACTGGGTATTTGAGGAGGAGCTGTGGATTCCTGTGAGGGTAGATCTGGGTTAGACTAGAGAGCTGGGCAATCACCAACCATAACATAATTCTATAATAGAACAGAATGGGTTGGGTTGAAAGGGACCTTAAAGAACATCCGGTTCCAACCCCCCTGCTGTGGGCAGGGACACCTTCCACTAGACCAGGTTACTCAAAGCCCCATCCAGCCTGGCCTTGAACACTTCCAGGGATGGGGCATCCACAACTTTGTTGGGCAATCTGTTCCAGTGTCTCACCACCCTCAGAATAAAGAATTTCTTCCTAATATCTAATCTAAATCTACCTTCTTTCAATTTAAAACTGTTACCCCTTGTCCTATCACTATACTCCCTGATAAAGAGTCCCTCCCCATCTTTCCTGTAGGCTTCCTTTAGGTACTGGAAGGCTGCTATAAGGTCTCCCCAGAGCCTTGCCTTCTCCAGGCTTAACAACCCCAACTCAGTCAGTCTGTCTTCATAGGAGAGGTGCTCCATCCCTTTGATCATCTTCATGGTCCTCCTCTGGACTTGCTCCAACAGGTCCATGTCCTTCTTTTGTTGGGGGGCCCCAGAGCTGGACACAGTATTCCAGGTGGGGTGTCCACCNCCCAACTCAGTCAGTCTGTCTTCATAGGAGAGGTGCTCCATCCCTTTGATCATCTTCATGGTCCTCCTCTGGACTTGCTCCAACAGGTCCATGTCCTTCTTATGTTGGGGGGCCCCAGAGCTGGACACAGTATTCCAGGTGGGGTCTCCACCAGGCACCAAGCCTGTCAGAGTTCAAGGAGCATCTGGGCAATACTTATAGTCATATGGTTTAATTTAAGGTAGTCCCGCAAGGAGCAGGGAGTTGGACTTGATGATCCTTAATGGGTCCCTTCCAACTTGATGTGTTCTATGATTCCTTTGTTTCCTTCAAGTGATGAGTCCCCAGAAGCTCTTGTCAGGGGTCCCTAAGCATATATTTCCACACTTTGTATCATTAAAAGCCATCTTATTTCAATTACGTAGTTCATAGGCTATCTAATATGTCTGTAGCATGAACCAGTCCTCCTCAGGATGCATCACGCACAGCTGTGGTAGGCACACAACTACTTGCTGTAGCAAGACCACTAATAAATAAAATAGCATTGATTCCTGAGGAATATGACCGGTAACTTCTGTCTGTGCGTATTACTGCTTATTTTAATATAGTCCATTATAATCTTCCCTTAACTAACTACTTATTCATATACAGTTCTTCCCTATGACTTGGTCTGGAGATATTTTGACTGCATTTTAAATAAAGTATTTTACTTGACTCCAAGTCCATTACGTTATCCTTGTCGAAGGAGGTTGTTTTAATGACATTAGTCTGGCTTTTTTGCATTCAGAACCACATTGCATATTATTCCCCATCTCATTTACTTCCAGTACTTGATTCTGTTCTTTTTCCTTTATCAAGTTAGTAACAGAAATTCCTTCTCAAAGGTCACTGAAAAGAGGCTGAACAGCATGTATAAAGCTATTTTCATTTATATAAATATTTTATTTGTAAATACTTCTGTCTCATATAAATGTCTATATAATTCAGATGAATATTATATAATGTTTTCTTATTACAGCCAGACCGCTGCCTTAAGATGCCTTTCATTAAAGCTTCCTTCCAGGGATCCTGGACACTGCCAAAGAGACCTTCAATTAGAGTAAATTCTACATGCCATCTTAAAACTAAGTAGAGATGTGGAATTATTTCCATCAGTATTTCTTGTGAGCCTCATGTGGCTCCAGCAGATTTAAGGGCTTGCATAGCTGGTTTTCCTGGTTCTTCAGTAAATACAGACCCGTGTTAAATTTTGCATCAGACTACAGAACCTGTTTCTGCATCAGAGATGAAACCACTCCTTACCTGAAAGTAAACATTTCATTCAACACATCCTTGCAAGACACAAACAAACAAATTGGGAATTTCTTGTCTTCTTGCTTATCTTTGACTCTACCAGGCAGGAGGATATTTGAGATTCTGGTCAGTATGTCCTCTGGATCTGAAAGCAATTACTCCACTGCCTTGCTGAGTGCCATTTCAAGCTTTTTTTTGGATGCCCCCAGAATATGATGTCATCTACTTGGACTTGTGCAAGGCATTTGACACTGTCCCACACGATATCCTGGTCTCTAAATTGGAGAGACATGGATTTGACAAATGGACCATTCGATGGATAAAGAACTGGCTGGACGGTCGCACTCAAAGAGTTGCGGTCAACGGCTCGATGTCCAAGTGGAGACCAGTGACAAGTGG